>CM059191.1:44735376-44785137 GCA_030323885.1 Branchipolynoe longqiensis | reverse complement strand
GCCTGCATCTTGCCAATGGATTCCCTGTCCAGTTTGTAATACTCAAAAGGGACCTCTTCCTCCATACCTGCTATCTCTACCACTGACATTTGTTCTGGCTCTTCAGCCACCTCCCCTGGTCTCAACCTAGACAGCATATCTGCCCATATATTGGATGCCCCGGCAAAATACTGGATTGGAGCTGAATATTCAGCCAACAACACTGCCCATCTCTGTAGGCGGCTGTTCTTCATCTCCTTCTGAAATAGGCACTTTAGAGGCTTGTGATCAGTATAAATCACAAAGTCAGCACCATATAGATATGGCCTCAACTTTATGAGTGCAAAGATCATTGCATATGCCTCCTTCTCAATGGTGGGGTAGTTCAGCTGTGCTGGATTTAACCTTCCACTAATCAGGTGCACTGGCCTCTCTATCCCATTCTCATCTTCCTGCACCAGTATTGCCCCTATGCTGTAATCTGAGGCGTCAGTATAGAGCTTGTAGGGTTTTGTGGGATCTGGAAATTTGAGTACCACACAGTCCAAAAGAAGCTGCTTCAGCTCTCTCCAGGCTTTTTGGCACTCAGCCCCCCACTCAAATTTCACAGATTGTTTGGTCAAATGGGTTAGTGGTGCTACCACATCCGCATAATTGACCATTAACTGTCGATAATAGTTGGCAGATCCCAGCACACGGCGCACTCCCTTTTTGTCAGTGGGAGGGGCCATGTCTCTGATTGCAGCAACTTTATCAGGATCTGCTTTTAGACCATGTGCACATACCACAAAACCCAACAGTTTGACCTCTCTCAGGCCAAATGAACATTTGGACTCCTTAATGACCAGGCCAGCCTCCGCTAGGGTGGCCAAGACCTCTGCCACATGAGCCCTGTGTTGTGTCTCATTCTGGGAATAGATGACTATGTCATCTAGGTAGATCAGGCATGATTTCCCCAGGAACTTGGCTAGAACTGAGTTCATCATGCGTTGGAACACTGCAGGTGCATTAGTCAGGCCAAACTGCATTCTATTAAACTGAAACAGTCCCCTGTGGGTACTGATTGCAGTCTTCTCCCTGCTGTCTGGGTGCATTCTCACCTGCCAATAGCCTGATTTTAGGTCTATGGTGGTGAAGACTTTTGCATCTGTGAGTTGGTCAAAGATGTCTTGGATTCTGGGTAGGGGGTAGGCATCTTTATGAGTTACCTCATTCAGCCGCCTATAATCCCCACATAACCTAATAGAACCATCCTTTTTCGGAACAACCGTTACAGGGCTCGCCCATGCACTGCGACTTGGTTCTATTATGTCCTCTTTCAACATCTTCTCCAATTCTTCCTCTACCAGTTTCATTTTGGAGAGTGGAATTCGGTATGGTCTCTGGTTAATTGGGCGAGCATCCCCAGTGTCTATGGTCATCTCTACCACATCTGCAGTATTCAGTGCAGCCCCCTGGGTGGGAAACACTGTGGGGAAGTTTTTCCTCCAGTACTCCACCTCTGAGACTATCCCTGACACACTAGCACATGTAGCCTCTGTGCCCACCCACCTGTGCTCCTCGCCATTCAGGATAATATTCATATCCGTGTAGGACAGCACAGCATCACACTGTTGCATGACATCCGTCCCTATCAGGATATCATGCTGCAACTCACCTACCACACAAAACTCACACTCCACTCCCACCAGGGTGACCTTCCCCACTCCCTTTGTAGGAATCAAATGTCCTGAAAGTGAGCGAAGCCTCAACCCTTGCCTGAGCTTACCTCTGGCATAACCTCTTAACTTAAGATCATTATAAACTTTGCTTCTCATCATGCTTTTACTGGCACCAGTATCAATTAACCCAGAGTATGAAATTCCGCCAAATTCCACTTGAATACATGGTCTTAGATCTGATGCCGCTCCTAGTTTCCCGACTGTGTGGGACCTGCTCTCATCGGTACTGTCGGCCGTGCCTGCCTACATCTTTCTTGGTGATCATATATAAAATCCCGGTGGTAGTTATGTGCACAATAACTACACCTTACTGTCTCTCGCCTTGTACCTTGGTGAGCTTGTCGAGGGGCGCGTCCCATCACCTGACGTGGTGCCCTCCTCCTCTCACCTCTATTCCCCTGATTAATTATGGGCAGTGTTGGTGCAGTCTGCACCACCACTGTTGACGGTGGTGCCGGTGCAATTGCCAACTGGGCAGCCTGTACTGGCCGCTCCGTGCGTTCTGCCATCATCTTTCTGAGACTTTTGATCTCACCCTGGAGCGTTTTAAAAGCTGCCCTATCTGTACGGGCCGCACCTGCCTCTACCCTGGGGTGCCCTTCTATAGCCCCTATCTCCATGGGCTCCTCCATCCTATGAGCCCCACTCAGCCTTCCACTTGGCCCTGCCAGGCCTTCCTCGTTCTCCCTAGCTACAGACATGGCTGCTTCTAGGCTATCTGCCCTGGCCAGGCGCACATTCAGCCTGACCACTGGCTCGATCAGAGAGTCCTCAAATTTCTTGATGACCATGCCATGTACTGCACCCATCTTCCTTAGTCCCTTATCTGGCCAAGCCCTCTGTACCGCCGTACTGTATCGCATACAGTACGCCGACATCAGCTCCCCTTTTTCTTGCTTTAGTGAGAACACTATATCAATTAGGGCAGTGGCTTCCCTGGCTGTCAAGAACAGTCCTACCAGGCGTTCCCGGACCTCCTCCCATGAGCTATTCTCATCATCTTCATATACAGAGTATATGACCTCATAGAGGTTGCCCTTAGAGTGACTGAGTGCAAACTTCACTACATCTGCCCCTCTGGCCCCGGATACCCTACCTGCCCGGCCAACCTGCTCTACCCAGCTCCTCAACACACCCAGATCTGAACCATCCACAGTAGCTATCTGCCTTCCCTGGTCCTTAAGATCCCGGACAGCTCTCTCTTCTAACTTCATTCGATCTCTCCCTAGCGCCAGGCGCTCCTCTCTTACTGATTGTTCCTCCGCGATCCTGGCCTGCTCCTGGCTAGGTCCAGCCCCATGCTCCCTGGTTTCCCTGAGCAGCCTGGCCTGGGCTTCCAACTGTCCAGCTGCAGATTTGGTTAGATATTCTAGCCGATCCGCATCTGTGGGTATCTCCCCTGCAGCTACCCCAGCTGTGAACCAGTCGGTAAACCCCCTATCTAATTCTGCCGCCGCCATTGTGCTGTCTGTACTGACACCTGGCACAATGCCCCTCCTTTTATCTACTTCACTGGCCCTGGAAGCTCTGGAGCTGGCCCTGGAAGCTCGAAACCTATCCAGTTTATTACTTTTATTCACTTAAAGTTACTTTAAGCTAAAGTAAAATATATAACAATGACAACCTCATAAGGCCACTTCTCATGAAGCTGCAACCACTGTGTTTTAATATAACAACTTCTTGGGTGATACCAACTGGATATTTTTAATTAACATCCATATAAGCATCTAATCCTAATATGACTATATTCTTCAAACAGTCACAGAATGGTCAATTTTTAGAGTTAAATTTAGTCACTAATATACCAAATGTCTTGAATAGGGTCAGCTTTCTCCATGCAACTCAACCTGTGTGGGCATATGTTCCTATCTGTCAACAATAATTAATTATTGCCACAACGGTACAATTCCAACTACACTCTCAATATATATCAAACATATATATATTGACGTACCAGTGTACAACTCTGTCGATATATTTCAAACAAATATAGATCGACGTACCAGTGTACAACTCTGTCGATATATTTCAAACAAATATAAATCGACGCACCGGCGCACAACTCCCTTCTCAGTTTACACTCCCCTACACACCCACACACCCACAGACCCCTGCCTTCCTGCTGCGTGCGGCCTCCCTACACAGTCAGGGTGGGTCGCCTTTCTAATGGGACAGCCCCCACTACTTTTAAAGCTGCACACTCCTGTAACAACACACAATATTTCTCAAAACCAAACCAACCATCTAGATTTGATTCCACATATTTAACTCAGATGCTGGTGCAAAACATTTGTTGTCTCATATAAGGGCATACTGTTGAGTAGATTACCAGAACCTGTTACTGCACAAGCCTATGGTGGTAGAGTTTTTGGCAAGCTTGCCAAAATAAGAAAATTAATTTAGCATGTTTCCATCTCAAACCTCCCACAGTTAGCAATTCAACAAGGTTAGCCCAACCCAAAGCAAGGTATATTACAATGAACAACCTAATATGTTTTATCTCCAAATTTGAGGGACACTCCCAAACCACCGGACTATGCCCCTTTAATCTTCCCGACACCAGTATCACTGTCGGCTGGATATTAACTGTGTGCGGAGTGACTGGCGGTTGCAGCCCCCTAGCTCACCCACGCACACACAGACCCCTGCCGTACTGCTATATACGGTGAGTGCCCGCCTGCTTTGTGCGGCCTCCCTACACCCACACACACACGCACAGTCAGGGTGGGTCGTCTCGCTGCTGGGTACAGCTCCCCCTATCTGTCGATATATGTATCAAAATAAATCTATATCGACGTACCGGTGTACAACCCCTGTTATGTCTCGATATAATTCAAAATAAATCTATATCGATGTACCGGCGCACCACCCTGTCGATCTATTTCAAAATAAAATATAAATCGACGTATATCAATGTCTAACTCCCTTACTGTCGATATATGTCAACAAAATACACATCGATGTACCGGCGCACAATTCTTTCGATCGATTTCAAAAGAAAATATGAATCGACGTATATCAAGGTCCACTAACTTCAATCAACCTGTTGACATACTTCAACAAGGTATAACTTGATGTATATTAATGTTCACTAACTTCAATTAACCTGTCGACATACTTCAACAAGTATAAATCGATGTATATTAATGTTCACTAACTTCAATTAACCTGTCGACATACTTCAACAAGGTATAAATCGATGTATATTAATGTCGACTAACTTCAATTAACCTGTCGACATACTTCAACAAAGTATAAATCGATGTATATTAATGTTCACTAACTTCAATTAACCTGTCGACATACTTCAACAAGTATAAATCGATGTATATTAATGTTCACTAACTTCAATTAACCTGTCGACATACTTCAACAAGTATAAATCGATGTATATCAATGTTCACTACCTCTCTTTCATCACTATAGTATTTTTATCTAAAGTCCCCTACACCCACACAGTTTTCTATGTCGGCATCCACACAATGGTGGTTGGTGTAATTGCTGGGTACAGTCACAAAGGGTGGGTCGCGTCACCACTCACACACACAGACCGTGTAATTGCTGGCTGTAGTTACAAAGGGTGGGTTGCGTAACTGCTGCGCGTCGCCCCCGGCTCACCCACACACACTCACCCCAGACAAAGACAGGGCCCGGCCGGCTGTTGATACACGGCCAGTGGGTGGTATAATTGCCGGTTGCAATTACAAAGGGTGGGTCGCGTCACCACCTGTACACACACACACTCAGACACCCATTCAACTTGTTTACACGGCCCGTGGGTGGTATAATTGCCGGTTGCAATTACAAAGGGTGGGTCGCGTCACCACTTATCCTAACACCCACACAGTTTATTGTTTAGACCTGTCAGATGGTGGTGACGCAACTGCAGCGCGTCACCACTTATCCTAGCACCCACAAAGGCCGACCCCTTCCGGATATCTATAACAATGACTGGCCTCTTTGATTCAGCCCCCACTTATCCCAACACCCACACAGCTACTCAAACATGCTATTTTCCCGCCAAATACGTTATTTGGACGCCACACGCGTTATTTTCCCGCCAAATACGTTATTTCGACGCTTAGCACGCTATTTTACCAATAATTACGTTACTTTACCTTTAAATACGTTATTTTACCCTTAAAATACGTTATTCCAGCATTAAATACGTTATTTCGGCATTAAATACGTTATTTTGGCATTAATACGTTATTTTAGCATTAAATACGTTAATTTTAACGCGAAATACGTTATTTTAACGCGAAATACGTTATTTCAACGCGAATCGGACAAGAACGGACTGAGCGCCAAATTTAATAATATATAAATCTCGCTCAGCCTCGTGGTTCTGGGCTATCGTGTGGCTATGGCGGTTTCCACTTACAAACGCCTACACACAACGGCCTTCCCCAATTTCAACTATATATAAATTTATATCATTCTCGCACACAGAACTGGCGGCGTCGCGCACCACACAACGGCCTTCCCGAATTTCAAACTATATATCAATTTATATTATTCTTTACCACAGAGCTAGCGGCATCGCGCACACACCAGAACGGCCTTCCCGAATTTCAAACTATATATAAATTTATATCGTTCTTTAACACAGAGCTAGCGGCATCGCGCACACACCAGAACGGCCTTCCCGAATTTCAAACTATATATAAATTTATATCGTTCTTTAACACAGCGCTGGCCGCGTCGCGCACCACTCTTAACGGCCTTCCCTAATCGCTTTTGGATTAGATACGAAGTTACCATCGCGCGCCCAACCTTATTTAACTCTTTCTGATTGCAATTAGTTTACATATAATTCTATATATCGGGCCAGAACCGGAGGAAAAACGGACTCTACCCGACTTAATAATACCAATATTTAAAAACAACTGTTATCCGTCTCACACAGAAACGTACTAGCCTCACAAGATCGTACTAGCCTCACACAGAACGTACTAGCCTCACACAGTACATCCTAGCACTCCATCATATTCTTCCTTATCTTTTCCTCTATTTTTACTGCTCTTCTCCCTTCTATGATCTTATAATATGCCTCTGACATTTCCTCCACTTTTTTCGCCTGCTGGTCGGCCTTCCTTACCCATTCCTGCATTCTATCAAAATCGTCCTGTATCCCTGTCTTCCTACACTTCTCTTTTTCTTCACCTACCCTCAATGCCAACTCATTCCTATGCTCCCATTCTTCATCTAACTGCTTCCCTTCTTCCGAATTTTCCCTTATTTCCGCCAACTCTTCCTCTAGTTCCTCATCTATTTCCTCCCCTGCATATTCTAAATATTCCCCAACGTCCTGTTCCTCATCCCCTGCATCTGAGTCTGAATCTGCGTCCACAGCCTGTACTTCTGCTTCTCCCTCAAAGAACCCTTCATCTGGTGTTGCTTCTGTCATGAATTGTGCCCATCCCGCATTAACACCCACATTAACTCCCACATGCATTACCACATTAACTTCTTCGTTCATCCCCACATGAATCCCCTCAGCCATCACCTATTGTTCTATTTTTGCCCGTTATCTCTTGTATCTTTCCTCCCTTGATATCTCCTTCTTTCTGTCTGCTTTAATTCTCTTTACTATCTCCTCGTACTCTTCATTTAACCAACCTATTTGTATCCACTGCCTTTTAACCACTCTCTCCAACACATTAACTCTATCCAATGCCTCCTGCTCCCACAACTTGCCTAACACTTCTTTTTCATCCCCTAACCTTCCCTCTAACTGGTAGGCCAGCTGATATTATTCTCCCAACTGCTTTCCCTCATCTGAGAACTCCCAATCCCAATCTAACTGTCTCTCTATCTCCTGATCCTCTTTTGGCACCGGTATCTCTTTCACCACTTCATCAAACCCCTCATCCTCTGATACACTCTTCCATTCTTCTTCTTCGCTCATTCGTACTCACCCCAGACATATACAGTCAAGGTCAACACTTACCCATACCTGTTTGTTTGAATATACTGTGTGTGTGCTGGCAGTGTGCATGCCGTGTGGTTGTGATGGTCCTCCTCTCCGGTTGTGTGCCTTCGTTACATACATACATGTATCACAACAAGTACAACAGTATCACATACTCATACACATGGCGGTACACAGTGTCACATCCCCTTTCAACACCTCAGCGTACAGAACAAGCAATATAGGCAAAGTGGGCCTTACCTGACCATCACGGGTGTCTGTTGTTGTCTTCAGTCGCGGTCAGCACTATAATATTACTGAATGCCCGGCCATGTTTGGGTCACCAGATAATACTACAGAAACTCTCCCCTTCATATCACTTATCTATCAACTCATTAACCAATGCTAAGGAACAATGAAGTCAAGACACAGATAAACAGTGGAGAAGTTGTGCTTTACTAACACCAACTCCTGTCCACCTACCAGTGACCTATCATACACACCCCTTGCCTTCTAGCCACACAAGATCTCATTACTACTTTAGCCTGTATAGAAAGCAGTGCTTACAGCTTATGGGACAAGAGTCCTATAGCTGTTGTTCACACTCAATTAGAATAGATGAATTTTGATAGCATCAGACAGAGTGTCTGGGGTTCCTGCTCAAGCGTAGGTGCGCCTCACTCCAGAGTCAGGAGTAGAGTGATCTCTCTCCAGGGGGTCTGAAGCAGAGTCTAGAATTAAGATCTTGGTTTGAGGCTAGTGTGGTCAGAGGGCCAATGGGATGCAGGTGACTGGGCATTCCCCAGCCAGCCAATCAGGCACCTCCACAGTCAGGGTGGGTGGCACCCTCCCCCAGTAGGGGTAGCTGTCACTCAACCCAGCTGCAGGTGGTGCCCTGTGGGTCTATGCAAATTAGGCTGGTGGACCAGCCCAGTGGTCAAGGCAGGGGGGGGCAGGTAGTTATACAGTTACAATAGATCTCTGTTAAAATGGTCTTTTCTCAAATTGCACTCTTTATGGATGCATAGAGACATATTTCAACAATCGTCACCAGCTAGCCACGGAGTGAGGCAATGTTGGAATGGCGGCAAAGGTGGCAGCCAATCAGGAGTCAGCGGGCAAGGTGACCCAGTGGAGAGGGCTAGCAGGCATAGAGTTTGGTGGTGGCGCTTGTCATTCTGCATTCAATCAAATGCAATTTGATCAATTGCGGACAATGTAACTGAGTGGGCGATGTCAGTAGTAGGGTATCATATTTTGGCTGCACTATAAACTCGCCATACGTGTGCCGCGCTCTCATGATAACAAGCCAGTACCCATCTTGATGTAACCTGACATGTGGCCGAATCAGTAGAGTAGAGTGCAGGCTTCCCATGAAGAAGGTTGGTAGTTTCATTCCCGGTTGAGTCAAATCAATGACTTAGATAAAGTGATAGTTGTCCTTACCTAGCTTGGTGCTCGGCATTAGATCAAGGATAGTAGGACTGGTTAGCTCAGTGTCAGGATAATGTGACTGATTGAGATATCAGGTCATGGTGCCGGCGGCCTGGTCTCCTAGTGCTGCAGAACTATGCCAGGATGTACAACCCACACGAACAAACAAACATCTAACAAGTGCATATATATATATATAATATATATACTATATATATATATATAATATATATGTATATTATATATATGTGATGTATAACGTATTATACAAGTATAAATGCTTATGGAGAACTAAGTCAGATCCCTTCCTCCAGCACTGCCGCATTGGTGGAGTACCCCCCCCCCCCCTATCTGGGGTGTTAGTTTCACTGGGTGTCAGTGCCACTCAGCCAAGAGGAATATAATATGTTATATATAGATATAGATATATATAATAGTTGTCCTACCTAATAAATAAGACACAAAGACATGATAGTGTTATAGTTTCTGGCTAGATGAGCTAATGCCCCTTGCCTAAAAATATAATTAAAAAGAGTTGGCGGTACAATGAGTGTACAGTGGAGCTCAGGTTCGCATGCACTGACAGGTGGCGCCCCCTTACGAATCTGAGGTTGACTAGGCTGGAATAGTAGATGACTAAATCAAGGCACCTCCAGTAGATGACTGAGAGAGGAGTTAGGGCTGAGGAGCACATGGAAGCTTCCGGCCTTATTATATGCGAATATTGGCTTATATAACATATATATATATATATATTTTACCTCGGTACTAAGCCTCTGGCTACTCGTGGTCGAGGGAGAAGGAAGCAACATCCGGGTACAGCAATTAGCATATTCCGCTCATAACAAGAGGGCATTATGAGCAGCTCAGCAGTTTTTACCAAGTAATACCAGAAATCAAGAGTAAGTACATGATCAAGAACTTACAAGGAGGATTACGAATACATATAGCACACACTTATCAACTTTTGAGGTTGTTAATTCTCATGTTAACTTAGTTATTTATGATTTTGTGCTATTATCCGGTTCCCTAGATTTTTTGGAGGCACCTCCATTTTGTTTTTGCCACCCGTTGCCGAACGGAGAGATGTTTGGCTGGAGTCAAATCATCATTTAGATAATTTCGGGAATATTAATAGATTTCCCAAGGTTAAGGTGTACCTCCGATTTTCATAGCATTTTCTTCAACCTATATATATATATATATATATATATATATATATATATATATAGCCAGATGCATATATACCCATTTAACCGTTTGTATGGTAAATAATCCGAAGATTGTGAATGAGACGGTTTGGGCGACAAAAGGAGGCAAGTGACCAGTAGATTAGATGGAATTGATGGTTTATTGCAGATCCGAAATAATTCACAGCTGTCTGAGATCGCATATATAATTAGATTCTAAATTTAGAACATGATAATTAGAAACCAAATCTATTCATAAATAAATAGAAATTAACGTTGGAGAATGCCTGAGGCATGTCAGACGGGCTCGAGCGCAGTGCTCGAACGTCCTTCCCTCAGAGGATAGCCAATAGACACGCTACAAGGCACCACCTAGTGAGTGAAGGAAGAACTAGTCCTTTCTCAGCACTTATGACATTTGTCATGACCAAGTAGGAGAGTACATGGCATTTGTCCTGGGGCCAAGCTTGCCCGCAGTCTCACCCACTTCACATATGAAGTGTTCAGGCACAAAACCATGTAAATGCCAATCCAAAATATTTAGTTTAAATAAAAGATTTTCCCCTGAAAATAATGTTAGTTCTCACTAATTCCACTTTTCATATAATCATATAGTTATGGAGCAATGAACAAAACAATAGGATTAAAAAAAAATAAGTTTGTGAGTTTGATTCCAATGTCAACTTTATAGTTTATCTCCATTTTTGGATTGGTGTTTACATGGTTTTGCACCCGAACTCTTCATATTGTAATAAGTCGGGACTCGGCCGTCTGAACCCCAGACATTACTATACTCCACAGGTGTGTTCTGACACCTGTCTGTCAGTCCCCACCTGTAATTACTCTCAACAACTCATATGGAAGAAAGGAAGACAAGTCGTGCAAGATTGACAGTGAAGAGGTTGTGCTTTATTGGCATCAACTCCTGTTCAGCTACTAGCGACCTATCACCCTCACTCCTTCCGAACTGCCCACACAGATACTCATGACTCTTGCTGTTGTATATAAGAATCAGTGCCTACCACCCATTGAACCAGAGTCTCATGGTTGTTGCACACAGCTCAGTGTCTTTGGAATAGATGTTACTAGTTCGAGTGTAGAAAGTGGAGTCCTCTCCAAGAGTGCTTCATGTGGGGGTCTGTGTGTCATGTATAAGGAATGCAGGTGACTGAACTCACACAGCCAGCCAATCAGACACCCTCTACAGCCTGGGTGGGTGATGGCCTAATAGGGGGCAGCTGTCACTCAACACTGACTGCATGTGGCGTCCCTAATATATGCAGAAGGGCTGGGTGTGCCTGTCCAGCGGTCCCGTGGTAACAAGTAGTTGTCAACAGTTAGAGCAAACATATATCAATGCTACTCTCCTCCAATGGCACTCTTTCTGGTGAATGAAGGTAACATTTCAATAATTATTAACTTAAGTATGAACATCACATCACAATCTTGGTCGCTATGTGTTATCACATTTCCACATAGCGCTTATGTCACAAAGGGACTGGGCCACCCATTGCTTCTCTGTTACATAATAGGGGAGAATAGTAATGTTCTTTCCCAATATATAAATCCGAACCGAAAATACGTATATTTTTACGATATGAAGACTGAAGCAATGAACAAAAACATAGGAATAGACTAAAATTACTTTTTTTGAAGCTGTGATTCCAATGTTTATCTCAATTTTTGGAATGGCGTTTACATGGTTTTGTGCCTGAACTCTTCATACGCACAATTCATATGAAGACTTCAGGCACAAAACCCTGTGACCGCCATTCCAAAAATTGAGATAATGTTTATTTTCATTTTTGGATTGGCGTGTATGTGGTTTTGCGCATGAACTCTTCCAATATATGTGTAGTCCTGACTACTAATGCTAAGAAACCAGCTTTACATTCTCCGACCAGCCAGTAGCAGCACCAGCACTTCCCGCCAGTCGACGGGCGTTTGTCTACGATCCCCGCGCCACCTGGCGGGATTTCCAGCCGGCGCTAGGCATTCTCTGACCTCCCGCCACCTCTGATCCCACCCATCCGCTGGCCACTCCGGCGTCTCCCCCCGGCCTGATTAGCCGGGGCCTCTGGACCTATTCACCTTAGGTGTAGTAGTGCCCCCCTCCCACCTCACCCCCCTACCCACATATCCACTCACACACCCACATACTCACCCACACAGATATACTGCATCCCGAGAGATATATACATGGATGAAAGATCTCCACGATTTCGCGGATTTCCGCGATTTTTGTTATACTTACCGATTAATGTTAACCCTCTAGTAACCAATGAATCGCATACTATACAACTATTTCCTGACCACCATAGCCAGACCAACTGTTAATAATTTACCATTTTACAACCATAGTACAATCTATCATATATGTGTAGTACTACAATACTATGGTCGTCATCATCATCATCATGCTGTCGGTCACGATGTGACAAAGACTGCTTTCATTACTTGACTGCCACTCTCCATTTAGCTCTCTGCTGTCAGAGTTGCATCCATGAGTCGGTCTTAATGTCTCTCAGCTTCAGACATTTCATGAAAGCTGCTTGCAAAAGTGTTGAACTGCTTCTGGCTTTTGCAAGTTACCAGCAGCACTCTCTCGGGGAGCAAATAGAGGTTTCACACCGGCAAGAACATGTCAAGACAGGCGCAACACTATTTGTCCTTGCAGTGGCTGGTCGGGAGATGTTGGGAGTTCCATACATCAACCACCCTTAATGCTGCCACAGTGACATGGTTTTCTGTTTAGGGTTTGCTCCCTTAGCCTTTGGTTCTGTCAAGAACCTGTACCACAAGGCAGTGGTTTACAACTCTGCAGGGCAGGGCCGTCAAACTCCCTGAGGTATTGCTATACCTGCAAAACCTGCATACGATACTATGGTATTATGGTTATAAAAGGGTAAATTATTAACAGCTGTTTTGGCTTTGGTGATCAGGAAATGTGTGTAGCATATGTGATACAATGGTTTGAAGAGGGTTAAAGAATCAGGATGTATATGACAATATTGGTTGATTCGAATCCAATTCCCATATAATCTGAGATGTTACTAGAACATTAAACCCAACCAAGAACGAGTTAAGTACGGGCAATAATATTGGGACAACAAGGATAACCACATAGACAGGTAGGTGTGGATAAGGTGATTGCATCACGGAGCCTATATCGACTATCGATTAGGATGCTACCCTCAGAATGGCAGGACATGTGGGTTCGAATCCCAGTCTAGGCAGAATATTCATTTTGTTGGCATCACCCCATGATTGTATTAAGCGTCAGTGGCAGGCAAAGCAGGGATACTTAATCAATTTTGTAAGTCAATTGTTTTAGTAGGTTGTGGGTTAAAAACCCGCGACCCCCATCAGAAAATTGGAACCAGCACTCTGTCCAGTTCGTCTATCCCGTCCACTTGGTTATTTATTACACGTAGTATTATTTTATTTGTATTGAAATAAAGAGGAAACAGTCAAAATACCATGCAATATTTTTATTTCGATAGCGTTGGTCATCATTTGAATCAGTATGGATGTAATGGTCGGGTTCATATCCAATCGGCGACTACCGGTTGGTCGCGTGCGAGCGGTCAGCGTGGTTCCGTATGCGCTTTTGAATCGATAGGTGGCGGCAGGGTCGGCCGGGCTAGCTGGAGTCGCGCTGGGGCGATCCGAGTGAGGGTAGTTTGTCCGTAAATCGTCAGGTGGCGGTTCGGTCGTAGTGCTTGAAAGTCTACCACCCCACATCCCGCTGCGAATTACCCATGTTAGCGCTAACATGGACAATGCGAAGAAAAAGAGATTACCCGTCAACACGTTGCTATGGAAGTACGAAGGAATGAAGAAATGAAGGAATACATGAATGAAGGAATTACATCTGCTGCCTGCTATGGATGTCCAGGTGTCGATGGGCATAAAGTTTGTTTCAAATAATGATGCCTCTAGAACACATTGATTTTTATCATCGGCTATTAGACGTCAAACATATGATGATTCTGACATATTTATTTGGAGGAAACCTACTGCTGCAAAATAAGCCACCCTGTCCGATATGCAGCAAGGGGTATTTTATATGCACTTTCCCACAGACAGGACACCACATACCGCACCCTTTGATGAACCAGTTGTGAACCACCTTTTGGGACGTTAAATGGCCCAAACTGCAAATGCATCCCTTGAGCAGGATCGATAGGATGACACAGGTGAACACGCTACCACCTGAGCTATGTCCCGCTCCCATGCGATGGGCAGAGGCATCTGAAGGCTTCAGACCGGAAATGTAATGCACTTCCGGTATGGACAGAAGTTATTAAATTCGCAGATTCAGCATTACCACACAAATAATTCAGTCACAGTACGCCTTGGCTAAGATGGTTTTGTTACCTACAACTACAGGAAGCCAGGCCAGGAAAATAGTATGGCCATCTTCAATGATCCCTGTAATTGTTTTGCCATCCTTGCACCTTTAAAACTGGGCGCGGTGGTCGAATCGGTAGAGCGCAGGCCTCGCATGCGGGAAATTGGGGCTTGGGTTCCCAGTCAAGTCAAACGAATGACTTATAAAATTGAGACTTGTCGCTTCCTAGCCTGGCGCTCGGCATTAATAGGAAAGGGCATGGACTGGTTAGCTCAGTATGAGGATAATGTGACTGAGTGGGGTATCGGGTCATGGTGCCGACAGCCTGATTTCACATTGGGGTAGCACTATAAAGTCACCATGAGTGTGCACTGTCACAAGTCGGTACCCATCCTGATATGACCTTAGATGTGAGTGAGTGACTTGGAGGTTTTACGCCATGTCGGCAGCTATGGCCGTATTCATGTGAGGACCTTAGATGTTGCCAAGACGTAAAACTCCAACAACCAACCAACCAACCCTCTGTCCAGAATCTTCAATTTGACCTAGCCGCGTCTTCTGACTTTTTTCAACGTCATCCAAAATAACATCGCCTCAGTTGAACCAGCTGCCAGAAGTGCATTATTAATAAGGGCGATATTGAATTGAATGGTACTTCACCACAAACAGACTGCAGAAGCAGGCAACACCTGAATTTATTTTGGTACATTAGTTGTTTAACCAGGGGAAATTTCAGCTGCAGACGACTGGTCTTCCTCATTCCACTGCTCCTTGCCCTATCGTAGTAATGCCGAGCGCCTGGCTAGGAAGCGACAAGTATCAATTTTTAGTCATTGGTTTGACTCGACCAGGATTCGAACCCACGATCTACCAACACAGGAGGCGGACGCTCTAACTCATTCAGCCATCCCGTCTGGCCTTAATTTATAATTATGGGTTTTGCACAATCAATGCACTGGCTATCAGCAGAGCTGCTTTGTGAATTATAACCACCAATACTGTAATTCGCAGAGCTCCAACCAACCAATCAGCATGCATCATTTTACAGCGCATGCATATGTGCATGTGCGGAATTATTTTGCCTTTTGTTTTGGTCACAATTTAAGAAAATACTCTACGTATTGTCAAAGATTATTGTTTTGTGCTTTCATGCCATTTGCCGAAACAGGTATTCATTTACGTATTATAGTGTAGTAGTCTGCACTAACCTCAGGCAAGTAACCACATAGACAGGTAGGTGTGGGTAGTGTGGTGATATCAGGGAGCCTAGGTGGTGTAATTGTTAGCACACTGGCCCGGAATGCAAAGAGATGTGGGTTCGAGTCCTGCTCTAGGTGCAATATTTCCCATTTTCAACACCCCTATGACACTGGCACCATGACCAGGATCCTGTACAAGCTATGCGCTGTATGGTTGTTGAACCTACCCTGTGTATACATGTGTATGTGCACTGGCTGTATGTATGTAATTGTAAGCATTAAAAGACTTACAATTCCATTATTAGTTAGGGAATATGAGAGTAGCTCTGTGAATAATAATTCTTCTGCTAATTCGCAGAGCAAAGCAGCTCTGTGAATAACAATCATCCTTCCGTTAATTCGCAGAGCAAAGCAGCTCTGCGAATAACGATCATCCTTCTGTTAATTCGCAGAGCAATGCAGCTCTGTGAATAACAATCATCCTTCCACTAATTCGCAGAGCAGTGCAGCTCTGCGAATAGTAATCATCCTTCCGCTAATTCGCAGAGCAGTGCAGCTCTGCGAATAACAATCATCCTTCCGCTAATTCGCAGAGCAGTGCAGCTCTGCGAATAACAATCATCCTTCTGCTAATTCACAGAGCAAAGCCGCTCTGCGAATAACAATCATCCTCCCACTAATTCGCAGAGCAAAGCAGCTCTGCGAATAGTAATCATCCTTCTGCTAATTCGCAGAGCAGTGAATCTCTGTTAATAACAACCATCCTTATGCTAATTCGCAGAGCAGTGCAGCTCTGCGAATAACAATCATCCTTCCGCTAATTCACAGAGCAAAGCTGCTCTGCGAATAGCCTCATCCTTTGCACAAAGGCAGTGCACAGGTTGGAGAGCTTACCTCGTTTTAGCGATGGTGGGCATTTGACCCCCTATTCAATTAAATACTTCCCAAACTGAATGTACTGTGCATACTCGGGTATTTAGACATAATTCTGTTGCGTTGTAGTGGTGTATTTCATTATGACAATTTCCCGAAACTCATAGTCCAGCTGTGAAACCAAACCATCGTTCACTTTTTCTGGAAAGCATACATTTTTGTACAGCTGAAGGATGGACCCATACAATCATTTTTTGTAGATGGACCCCAAAGATTGGAGCCCCATTGGTGCCCGCTATCTTGAATTAAAAGATGGCCACCCAGCTGCATCTATTTTTCTGTATATCTCCCGCTCCTGACATGTTCGTCTTATTATAACTTATATGCTGGACTAGTAGTGAAATTGTCGCAGCAAATATTTTACATGAGATGAAGTCAACATCATGACTCAATATCCCACTCTACCCCAAATAGCCGATGTTTACGTTTTGTACTGGGGTTTCGTTAAACAAATAAACAATATCCCATTCAGTCACATTATCCTGACACTGAGCTAACCAGTCCTTGCCCTTTCCTACTAATGCCACCGCCAGGCTAGGTAAGCGACAAGTATACAATTTGTAAGTCATTTGATTGACTCGGCTGAGATTCGAACTTCCAACCTTCCGCACTCCCAATCTTTGATCTTTGGTTTGACTCGGCTGGGATTCGAACTCCCGACCTTCCGCACGGGAAGCCTGTGCCCTTACCAATTCGGCCACCGTGTCCTGTGACTGGGTCTGCGCACGCATGTTTTGATCGGACGACGCGCGGTGACCTATATTTATACCTGATCATTGCCAAAGATGGCGGCCCAGTGAGGCTTTCCATTGCCATGGCAACGGTGCGACATGTTGGAATTCTCACTGTCAGCGTCAGCACAGTCCAGCATCGCGATGTGCTCTAGATCCTGAACTAGACAATTTCGAAAATGGATAGGATCTGTTTCCTAGGCAACCCGATTTTAAATAAAGAAAAAATGTTTAAAAAAGCTCAATCTCCACTCCACTCCACTCACTCAATAAAGATCTGATCGGTCTTCTGCTCTGAACGCTCCAGACAGGATGGCTGAATGAGTTGGGTGTCCATCTCCCGTTTTGGTAGATCGTGGGATTCGAAAACTGGTCGAGTCAAATCAATGACCGTTTTTAATTTTTTTAAATTTATTTTTTATTGAGGCTGTATTTATACTGTCCATAGCATGTAAGCCCGGGTACCCAGGCTTGTTTTCAATGCTGGCCAGCTGTAGTTTTGGTGTTGTCTTACCAAGCAGTAGCTGCTGACTTAAAAATGTGTACTTGTCGCTTCATAGAGTGGCACTCAGCATTACTAGGATAGGGCAAGGACTGGTTTGCTAAGTGTCAGGATAATGTGACTGAGTGGGATATCAGATCATGGTGCTGGCAGCCTGATCTCCCAGTGGGGCAGCCCTATAAAATCACCATGAGTGCGCACTGTCACAAATCGGTACCCGTCCTGATATGACCTCAGATATTCCCAGGATGTAAAACTCCAATAACTAACCGACCAGCCTAGATTTCTGCCATTCCAGGATGAACATCCTGACTATTAGCCTATTTATGTTCCATTGTGCAACGATGCTTGTTACCTAGCCTGATGCTCGGCATTACTAGGATAGGGCTCAAATGGATATTAGTCAACCACGAGCAAACTCACACCCTGCCCCCATGTAATATGTAAGTGTGTTGATCAATGTTGTGCTTGCAGTATCTACATTTGTCGCTACACCCCTGATGGTGAATAAATATGCGATGTATAATTGGGTTATCAGAATATAAGTGTAGTAGTAACTTCTCACTGCATGCTTATGGTTAGTATTGCAATTAGATTAGTTCCTTGTTGTGACACGGTGGCACCACCGGTAATGGCGCATCCTGTATCTTTGGGGTACAGTGATACCTCGCTTCAGTGACTCCTGTGAATGGCAACCACCTGGTTTGTGCAAACAGATAAAATGAACATACAGTAGCAGTCGTCTTCTGCAACATTTGTGTTTAGAGAAACCATATCCGAGGTACAAACTGTTATTTGTCTCATTAGACGGTCCTTCCAAATGACAGGACACCCGCTATATCAGGACATCTTTGATCTATGTTCTGAGTTGTCTTTTAGTTATACTGCTTTTATGGATAAGTCTGAATAGTCTTGTTTTCATCATTAGACAGTTTGTCGATAGAAAGCCCGAGCCTACATTTTTACCGACCCAAGGGATTTTTAACCTCCCACACCACATAGACATGGTATGAGAGCAACTGGCCTTTGATGATGCTGTAGGTTATACACAGCTGTGGAAATCCAACTTGGCAGAGCGTATGCATGGGGAATCGAACTACCAACCCTCAGATTAGGAGTCTGATCTAGAAAAAAGTCCGACACTCTAACAACTCCACCACAGAGAACACGTTTGAAGAGTACTGCTTTACAACAGACAGCAGAAAGGATTTGTATTTCAAAACTGAAATGTAAAGCAGATAAAGCAGATTCCGTGGATAGCGTGGAAGTTTAATCTGAGCAGGTGAATAAATACAATTTATTTGGTCCTGGTTTCGGATTTGATTCGATTACAAAGTGCTTATCGGGTGTAGCCTGCGGATTTAACAAGCATTGCACGCACCGATCAGTCTCTATATACTCCCTTCCACTGATAAATCGGTTAGTTCCTGCAAATATTCAGTTATTGCTTGATGTGTCGCTCGAGGACCGAGGTCCACCTCACCTCATCTCACCTCACCTCACACCTACCCTCACCTCACAAAACAATCCACCTCACCTCAACTCACCTCACACCTCACATCACCTCCACAAAACAATCCACTTCACCTCACATCACCTCACACCTCCGCTCACCTCACAAAACAATCCACCTCACCTTAAGTCACCTCACACCTCACTTCACAAAGTAATCCACCTCACCTTAACTCACATCACCTCACCTCACAAAATAATCCACTTCACCTCAACTCACCTCACACCTCACATCACCTCCACAAAACAATCCACTTTGCGTCACCCCAACCGCACTCCACACATCATCTCACCCATCATCCCATGTTCCCTCAGCCCATCCCATCCCACACCCACCTCCTACCTCACTTAACTTCTCCCTCAATCCACCTCACACCACTCCCACCCCTCTCCCCACACCTAACCTTATCTCGTTTCACCTGATCTCACCTCACCCCCAACTCACCCCACCCCACTCCACCTCACCTCAATCCACCCCATTCCCCTCACCCCACCTTACCTCATCTCATCTCACCTCACCTTACCTCATTTGACCTCCATCCATCTCACCCGCACCTCATCCCGATCTCACCCACTCCACCTCACCTCACCTCACCTAACCTTCACCTCACCCCACCACCTCCATTCCCCACACCTCACCTTCCCTCACCCCACCCCACCATCACCCCCACCTCACCCCTCTTCACCTCACCTTACACCCACCTCACTCTACCCCCAGACTCCACCTCACCCCTCACATCACCTCCACAAAACAATCCAGTCCACCTCACCTCACCCCACCAGCCACACCTCATCCCCACCACCCCCACCTCACCACACCACCCCCACCTCACCCCACCCATCCTAGATTACCGTACACCACTCCACTCCACCTCCCTCCACCTCCCTCCACCTCCCTCCACCTCCCTCCACCTCCCTCCACCTCCCTCCACCTCCCTCCACCTGACTGCCCCTCACTTCACCTCCCTCCACCTCACTCCACCTCACCACACCTCACTGCACCTCCCTCCACCTCCCTCCCCCTCCCTCCACCTCCCTCCCCCTCCCACCACCTCCCTCCACCTCGCTCCCACCTCCCTCCCCTCCCTCCACTCCCTCCCAACTCCCTCCACCTCACAACCTCCTCACCTCACACCTCCTCCCCCCACCTCCCTCCATCTCACTCCATCTCACTCCACCTCACTCCACCTCACTCCACCTCACTCCACCTCACTCCACCTCACTCCGTGTGGGTGGTGTGATGCCGTGACAGTCCCGGCCTCAGATGTTCCCTGTATCCACCAATCAGACTGCCCCATGGAGGCCTGGTCTTCGCGCATGCTCCGTAGCGCCCGCGCAGAATAAAAGCCGCCGTACGCCACTGCGCATGCGGCTTGGTGTCGATGTCAGTTCGTCCTGTGCCAGCGCCAACACTTGTCCTAATGAGGCCAACAAAAAGAGCAAAGCTTATTTTATTTAACGATGCCCCTGGAGCATATTGATTTTATCATCGGCTGTTGGACATCAAACATATTTTGTTTGAAGAAACACGTTGCCGCCACATAGGCTACTCTTTCCGATAAGCAACAAGCGTTCTTTTATACACACTTTCCCACAGACAGGACATCATATACCACAGCCTTTGATGAACCAGTTGTGGACCACTGGTTGGAACGGAAAATAGCACAAACTATAAATGGATCTACTGAGAAGGATCTATCGGATGACCGACAGGTTTACACTCTACCGTCTGAGCTACATCCCGCTCCCACAAGAGACCTGTTACAAATAAACCGGAACATCATGCAGAGAGCCGGACATGAACATACATTTCTACCAGATGGGATCGCCGAATTAGTTGAGCGTCCGTCTCCCGTTTTAGTAGTTAGTAGATCGTAGGATTCGAACCCACTGGTTCAAAGTCTAGTCCAGTCAAATCAATGGCTTAAAAATGTATATTTGTCGCTTCCTAGCGAGGCGCTCGGCATTATTATGATAGGGCAAGGACTGGTTGGTGCAGTCTCAAGATAATATGACTGAGTGGGATATCAGGTCATGGTGCTGGTGATTTGGTCTGCCAGTGGGGCAGCACTAAAAAGTTTTGATGAATGCACACTGTCACAAGTCAGCACCCTTCCTGATATGACCTGAGATGTTGCCAGGATGTAAAACTCCACCAACCAGCCTACATTTCTACCATTCCAGGATGAGCATCCACACTATAGCCGTGTTTACACGGGCGAGTTAAAACGCTTCATATAAAACCACTTGCCTAGATCGATTTACATTTGCCGTGTAAATGCGACACTGTGGCGTTTTAGGGCTGAATCGATTCATATAAATCGGTAGATGTAAACCACCTTGCAAGGTAATATAGATGAAGCGATATAGCTGGTTCCCAGGCAGCGATAGTGTAAAATAGCGGTGCTCGCCGGCTACGGGCTCACCACTAAGGCTGCTGGTTCCCGGCGCCGACACACTTTCAAACTCGGTCGTGTAAACGCGCCACTACATCACTTCATATAAATCGATTTGTCTAAATCGGTTTAGAATTGCCCGTGTAAACATGGCTTTTGAGTATTAGCATATTTATGTTCCATTGTGCAATGAACACATCCATTGATACTTCTTATCTCCCCTGATGTTCGGCATTACTAGGATAGAACTCAAATGGATATTACTTATTAGTCAACCACAACCAAACTCAGACCCTGCCCCTGTCTAATACAGCAACACCTCTCTAAATCGACCGACCATGGGACTGACCTTAAATGTATGCAGGTATTGCCGGTGTAGCAATACCTCAGGGAGTTTAACGCCCCTGCCCTGCAGAGTTGTAAACCACTGCCTTATGGTACAGGTTCTTGACAGAGCACTTCAACACTTTTGAAGGCAGCTTTCATGAAATGGTTAAGACCGACTCATGGATGCAACTCTCACAGCAGAGAGCTAAATGGAGAGCGGCAGTCAAGTACTGAAAGCAGTCGTTGTCGCATCGCGACCGACAGCATGATGATGATGACGGTTTAGGGAGTTATTTTAGTCATTACACTAGTATTGTATGGGCAATCATTTGGGACCCAAATTAAATGATTGATATCAGAGAGTGGTCGATTTGTGGAATTGGTCGGTTAGAGAGGTTTTCTTTTATGCCCGGTTAATGTAGTCCTTACAAGTTGTGCAGGGAATTCACTGTAACCCGGGAACCAGTGTTCAAAACAATAATGCCCAAATTGCGATACTTTAGAGCACGACACTAGTATCAGGATGTCGTGTAGTGTAGGGCAGGTTTTAATAAACTGCAATAAGCAATAACAGACTTTTTGTTGTTAAGGTATTAAAATGATTCTTTGATATCGGATGACTGGACACAAGAAAGGCTCTCTGAACTGGTGCAGGGAAGGGGAGGAGGGGGGAGGAGGGCGGGACGGGGGAGTGGGGAAGGGGATGGAAAGAGGAGGGAGGGGGGAGAGGGGGAGGGGAGGAGAGAGGAGGGGGGGGGGGAGGGGAGGCGGGAGGAGGGGGGCGGGAGGAGCGGGGAAGGAGGGAGAGTAGGCAGGAGTGTGGAAGCGGATGGGAAGAGGGGGGAGGGGGGAGGGGGAAGGGGAGTTGGGATTGGGAGAGGGGGATGGGGAGAGGGGGAGGGGAAGATGATGGAGAGAGGGAGGAGGAAGAGAGGGCGGTGGGGTGGAGAGGGGGTGCAAGAGGCAAAAGAGAGGCTAAAAGAGCGGCGTAACGCCGATAACTGAACGATAAACTCTGATTGAAGCCGGGCTTGCTAAACTAAAACCGACCATTTTGTTTCTATAATTTACGAAGACGGAGTTTATTTTTTAACCGGACATCCAGGTTAATTACAGTACAATGTGGTGGGCCCCCTCCATGTTGTCGGCATCTGGGGTCTTGGTGAAAGCCGGACTCGAACCCTCAACCCTACCTTAATGTCTATTTCAGATGTGGGTGGGTGGGTAAAAAAAGGTGGCAGAGGTCCTTGCTGGATAGTGGCTGCAGGAGACCATGGAGGGGGAGGAACGGTTTGAATTTTCAAATCATGTGATGTTTTGGTGGGAAAAGACACGCTCGTCTCCAGTGTCTGGCTGCGTTAGTTCGGGTTTAAGCCGGTAGGCGGGTGTAGTTGCGGGGGAGTTGGGATTGGTTTTCTCGTAACCCGAGTATTGGCCACACTGGCGCCACCTGTGAGGGGCTCTAAGCACTGTATGCCAGCTGTGTCTGGCGGTTATCGCCCATTTGGACGATATATACATATATATGCATATATTATATATGAGACTGTCTCAAAAGGTGTAAGCAGTATGGGACAAAACTGTGTCCATTGTAATGATCAACACACTATCTACTTATGCATTTGCTCATGATAAACTGATTTGTTTTTTACATGGTGTTTCATAATCCCAATAGAATACATATTGATTTGAAGCAAATGTCCTTGTGTTTTCAGTGTAACCGTTTCTGTGCTGTTTTGTGTCAATCGTTACTATGGACAAAAAAACAAAGAGTTAGTACCTTTTGAGACAGGCTCATATACATGTATGTACATATATATATATATGCATACATATCTCAACATATCTCTACATATATATGCATATATATACATGTATATATACATATACGTATATTCATATATATACATAATATGCCTATACATATATACAGATAGTTCAAATTTGACCATCCAACAGGGTATATAGGCGATAGTGACCAGACACAGCTGGCATACAGTCCTTAGAGCCCCTCAGAGGTGGTGCCAGAGTGGCCAATACTGTAACTACACGGGACCAATTAGATAGGATATAGTGAGTATATAATAGTCTAGGGAACTGAAGATAGATAGTGTCCTTGTTTATATTCCCATAATGGATTATAGAGCACATATATGTATTATATAAGTATATACATTTAATTGTAAGGCGAGCAAACAGTTGGGTGGTCCGACATATGCTGCGCCTGTGTCTTCGTTCTTCCTCCCTTCCTTTGTCTGAACTCCGAAGTAATTACACCCGTGTTCGCGCAATGATTGCTCACTCGCCGACCGGAAGTCAGATTAATCAGGGACGCCAGCGAAGACGCGCCACGTAATACATGTTATTTTGGCACTCGTTCTGAATAAACGAGGCGACCCCCCCACCCCCAACCCAATGAAATTATCCCCCTTGTTTTCTTTCTTTCTTTCTTCCTTCCTTCCTTCCTTTTTTTGTTGTTGGCTTAAACGCGTGATCTGTCGGTCTGTGAGTCTTATCTTCTTAGAGACAGGGATGGCCGAATGAGTTAGAGCGTCCGTCTCCCGTGTTGGTAGACCATGTGATCATGGGTTTGAACCCTGGTCGAGTCAAACCAATGACTTAACAATTGATAATTGTCACTTCCTAGCCAAGCGTTCAGCGTTCAGCATTATTACGATATGGCAAGGACTGGTTGGCTCAGTGTCAGGATAATGTGACTGAGTGGGATATCAGGTCATTGTGCTAGCAGCCTGGTCTCCCAATGGGGCAGCACTATAAAGTCACCATGAGTGTGCACTGTCACAAGTCGGTACCCATTCTGATATGACCTTCGATGTTGCTAGGATGTAAAACAACAACAAACAAACAAAATCCTAGCGACAGTCACACTCTGCTGTGGGCAGTAAGTAATAACTGTGGGTCCACAGTCTGTTTAGGTGACAGCAGAATGATGGCATTGACAGTGACAGCAGAATGATGGCATTGACAGTGAAAGCAGGCATATTCGGTATCCGCAGACACCGTGACAGATCAGGGGATGACCGCGCGCGGTAGCCGAATCGGTAGAGCGCCGGCCTCGTGTGTGAGGCAGATCGGGAGTTCGGTTCCCGTTCGAGTCAAACCAATGAGTTATACAATTGATACTTGTCGCTTCCTAGCCTGGCGCTTGGCATTAATAGGATAGGGCAAGGACTGGTTAGCTCAGTGTCAGGATAATGTGACTGAATGTGATATCAGGTCATGGTGCTGCCAGCCTGATTTCCCAGTGGGGCAGCACTATAAAGTCACCACGAGTACGTGCTGTAATAAGTCGGTACCCATCCTGGTATGACCTTGGATGTTGCAAGTTTAGCCGTCGGGCTATTCCACCCCAGCTTAAGGCGAGCCTTCGTGTTAATTTATATAATTATTTCCATGTGAATTTCCTGGGCCTGCCACGGGCCGCCACTGCCTCTCGTCCCTTCTGCAGGTAGTCCGTCGCTATCATTGTCATTCCTGGGCTAAGGGCGACCAGCCAGAGTATCATCTAAATAAGGGTTTTTGCCCTTTTCGCATTTATCGGCCTAAAGCAATTACTTAGTTATTTCAACTAACTGGCTGTCCTCCCCGCCCTTCGGTGTATTTTAATATGTTTATAATAATCCAGAACTAAACAGACACGCTAGTGTTGCCTCCACTGTCACTGTGAATCAGCCTAAGTTACTCTCATCTTTTAGCCAAAAGAACTCTACGTTAATTCTGTTAATATGTCTGTTATAATCTTCCCGCAGATGGGTTAAGTAGCTGCATACGGCCTATTCGGCATAAGGCCCTTAATTATATATAAAGCAATCGAATATCAAGTTTGACCATAGCGGTTAATCTACAAGAAGTCTGGAGAATAGTAAAGAATGCAAGGAATGTTCCAATTTACCTTTCCAAGAGCTCACAGCTTTATTCTTAACCAAACTAACAAGCAATCGTAGCAACATGTCGTATATGCACTATTAAATCCCCTCCCATATCATTAAGTTAAAACAAGTTTAGAATTTCGACAATAAAAAACCTAAATCTCGGCTAAAACATCAGAGCCTGCATAAACACGTCCGTTGGGTCTAGGTTCGAACGCCTGACATCCTCTCGCTGCCAGAAGAGTCGCAATTGACGTCTTCTAGCAATGCTTTACGGCCGGAAACCCGGGCCTCACAAATGGTGGCAATTGCGAGTCTGCCATGGCGAGTAGCCCGCATTTCCAAATGCGGGTTAATCAGCCCAAGCTTGCAAATGTCACAAGGCGAATAGTCTCGCCCACTTCACAAGTATGTAAAACCCCAACAATTTAGCAATCATCTGGGGATGACGATAAGCATTTAGTGTGTGATTTTGGCTTTGAGGCGCTAAGAACTTTGCAATCGAATTTATTGATAAGCCCAGCACAATAGTCGGTTGAATAGGTTTAGAATAGTGTCAGAAGTGAAGGGATTCACCGGGCAGGTAACCGACTGAGGCAAAGACAATCCACTAAAAGGAAGACTCAGAATAGGTGCTCTCTGCGGCGGAGTTGCATAGAATGGAATACTAAGCCAAGTTAAAGCTGCATAGTCCGATGAAAACATAACATTTTCAAAACCAAAACAATTATCTAGATTTGATTCTACATATCTAACTTAGATGCTGGTGTACTTATTAAACATTTGTCATCATACATAAGGGGATACTGAATCAATTAATAGAACCTGTTACTGCAGAAGCCTATGGTGTTAGACTTTTGGCAAGCTTGAACAAATTAATTTAGTATGCTTCCATTTCAAATATGTCAAAAGTTAGCAATTTGAAATACAAGTTACTTCAACGTAATGTTAAGTAGATTATAATAATTAACCTAATATATGTATCTCATAAACATGACAGAAACTCAAAACCCTGTGACTATGCAACTTTAATAACTCAAAGCGGCCATTATATAATGGGCCACTTTGGCAACACAGCGCATTTGCTTATTGGCTTCTACTGGGCGTACAAAGATGGCCGCCATCCTGTCATGGTCACATGGCTGGTTGCGTGGTTTTGGGAGTTTTACGTCATGGCAACATCTAAGGTCAAATTAGGATGGGTACCAAGTTGTAACAGTACGCACTCATGGTGACTTTATAGTGCTGATCAACTGGGAAATCAGGCCACCGGCACCATAAACCCGATATCCCACAGTCACATTATCCTGACACTGAGCTAACCAGTCCATGCCCTATCCTATTAATGAATATTGTATAAAGACTAGGAAGTGACAAGTATCAATTTTAAAGTCATTGGTTTGATTCGATCGGGAACTGAACTCCCGACCTTCTGCACGCGAGCACGTGCTCTACGTATTAAGCCACCGAGCCTGATCACGTGGAGCTTAGTGCGGGACCCCAAGGAAAGTTTGTTTTATTTAACAACGCCTCTAGAGCACATAAATTGTTATCATTGGCTATTGGACGTCAAACATACAATCATTCTGACATATTTTTTTTTAGGAAACCCACTCCCGCCACATAAGCTACTCTTTCCGATAAGCACCAACGGGGTCCTTTATATGCACTTTCCCACAGACAGGAGAGCACATTACATACAACAGCCTTTGATGAACCAGTTGTGGACCACTGGTTGGTATGGCAAATGGATCCACTGAGAAGGATCGATGCAATGACTGACAGTTTAACAGGTGGACACTCTACCGCCTGAGCTACGTCCCGCTCACTAGTGCGGGACCTGTGCGCATGCGCGCGGAGTTTATCGTAATTACCTTCGTGTTGGCGGTAAGCGAAGTGTGAGAAATATCGACTGGGAACTGTTGGAACCGGGTAGGGCAGCTCAGCTCTTGGGTGGTTCGTAACCTTACCAAAGACCATATAATACTAAGACGGCTCACTCCCTATCTCTCCCATTTCGCAGTGCCACCTTGTGGTGGGTTTGATCAGCCTGGCTGCTGGTTGGTGTCTCACATGTAAACACATACAATTATATTATACATGAGATAGGTAAGTATGAATACACATCAATATGAAATTGCTATGAACAAATACACATCAGCATCAGCATCAACATCATCACACATCTTTCACATTCATATATACATTTATACATATAATATAGCAACTGTTTAACCAAGAGAACAGCCAGTGCGCCAAGTGGTGGGTTTGATCATTTTGATTACACAGTACAGGCTGAGTGAGCCGTCTTAGTATTATAGGGTCTTTGACCTTACGACGGTTACCGGCTGCAGAACTGCGGCAATATAGGTAGCAGTGCACTCGTGTCCAGTAGCCGATGGTTCAGGAGGAAGGAACAGGACAAGGTGGGTTCAGCAGCGAGAACAAAGCAAGACAGCGAAAAAGGAAAAGGGCCCCACCGAAGCAAACCCCTCCCTAGATCGGGGGGAGGAGTAAGCCCAGGAGGACAAAGAAAGAAAGGGTAGTATAGAGGAAAGAGAAATGATGAGAGTTGAGTCAAAGGGCCGTGTCTCCTTGCTCTGTGGTGACCAGTCGTCCAGTTGGAGACCTGACCGGAGTAAGAGGTAGAAAGTGAAATGCCGGCCGGCTCCCCCTCCGGGAACTCTTTTCAGACATAATCAAGGAGGAGCGGGGCGCAGCGGAGAGGTGTTAGAAGAGGTGTGGACGAAGTGGGATCCACACAGCAAGTGGTGTGGGGGTAGGGCAAGTTTGCCCGCGTCTTAAGGACATTTACAGGATGCAAACCGGATGCGGTGGCCGAATCGGTAGAGTGCAGGGTTCCCATACAGAAAGTCGGGAAGCAACGACTTATGAAATGTATTCTTGTCGCTACCTAGCCTGGTGCTCGGCAATAATAATAAAGACCTTCTACATGTAAACACATACAATTATAGTATACATGAGATAGGTAAGTATGAATACACATCAATATGAAATTGCTATGAACAAATATATATCATCATCAGCATCATCATCATCATCATCGCCATCATCACACATATTTCACATTCATATATACATTTATACATATAATATAGCAACTGTTTAACCAAGAGAACAGCCAGTGCCCCAAGTGGTGGGTTTGATCATTTTACTTACACAGTATAGGCTGAGTGAGCTGTCTTAGTATTATAGGGTCTTTGGTTAAAACCATGGTGCGTGGGGGTCAGTTGTGGGTCTCAGTAATTAGTGGCCACGTAGCCAGGCAGCTGTTGGTTGTTGGAGTTTTACATCCTGACAACATGTAAGGTCATATCATGACAGGTACTGACTTGCAACAGTGCGCAGTTATATAAACTTTATAGTGCTGCCCCCCTGGGAGACCAGGCCGCTGACAGAATGACCTGATATCCCATTAAGTCACATTATCCTGACACTGAGCCAACAATAGGCTTCTGAAGTTATTAAATTGTCTCAGTATTTCCTTTTATGTGGCGACAACTGTTTGATAAATACACCAGTATCTAAGTTAAATATGTAGAATCAAATTTAGATAATTGCTTTGGGTTTTAAAAATTCGATGTTTTCATCGGACTATGCAACTTTAAAATACTAGTCATGATAAGGAAACAAAGGGTTGACCACATAGATGTGCTATGTACTGCCAGACGGGATGGCCGAATGAGTTGAGCGTCTCCCATTCTAGTAGAATGTGTGATCGTGTGTTTGAACCCTGGTCGAGTCAAACCAATGACTTAAAATGTAATACGTGTTGCTTCCTAGTCAGGCACTCAGCATTATTAGGATATGACAAGGAGCAGTGGAATGAGGAAGACCAATCATCCACGATTGACATTTCCCCTGCTTAATCAACTAATCTCCCCCCCCCCCCAAAAAAAGCATTATGCGAATATAACCAAACAACTGGTCTGTGCTATGTTCCACTGCTATTCCATATCCCACTGCTACATCCCTAGTTCCTTACCTCGACAATGGTGGCGCCACCTTAAAGCTGCATAGTCCGTTGAAATATCAAATTTTCAAAATCAAACCAATTATCTATATTTGATTTGACATATCTAACTTAGATACTGATGCACTTATTAAGCATTTCTTTCTGCGTAGAAGGCAATACTGAGCCAATTTAACAGAACCAGTTATTACAGATATCTATGGTGTCAGAGTTTTGGCAAGCTGGCCAAAACTTATTTTCTATGTTTGTACTCAAAATATCTCAAAGGTTACCCATTTAAAATAAAAGTAACTTTGAACTAATGTAAAGTAGATACTACTATAGTAGTGATCAATGTAATATATTTATCTCAGAAAAAATACAGAAATTCAAAACCATCGGACTATGAAACTTTAATGTGAACACTTCCAGACTACCCCCCCCCCCCCATCATCACTACGACCACAAGCTCCATACGCACGCATTATCTGGATTGCCAGACACACCTCCCCTCCACTCAACGTTCGCTGGTTCCCGGATTTCTGTTTGTTCCAAAAGGGTGGGGTTTGTTTACCTCCTAACTTCCGGGTAGGCAGTAGGTGTTACCCAGGGAAGTGTTTGGGGTTTAAATGTTGAGCGAATAATACCTGTGACCACATGTTGTAGATATTATTATGACACACTGGGGTTGTGTTAGTGTGGGGGAGGGGGAGGGGGGTGGAGGTGTGTGCGGAGGGTGAAGGTGGGTAGTGGTGGGAGGGGGGCAGTGTGGATTGAAGCATTGGTGAGAGAGTGCACAATTAAGTTTGTTTTATTTAACGACACCTCTAGAGCACATTGATTTTGATCATCGGCTATTGGACGTCAATCTGACATGGTTCTTTGGAGGAAACCCGCTGCCGCCACATAGGCTACTCTTTCCGATAAGCTTTTATATGCACTTTCCCACAGACAGGACAGCACATACCACAGCCTTTGATGCACCAGTTGTGGACCAATGGTTTGGTGAGAGATTGTGCTTTGTATTGCAGTTTTGCCTATGTGTGTGTGTGTGTGTGGTGGGGGAGGGGGGAGTGCTCGGTATTGCCGCGTTGGTGAGATAGAGTGTATAGCCCAGCTTGTGTGTGTGTGTGGGAGGGGGCAGTTAGAGGGGCAGTGGTCGAGATTGACGTGTTGGTGAGATAGAGCGTATAGCACAGCCTGTGTGAGGGAGGGGTAGGGGGGGTGATGGGAATTGACCCGTTGGTCAGATAGAGTGCACAGGGCAACTTATGTGTGTGGTGGTGGTGGTGGTGGGGGGGGGGGGGGTAGTTAGGGGGGAGTGTTCGAGATTGCCGCGTTGGTGAGATACAGTGTATATCACAGCTTATGTGGGTGGGCGTGGGGGTAGTGGGGGGAGGGGGGGTGGGGGGCAACGGTGGGATGGTGGTACAGTATAACCCCGTTAAACCAAACTTGAAGGGACCCTAGAAATTTGTTTGGATTAACCGATCATTGGTTTAACCAAGCTTTCGCTTTGACTTTGATTTTGAGTAAGCATGTAACATGTAATATACAATGTATGTGGACACTTTGATAATTGAGGTATACAGTATAACCCCGTTAAAACAAGCTCGGTTAAACCAAACGATCGTCTAATCCAAACTTTTTTCGGCGGGCCAGCAAAATACTACCATTTATCATATAAAGAACTCAGTGGGGTCTCAGATGACCTTATAACCATATGAGTTTGGTTTAATTGTACCGGAGGTGGCTTGAGGCCGACAATTTTGTTTGGATTAACCGATAATTTGGATTAACCGACTTTGGTTTAACTTTTTTAATATGATAAATGTTAGTATTTTGATGGGCTGCCGAAAAAAGTTTGTTTTAACCAATCGTTTGGTTTAACCGAGCTTGGTTTAATGGGGTTGTACTGTACTGGGGATTGAAGCATTGGTGAGATAGAGTGCATAGCACATCCGGTGTGGGTAGGGGTGGGGGTGGAGGGGGAATTGACGCGTTGGTGAGCTTGAATGCATCGCGCGGCCTGTGGAGGAGGAGTGGGGTGGGGGGGGAAGGGGATGGGGGGGAGGGACGGGGAGCGGGGGGGGGGGAACACACAGGAGCGGCTGACAAGCCGTGGTACACAGTGGAGGCGGACATTAGAACAGAACTACTGAAAGATGCATGCCGACTATTCAATGGACGCTGGTGGTCACCGGCCAGGTGGAACCGAACATCCGGGTGCTGATGGGTGATCAGCCGGGCAGGGGAGGAGCGGGGGGGGGGGGGGGCAGGAGGGGGAGGGGGGAGGGGAGGGGAGTGGAGGAGGGGAGGAGGGAGAGGGTGGGGGTAGGGGGGTGGGGGGAGGGAGGCGGAGAGGAATGGAGAGAGGAGGGGATGAGTTGAGGAGGATGGGAGGGAGGGGATTAGAGATGGAGGGGGAGGGGAAAGAGGAGGGAAGGGGTGAGCGAGGGAAGATGGGGGGAGGGGAGGGGGGAGGTACGGGTAGGAGAGGGGAGAGGATGGGGAGAGGAGGAGGTGGGGAGAGGATGGGAGGGGAGGGGAGTTGACGGAGATGGGGTGGAGGGGTGGGGAGGGGATGGGAGGGGCTGGGATGGGAGTTGGAGAGGAGGGGGAGGGAGAGGGGGAGGATAGCGTATAGAGGAATGAGGAATGGAATGGGGGCAGAGGGAATAGTAGAGAAAAGGAGTGATAGGAAAGCAATGACCGGAGGGGCGGGGATGGTGGGAGTGAGAGAGGAGGGAGAGAAAGGAAGGAGGAGAATGGAGGGTAGACCAAGGGGTGAAGTGAGGGGTGCAGGGCAGTGGAGGGGTGGGAGAGATTCTGAGTGAGGGGGAGGAGGGGGTGGGGGTCGACGAGGGGTGGCTGGGCGCATTATGGGGGAAGAGAGGGGAAGGTAGGGGGAGGGCGAGGGGTGGGGGAAGGGGGCGGAGGATGGCGGAGGTGTGTGTGGGTTGAAAGGGAGAGGGGGGATGGGGAGGAGGAGGGGATGGAGGGATGATGGTGGTAGGGAAGGGGGGATAGCGAGGTAGGCGACGGGAGTAAGATAATTGGAAATGTCGGTGCGAGAACGAGGCTGCATGTGTAATGAAGGAAGAAGAGAGCAGAAGGAAGGAGGGGGGGAGGGAGGGGGGGAGGGGGGGGAGGGAGGAGGGAGGGGGGGGAGGGAGGGGGGAGGGAGGGCGGAGGGAGGGGGGGGAGGGGGGAGGGAGAGCGGAGGGAGGGAGGGGGGAGGGATGGGGAGGGGGAGGATGAGGGCAACGCGGAAGAGCGTGAGTATGAAAGTGGTCAGAGGAAAATGAGGGAGGAAGGGAGGGAGGAGTGGTGAATTGTGTAGGTATGGAGGGGGGGGGGGGTCTAACTGCAAAGAAATGGTGGATATAATATGGAGAAGAATACAGGAGAGCAAAGGAGAAAGTGGAAGATATATTGGGACGTCAGAGAAATGCCAGAAACAGCTAAATAAATGCGATGGAAGGGAGATTGGAAGGAATATGAAACTAGGAGAGAGGAAGAAAAAAAAGAGTTACTGGGAAGAGATAATTAAAAAAAAAAAAGTAGTTAATGACTAGTAAGTTGTGGGTATTTTTGAAGTCTTTAATGATTAAAATATCAGTTACCGATAATTAGAAACTGGAGTGAAAAGAAGACAAATACGGACAGGATTATGAAGCTTTGGGTCACTGCATGAGGGAAATAGGGGTTTGTAAGGGGATTTGAAAAAAATTGGGGATATGGGATATATGGCATAGGATGTAGAACATAGGGTATACAGTATAGGATATAGGATATAAGATATAGAATATAAAATATCGAATATCGAATATAGAAAATAATTTAGGATATATGATATATGCCATCGGGCATAGGATGTAGGGCATATGGCATAAGGTATAGGTTATAGGATACACGATATACGTTAGAGGATATAGGATATAGAAAATAGAATATTATAATATAGAACATAAGACATAGGGATGTAGGGCATATGTTTTAGGATATAGGATATAGGATATAGAATATAGAATATAGGCTATTGGCTATAGGCTATTGGCTATAGACGATAGACTATAGAATATAGAATATAGGAATAACAAATATAGGAATATAGACTATGGAATATAGGAATATAGGAATAACAAATATAGAATATAGGAATATAGAATATAAGACATAGGATATAGAATAGAGGGTACAGGGTATGGGCATATGATGTAGGGTATGGGATATATCATATTGGACATGGGAATTATGGTGTGGGCATAGGTTATATACGATATTGGGTTTGGGATATAGTGTATAGGATATAGAATATATGGTATAGGATATACCATATTTGACATATGATATAGGATATATGATATTGGGTATGGGGTATAGGGCATAGGGTATAGGATATTGGGCATAGGGTATCTTGTATAGCATATATGATATGAGATAAATAATAGAGCTGATGGCAAGGCTTCTTATTCTACCAGTTTTCTCTAACTCAAGCTGTGAACCAGCAAAGACACATGACCAGGAGACACGCATCGAAAAGGGATTATGGCAAAGGATTGGAGCGAGAGGAAAAACAGAACATATGTAGTGAGGTCAGATACTCCTAAGCACTGCACTGCTCCAGGACTGCACGACCTCGGCAATGCCATGGGAGTGTTAGTGTAGGGGATCGGTCACCTGTTTATGTGGCACGACTCTACGACTAAGTCTCCCAGTGAGGGCGGGATATTTACGAGACTGCAAGCCATTCCTCGGGGTCACACCATATATGGGGACTGATCTCTCAGGGGGAATAACGGTCTGAATCGACACTCTGCTTTTCTTACAGGTTTAAGGTTTGAGGAGGGAGAACCAACATCAGCCTATATATATATATATATATATATATATGTTTATATTCCCATAATAGATTATAGAGCATATATATATATATATATATATATATATATATATATATATATAGGAGTGTGTGTTGGTTGGTTGGAGTTTCACCACCTGTCAACATCTAAGGTCATACAAGGATGTGTACCGACTTGTGACAGTGCACACTCATGGTGAATTTATATTGCTGCCACACTGGGAGACCAGGCCACCAACAACATGACCTGATATCCCACTCAGTCAAATTATCCTAACACTGAGCTAACGAGTCCTTGCCCTATCTTAATAATGCCGAGCGCCTGGCTAGGAAGTGACACGTATCAGTTTTTAAGTCATTCGTGTGACTCGACCAGGTTTCGAACCTACGGGGTCGAATCCCTCGATCTAGTAAAATGGAAGATGGACGCTCAACTCATTTGGCCATCCCATCTACTCCTAGTGTTCTATGTATAAATCCTCCAGTGAAACTGACGCTGGTCTACATCAGGTGGAGGCGAGGAGGCCACAGGTGGCGCCACCAGTACAGTGTTGGGTCATACGGAGTATAACAATAATGATAATAATTCCCTTACATATCTTTATACTATTATAATTTGTTATGCATCACATATATACATATATATATATATATATATATATATATATATGATATATTAAACCAAAGGCAGTGTGGTGGGTACAGTCTTTATTATTTTATTGACATCAATTATCAATGTATGTAAGTATCTGTCTGGGCTACAAATGCCCTACCGAAAAATAAAAGAGAATTAATAATAAAGTACAGTAATCGTATGGCGTTTCTGACGAATGGCAAAGTGAAGTAGCCGGCGCGAGATCAGTGGTGTATATGTATCACGGGTAACGCCGGCTGGTGGAATAGCCAGCCCCCTCCCGCCCGGGGTTCATCAAACCGCCGGGAGGGGGCAGCACCATGCGATTCTTACATCAGCATATACTTTAGTATATATCCCTTGTTGTAAATACGCATTAAACCAAAGGCAGTGTGGTGGATACAGTCTTTATTATTTTATTGACATCAATTATCAATGTATGTAATTATCTGTCTGGGCTACAAATGCTAAGTACCAAGGACCATCCCAGCCAGCAGTACTGTACTCCCCCCAGATTAGTGGCAACCCGAATGTCTGTGACTATTCTCTCGGACAAAGGGCGCAGAATAAATTTCTAAAGCGCGTCCGAAGACCAGTCACCCGTAACCTGGATTTCGTCAATCGTGTCGCCCTCGAGGGAGAGATAGGTGCACCCGCCCCGACGCAGGGAGTGGCAAGAGAAATTTTCCACAGAGAAGCCTGCTACTGAAGCGAAATATTTTATAGTAGACTGCAGAGTTGGGTAGTCCAGTGGCGAGTAGCCTCCTGCCCTAGCCGAATTTGAAAGGCAGGCTCACCAGTAGCCACCCTGACTTGCGAGAAGTGCTTCTTAACCCAAAATACGGCACATGAGTCCGTATTAGGCACAGACGCGACTGGAATAAGCAACTCGTGTTCTGAGAACTGAATAGTTTTCGACCGTCGAACGGTCAGCAACATACCCCATGCATGAAAGGAAACATCTGAACATTTGCACAATAGGGCCCTAAAACCAGTAAGTATGGCTGTGCGCTATGAAGACATGGCCTTCGCTGCCAGACATGAAGGAGAACATATGTATATATGTATATATATATATACACTATGTATACAATGTTTATACATAGCAAATTTGGAGAGCAAAGACTATTGGGTAGAGGCAGGTGATGCTGGTGAAATATCCGGGAATCTCAGGATGAGGTCACCTGTATGACAGAGTGGTCACGTGATACCTCCCCCTAATTATCTAGAACGACAATGCTGAAATTCATCACTACCCATACACAGGCATATATGTAATACATACTCCCACTGCTAGTCTTTTATATATATATATATAATTATATATATATATATATAAATCTAGCTGCGGTACAATAAGAAGAGACACAATTAGGTAGTGCGACTAACACTGGTCAAGATCCGCTTGAGGAGAGGTGGCCCAAGAATAGCGCCACCGGTACAGTGTTGCATCTTGCTGAGTATAATAATGAACATAATAATATGTATTATTCCCATTTGTATATTTATACTCGCATACTACATTAAGCATCACACACATGCACACACATATTGTATATATATATATATATACTCGGTCATTACCAGATGTGGTAATTTGACACCCACTGTTAGTAGAATTATTAATTTATATATATGTAATCGGGCATTACCACATATGTGGAATTTGACACCCACTTTTAGTATATAAATTTTTAATATATATATATAAAGTCAGGCTAAGTGAAAGGAAGAGGACGAGACGGAAGGTTGGTGAACAGCCTAATTTATTGTTAAGGCTCTTGGCCGAGCAATAAACGCCCTACCTATACAAAGCTAAAAGTAAAAATAGGTGTGTAGTGCGAAGCAAACAGCAGAAGTGAGTAGTGTAGAAGGTGGGGGGAGGGGAAGCAGCAAGAGAGTGCTGACCCGCAGCAAATATATATCATGGACAAGAAATAATCATGAAGTCGTAGGATAATAAATAATATTATAAGATCATAGGATAATAAATAATATTATAATAACCTCACCCGCCATTTTATATTTATATAATAGATTATATTGCACATAAAGTCAGGCTAAGTGAAAGGAAGAGGACGAGACGGAAGGTTGGTGAACAGCCTAATTTATTGTTAAGGCTCTTGGCCGAGCAATAAACGCCAAACGGGACCGCTAGACCGAGCCCGCCCCACCAACCGACCCCCCGACCTCAATCGCTGACAAAGAAGCTGCGACACGGAAGTCATTTACTATCCTTTCTTGCAATGGGGTCTTCAAGTAGGAGTAGACCGTGTCAGAGGCCCAATCACCCCTGACCTTAATTTCCTCAATAGAGGCTCCTGACGTAGCCAAATATGTACAACCTCCCCTTCTAAGGGAATGCGAGGTAAAATGCTCCTCACCGAGGCCCGCCCTATTTGAGAACAGCGTTAGCATCTCCTGATAAGCTGAATATGTCATCGGGAAAGAGGAGCTTCCCAGTCCCGGAAGGCGAAAAGCCATGTCCCCGTCCCGGGCTGTTATATCAGTAAAATGGCGCTCTGTCCAATAGACTGCACAAAGGGCTGTATTGGGACAGCGAGATACGGGTATCTCCAAGACCCTCTCACGAAACTGTAGAGTCTTCGAGCGACGCACCCGTATTATCATTCCCCATGGGTGGAAGAAAAAATCCCCCCTACACAGGGCAGAATCTGAGTCAGTGATTTGTGATTTACGAAGGAGTGCTCTAAATGAGCACAACATAGCTGCACGCCAGGCAATATGGCCTGGGTTGTTAGTCAATAAAGAAAAAATATGCAAAAGCATATGTGGTAGGATAGGGGGGGGCCTGATGGTGAGCATCCCCCTTTTGGCGCTTTATCCCCTTCAGGGTTGACGCAACCAGAAAATCATCGTATTGGATGGGCAATGCCCCATTCTCTCTGAGAAAATAATTCAAACCCGACAAATAATTTAAGACCGACCTGTAGGTCAGCGACCTAGCTAACCAAGCTGCGTATAATGCAACTCGCTCAGAGGCACAAGGAAAAGGAGAACTGTCGCTAAGAAAAAGAGCAAGGAATTCAAAATACCTCCGTATCTGAACGGAACGGGTTGAAATAGATTTTTTTGCATAAGAATGGCTCTCAAATCCCTTTTGTTCAGCTCGCAACTGCACCAGATCTGCAAGGAAAAAGGATAGGGGCATCAAAAAGGTGAGTGCAGCACATAACCCGATCACTGTCAACCTCCCTTATTCGAGAGCAGCTGGACCCAGCGTCCAATCTGCTCAGGGCATCACAAACAGTGTTAATGCGTGTATTAATGTAAACTGAATGGAACACAAAATTCTTCCTAACAGACAACCAAAAGATTTCACGCAACATAGCCATTATATCAGCAGAGCGGGAGTGACCTGTATTGAGTGAGGCCTGAACCACTGCACTATCAGTTATACAAACAATCTCAGAATTAGACCAGTCAGCTGCCCAGCGGTGAAAGCCCTCAATTACCGCATGCATTTCCTTAATATTAATATGTTTATCACCCAATCCATCCATCAGCCTGACCCCATGATGACCACAAACCTGATCTATCACATGCTCGTCAGCGGTGCTGAATGCACCAACCAGCCAGTCATTAGCAAAACTAGCGCCAAGGCCCCAGCCGGAGGCGTCACTGTACATAGCTTTAGTAGCGGCAAATTTACCCAACATCCCTGCCTTGCCATTAAAACTAGAAGCAAATTCAATCCACCAGTCAATATCAGCCCTAAAGCCTGCGTTAAGTCTTGCCTTAAAATACGGTTCATGAAGAGTACCGATCAAATCGTAGACCCTTCTACTGAAGGTCCTGCTGCCCCTCACCACCTTCGCACAATGTGCCAGGAGGCCAGCAAGGCGCTCCAGGTCCCTCCTGCAAGCCTTCCTTCTTGACTTAAAACTCAGAAGTCTTCCCCGCAACTTATCCAACTTATCCTGGGGGAGTGATAATTCTAAAGATTCGGAATCCACCTCTATCCCCAGGAACCTGACATTCGTGGATGGAGAAATAAGTTTTCTATAACTAATATAAAAACCCAAGCGACGAAGAATAGCGATGGTTATCTGCTGGTAAGCAGCTGCCTGGTCAAATGTACCGGCGATGATACAGAAATCATCTAGGTAGTTCACTACACGACAAACCCTCTCTCTGGCTGCACATCGCACCACAAAATCCGAGAGAATATATAGGGACTTGAGGACATACCCATACAAAGTCTACTATCAAGTAAATAAGTATCGAAATTTTCTCCCTTGAACCACCACTTAAGGCCCTGGCTAGAGCGATCATCCGGGTGAATGTGGACAGCCCGATAAGCATCCTTAATGTCGATACAAGCCAGGTAGTCTCCCTTCTCCAATAATTCCACCACATCATCGATACCCTTGTATTTAAATTTCGGGGCAATAGCTATCTTTCGGAACCACAAAAAGCCCATGCACACAAAGGGGAGGATCCACTACCTTCGTTACAAAGCCGTCATGAATTTCAGCCAACAAGCGTGACTCGATTATATCAGCCTCCCATGATGTTTTGGTACGTCTAGTCTTAACATCATAACGGGCATCACAATCTTGATCGATAACCCTAAAGCCAAAGACAATACCCTGTAACATATATAGGCCGTCAACATCACAGCTTCCCCTGCAAAAACACTCTACGAAAAAACGGCATGGTTTTACTTGACATGTAATAGAGGACAATACATAGACACAATCACAGGAACGTGATGCACAATCTTCATACACTCCAAAAGTGACAAAATCAGAGTCAAGTGTCTCTCTCACAGACACCATCAAATGTCCATATTCACTCTCCACTACCACAATAAAGTCCGACCAGCTGTTCTCTCTCAATCCATTCCAGCTTAACTTCGATCCAATTTTAAGCGAACCCACGGAAACCTTGTCAGTTTTTCCACCCGGGCGAACGTCCTGATTGTCGATTTCACACGATATTAACTGACACCCAATGCCGGCTCCCCGGCTAGTGTCCCATACCATATCGACATTACTAAAGGTATCAGAATCACCATCATCACAAAAGACAAATGGCATAGGGGTTGTCGAGTCATCCGGCTCCTGCGCGGCACTCACTTCAGTCCTCGCCTCTATCCGCCCACAAACCGCCTGGCAATCCCCGTCAGCCATCGGGTCACAACCACCACTCGCCCCAACACTTCAATCTCTGCAGCTGTTGCGTTTGTGCCCTTTCACCCCACATTTTGAACATATGTGCGCAAAGCGACACTGGTCCTCTTTTTTAGCACATCCTTGCTCACTGTTATGGGCGTAACAGGGGCGCTTGCTGCCAGTTGGTCCTGCCAACGTCCCGCGTCGCCTGTTTTCACCCGACGTGCCCTTCTGCTTTTTCTCATGCACATTCGCTTGACTATAGTGTAAAACACTTTTACCCGTGTGTGCCTCAGTGAAAGCAGCGAAACCCTCCGTTTCCGCTAACTTTCTAATGGCAGCGTCGTACTCAACATGACTGGTATCAAAAAAGTCATTATGCCTAGCACGGTGAGAAACAAAACTGATGTGATGTAGAACGGCCCGATAATCCGCAATCGACATCTCCGGGATGTCTAATGCCCAGGTAGCCGTAGCGCAAACCAATTCGTGGCAGTTCAATTTCTCAACGTTTTTCTTGCCAACCGTGTAGCGCTTCAGAGACCACTTACTTCTTCTCTTCCGTGAAGCACTGCTGCTCGAAGAGCTGCTATCGTGGCGTCTACATCTCCTTGCCCCGGTCCTAGAGTGGTTCCTTGCACGGCCGTAGGTTGAATGGCCGCTCATCGTGGCTGCCAACGTAGACCCGACCGGGAACTTTGGAGGTTTTCCGCACGTAGTTCTTCAATCTCCCGAAGAGTCTCCTCGCGGTAATTACATGATATGAGAACTTGACACCCAGTGTTAATATAATTATTATTATATATATATCTGTTATGCATAAACAATTATGCGAGTAGAAAGGTGCGAAAGGGAATAGTCATATTATTACTCTTTATTACACCCATATATATATATACACAATCAGTCATTACCCGATATGGCATTTGAGACCTGAAGACATGGCTGTGATGCATATTGGGCGAGGTTGAGATGGCATCAATAACCAAATTAAAGCCATGCTGGTGCTGTCAAACCGCAAGTAACTTCCATATTTTGGTTACTCATGATCACATCCCACATTTAACTGTACGTCATGTATCCCTATTCCCCCATTCACAAATGCCTCATCTTGGCATGCAAATATCGCACTAGGCAGAACCATTTTGTTTGTTTGTTGTTGTTTTACAACCTAATAACATCTAAGGTCATATCAGGACAGGTACCGACTTGTGACAGTGTGCCGACTTGTGACAGTGCGCACTCATGGCGACTTTATAGTACTGCCCCACTGGGAGACCAGGCCGCCAGCACAATGACCTGATATCCCACTCAGTCACATTATACTGACACTGAGCCAACCAGTCCTTGCCCTATCCTAATAATGCTGAGCACCTGGCTAGGAAGCGACAAGTATACATTTTTAAAGTCATTAGTTTGACTCGACTAGGATTCGAACCCACGAACCCATGGTCTACCAAAACGGGAGATAGACGATCTAACTCATTCGGCAAATCCCATCTGGCAGGACCTGCTACAGCATATATCTGTCAACATGAAACAACAGAAATCAAAGTTACCAAATACAAGCTTATAGCTTACCCATTGACAGTACAATTCCAAGCCAAACACAAGTAATATTCATATCAGTATTGACAACCAATTGCATGCAAATATGACACAGCCATGCAGCACACGATTACCTTCCATCGCATGCCACTACCCTCCTGGCATTGGCCCCGTCTCCAGGGATTGCCCTCCCATACGGCCTACTGGCCTCACCTGTGCCTGCCCTCTCACCTTCTGTCCCGCCCCCTGAGCCCGGCGCCTTCCGGTTTGGCCCAGTGACCAATCATACATAACTAACCTTACCGTTCGTTCTTCCACTCCCGGTTTCCGGCCTCACTCCTGGCACACCGTAATTTCACCACCGTAATTCCCCCCAAATATGACATAATTTACAACAGGGTCATTGTTAATAGTTTTATCCAATATAATTACTAGATATTAAGAAGAATATAATAATAATAATACAAAATAATAAAACATTTATATAGCGCCCGATCCAGCAAGCTGTTCTCAGGCGCTTTACATAACAAACAAATATACAGGAAAATAAATTTCACCTAGTTAAAAGCAGATTTAAACAAATGTGTCGATAGAAACAGTGACAGGATGCATGTCGTCTGCTATCTCTAAATACTATAGAAACAGTGACAGAATGTATGTCGTCTGCTCTCTGTGAACGCCATAGAAACAGTGACATATGTTCAGCACAACGATGAATTGTCACGGGGGGGGGATAAACAAATAGGAAAGATTATTATTGTAAAATGTAAAACTGCTTAGGTGCCACATTGGTTAAAGCTGCATAGTCCGATGAAGCATCAGATTTTCAAAACCAAAGCAATTATCTAGATTTGATTCTACATATCTAAATACAGCCTCAATAAAAAATAAATAAAAAAACAACAACAAAAAATAACTTAGATACTGATGCAATTATTAAGCATGTGTTGCCACATAGAAGGGCATACTGAGTCAATTTAATGGAACCTGCTGAAGCCTAGTGTCAGAGTTTTGGTGTGCTTGCCGAAAGTAATTTTGCATGTTTATACTTCAAATATCGCAAAAGTTTGTAATTTAAAATTAAAGTTACTTCAAATTAAAGTAAGGTGGATTATGACAATCAATTTTATATATTTATCTCAGAAAAATGGCCGAAGCTGAAAAGCATCGGAATATGCAACTTTAATCGGAAGCATCATGCATTGTTAGCAGACCAGTCGATAGCTGGGAGGCTTACAATGAGCCTTCACTACACAGAGGACTGCAACCAGAGAAGACCAAACGGGATGGCTGAATGAGTTGAGCGCCTGTCTCCTGTACGGGGGATCCGAATCCATGGGTTCATGGGTTCAAACGCTGGTCGAGTCAAACTCAAAGCGATGACTTTAAAATGTATGCTTGTTGCTTCCTAGCCTGGCGTTCAGCATTGTTAGGATAGGGCAAGGACTTGTTGGTTCAGTGTCAGGATAATGTGACTGAGTGGGATATCAGGTCATGGTGCAGTCGGCCTGGTCTACCAGTGGGGCAGCACTATAAAGTCACCATGAGTGCGCACTGTCACAAGTCATTACCGATTCTGATATGACCTTTGCTGTTGCTGGGATGTTGAACAACAAACAAACAAAGCAACTGGAGAAAGTTCTCCAGATGCTGATGCGCATGTTCCATGGGCCCTAAGGTCACATGACACCCAACCCTTCTACCGCTGCACCTAGTTACTAACAATTCTCCGAATGGCGTTTCAACAAAGATTACCAGGAGCCATGACCGAATCGGTAGAGCGCGGAGCCTCGCATGCGGAAGGTCAGGAGTTCGATTCCCAGTCGAGTCAAACCAATGACTTATAAAATTGATACTTGTCACTTCCTAGCCTGGCGCTTGGCATTAATAGGATAGGACAAGGACTGGTTAGTTAGCTCAGTGTCAGAATAATGTGACTGATTTGGATATCAGGTTATGGTGCGGCAGCCTGATTTCCCAGTGGGGCAGCACTATTAAAAGAGTGCACACTTTCACAAGTCGGTGCCCGTCCTGATGTGACCTTCGATGTTGCCAGGACGTGAAACTCCAACAACCAACCAACATCAGCAAAGATTAAATGAAGTAAAGCGAAAGAAATTGATCACAAATCACAATCCACTTCAACACCATGTGATTGGTGGTTGGTGATTGGTGGTTGATGATTGGTGATTGGTTGCCAAGGGTAGCTCTGTGTAGGGCACATATGCTTTACTGATGATAGAACATCTGAGTTTGTATTAAAGTTGCATAGTCCGGTGACTTTAAGTTTCTGCCATTTTCTGGGATACATATAATAGATTGATCATTATAATCTACCTTAATTTAGTTGGAAGTAACTTTTGTTTTAAATGGCTAACTTTTGAGATATTTGAAATGCGTCCATGTGAAATTAGCTTTGGCAAGCACGCCAAAACACTGACACCATAGGTTTTCAGCAATAACAGGTTCTATTAAAATGGCTCAGTATTCCCTTTCTATTTGGCGACATATGCTTAATAACTGCATCGGCATCTGAGTTAGATATCTAGAATCAAATCTAGGTGGACGCTTTCTTTTTGACAATTTGATTCTTCGTCGGACTATGCAGCTTTAAGGTGGAAGCAGACTGGCATGTATGGATAGTATATAGCTTCATAAATCATAAACTATAAAAGCCTAAAACACCTGACTAAACCAATAAAACATATACTACCGACAAAGCTAAAGTTGACCAAGACAATTTAAATGAGTCATGCAACCATTATTTGCATAATCCAAAATCCATGACTATCTGCATCAGCAAGTCATGCACATTATATTAATGTCTCCTCACAGGTATGATCATCAAATCACTGATATAGTCTAAAGGTAAATGGATCTTCTCCAGTGGACAGGTGTAAAATAAGATCCCCACTATATTTGTAATGCCTGATTTTAACCTAATATTGTCTATATTGTTCATACCATATCATCATCTCATCCATAAATAGTTCATATGCACCATACTTGTTAAGGCCGGAAGACCAGCGCCTCGGTACTGAAAAAAGATGTTATTCAACTGGAATCAAAGAAATTTTAACAAAAGGAGCTCTTACCGATATTCTAACTGCTAGGTTTGACGCGGTATCTGATGGTCCAGTCTGATATCAACTTTATGGTCGCACTTCTGCAAACTTCTGCAAACTTGTGCGGCACTCTTCTCTTCCAGCTCCAGTCTGCAACGTCTGTATACATATATCCTGGATATACGATGTATATCCTCATGTAAGGGGTGGAACACTGTGCTCCCCTCTTGCGGTGCACAAGACAGTCTAACGCAGTTGGTTCAGGTACTATCCGTTGGGCGACACTGTGTTCCGTAGCCAAGGCAGTCTATGCCTGGTGCAATTGACAGTGCTCGCCTAGCCACCCCCACCGCCACACGCACCTCCAAGCGGCGGTTGGCAGACCGTATTGTTAGCAAATTGTTTCTTTTCATCGTTCAGGTGTGTTGTCCAGCACAGTTGATTGTTTAATTGATTATCTGATTGATTATTTGATTATTGATGTTGATTGACATATGTTGATTGTCAATAAACTATATTGTCCAGTCTGGCGCTCCCGGTAGTGAAAATGGGAACCGGTGGCGGCGCCACCGTCGAACAGAGGAGGCGGTATAGAATAAGAATTATGCCAACATTGGAAGGTTGTACTATTGTTATTATCTTCTGGGCTGCATATATTATATAGGGATATAACTATAACAATGATGCCACAGCGCCAGGTTGTACCATTATTATTATCTTTATATGATTAAGTTATATATGTATATACATGTATACACATATATTGTATGAAGCCTGTGAAGGTCTTAGTAAACCATATGGCGGTGGGTCTTCTGCAGGCGGGTTGTGGGTGGCGGGAGGCGGGCGGCGGGAGGTGGGCGGCAGGCAGCGGGCAGGCAACGGGCGGGCGCGGGAGGCGGGCGCAGGAGGCGGGTGCAGGGCGGCAGCGGTGGGCGGAGTTCGGGCGGCGGGCAGCGGGCGGTGGGTAGCGGGCTGTGGGGCTGTGTTGGTGCGGTGGGGCGGTGGGCGGTGTTGGGGCGGTGAGTCGGTGTTGGGGCGGTGGGCGGTGTTGGGTGTTGGGGCTGTGTTGGGGCAGTAGGACTGTGTTGGGGCAGTGGGGCTGTGTTGGGGCGGGGGGGCGGTGGGGCGGTGTTGGGGGGTGGGGTGGTGGGGTGTGGGGCGGTGGTCGGTGTTGGGGCGGTGTTGGGGCGGTGGGTGGGGTTGTGTTGGGACGGTGGTGGGGTGGTGGCGGTGTCGGGGCGGTGGGGCTGTGTTGGGCGGTGGTGGGTGGTGGGGCGGTGTTGGGGTGGTGGGGCGGTGGTCGGTGTTGGGGCTGTGTTGGGGTGGTGGGGCTGTGTTGGGGCAGTGGGGCGGTGTTGGGGTGGTGGGGTGGTGGGGCGGTGTTGGGGCAGTGGGGCTGTGTTGGGTTGGTGGGGCGGTGGTCGGTGTTGGGGCTGTGTTGGGGCGGTGGGGCTGTGTTGGGGCGGTGGTGGGGTGGTGGGGCGGTGTTGGGGCGGTGGGGCGCTGTTGGGACGGCAGGTAGCGGCGTGTTGCCCACTCCGTATGCGGCGGGCAGGGGGGGGGGGGGGGGGGGGGGGGTGAGGCAGCTGTTGATACAGGGCCGAGTGGCGGGTGAGGAGCACTGAGCCGGACGTCACACCTGCGCTGGGAGAGTGGAGAGTGTGTGTGGCGGGCGGATGATGGCTGAGCCGCCCACGCACCGTCCTTTCCCGCCGGACGCTGCTACTTCACCACTCCCCGTATGTCCGGCCACCCACACTATGTGAACCCCCACCCACCCACCTATCCACCCACCTACCCACACCTCCTATTCGTACATTTACACCTACATCACACCCCACCGCATCCCACCCCACCCCTCCCCTCCCCTCCATCCTCCCCACATCTAGAACCCTCCCCTCTCACCCTCCTCCTCCTTACATCCCCACCAACCCCAACGTCCACCTCCCTACCCTCTCACCAATCCCACCTTCCTCCTCCTCCCTCCACCTACACCACACCCACCACACACATCCCCCTCTACCTCTCACCAACCCCACCTTCCTCCTCCTCCGTACACCTACACCACCCCCACCACCCACTTCCGCCTCCCTACACTCTCACTAATCCCACCTTCCTCCTCCTCCCTACACCTACATCACACCCACCACACACATCCTCCTCCCTACACTCTCACCAACCCCACCTTCCTCCTCCTCCCTACACCTACACCACACCCACCACACACATCCTCCTCCCTACACTCTCACCAACCCCACCTTCCTCCTCCTCCCTACACCTACACCACACCACCACACACATCCTCCTCCCTACACTCTCACCAACCCCACCTTCCTCCTCCTCCCTACACCTACATCACACCCACCACACACATCCTCCTCCCTACACTCTCACCAACCCCACCTTCCACCTCCTCCCTACACCTACATCACACCCACCACACACATCCTCCTCCCTACACTCTCACCAATCCCACCTTCCTCCTCCTCCCTACACCTACATCACACCCACCACACACATCCTCCTCCCTACACTCTAACCAACCCCACCTTCCACTTCCTCCCTACACCTACATCACACCCACCACACACATCCTCCTCCCTACACTCTCACCAACCCCACCTTCCTCCTCCTCCCTACACCTACAACACACCCACCACACACATCCTCCTACACTCTCTCACCAACCCCACCTTCCTCCTCCTCCCTACACCTACACCACACCCACCACACACTCCTCCTCCCTACACTCTCTCACCAATCCCACCTTCCTCCTCCTCCCTTCACCTACACCACACCCACCACACACATCCTCCTCCTACCTCAACCAACCCCACCTTCCTCTTCCTCCTACACCTACATCACACCCACCACACACATCCTCCTCCCTACACTCTCACCAACCCCACCTTCCTCCTCCTCCCTACACCTACATCGCACCCACCACACACATCCTCCTCCCTACACTCTCACCAACCCCACCTTCCTCTTCCTCCCTACACATACATCACACCCACCACACATATCCTCCTCCCCACCTTCCTCCTCCTCCCTTCACCTACACCACACCCACCACACACACCCTCCTTCTTCTCTCCCTACAACTCCACCTCTCACCAATCCCACCTTCCTCCTCCTCCCTACACCTACATCACACCCACCACACACATCCGCCTCCCTACACTCTAACCAACCCCACATTCCTCTTCCTCCCTACACCTACATCACACCCACCACACACATCCTCCTCCCTACACTCTCACCAACCCCACCTTCCTCTTCCTCCCTAGACATACACCACCCCACCACCCACTTCCGCCTCCCTACACTCTCACCAATCCCACCACACACATCCTCCTCCCTACACTCTCACCAACCCCGCCTTCCTCCTCTCCCTACACCTACACCACACCCACCACACACATCCTCCTCCCTACACTCTCACCAATCCCACCTTCCTCCTCCTCCTACACCTACATCACACCCACCACACACATCCTCCTCCCTACACTCTCACCAACCCCACCTTCCCCTTCTCCCTACACCTACATCACACCCACCACACACATCCTCCTCCCTACACTCTCACCAACCCCACCTTCCTCCTCCTCCCTACACCTTCATCGCACCCACCACACACATCCTCCCCACACCTCACCACCCACCTTTCTCTTCCTCCCTACACATACATCACACCCACCACACATATCCTCCTCCCCACCTTCCTCCTCCTCCCTTCACCTACACCACACCCACCACACACACCCTCCTTCTTCTATCCCTACAACTCCACCTCTCACCAATCCCACCTTCCTCCTCCTCCCTACAGCTACATCACACCCACCACACACATCCGCCTCCCTACACTCTAACCAACCCCACATTCCTCTTCCTCCCTACACCTACATCACACCCACCACACACATCCTCCTCCCTACACTCTCACCAACCCCACCTTCCTCTTCCTCCCTACACATACACCACCCCACCACCCACTTCCGCCTCCCTACACTCTCACCAATCCCACCTTCCTCCTCCTCCCTACACCTACCCCACATCCACCACACACATCCTCCTCCCTACACTCTCACCAACCCCACCTTCCTCCTCCTCCCTACACCAACCCCACCTTCCTCTTCCTCCCTACACCTACATCACACCCACCACACACATCCTCCTCCCTACACTCTCACCAACCCCACCTTCCTCCTCCTCCCTACACCTACATCACACCCACCACACACATCCTCCTCCCTACACTCTCACCAACCCCACCTTCCTCCTCCTCCCTACACCTACATCACACCCACCACACACATCCTCCTCCCTACACTCTCAACAATCCCACCTTCCTCCTCCTCCCTACACCTACCCCACACCCATCACACACATCCTCCTCCCTACACTCTCACCAACCCCACCTTCCTCCTCCTCCCTTCACCTACACCACACCCACC
>CM059191.1:44639068-44734876 GCA_030323885.1 Branchipolynoe longqiensis | reverse complement strand
CTTCTGAGGTGGGAAAGCAGCGCGACAGCGCGGGGCGAGTTGAGGGTCTCTTCCTCTCCTTGCATCAAGCGTAATGCTTCGCATTACGACCAAGTTTGACTTGTAGGATCAAATCGATGTAACTATTTTAGCTTTGCAAATTGTACGCTTTGATTGGGTCGGGTATGGCCGATAATACAGTCACAACAAGGTTAGTTGAAACCTAACATCCGGCATTTTTCCCGTGATTCTCTGACAGTGCTAAGTATATGGGAGAAGATCCGCGTTATCGCGGACATTTGCCGTCGGTGTAATAATCGTGGCCTGATTTCCACGATTTTAGCTGGAGACCACTTTCATCACTATAACCTGAATTGAGATACACTGCTGATTGATAATCTGAAACCAATTTGGTCCTCTGAATTATTGAATTTTGAAAACCCCAAAGAAAATTAAATTAAAATGATTTTTATTTAATTCACTGATGATTAAAGCAAATACTTTGAGCGTATAAATGTCAAGCATGATACACCCAGGAGGTGAACTATGAATTATAAAACCAGAAACTAATGACCACCAGCACAAAAATGTGAAGGCAGTCAGTTACTATAGGTAACTGAACAACTTAATATTATTAATAATGCGTTTGATTAGTGATCATTTGAAGCTGTATATGTTAAAATATTACCAAATGTTTCTATTGGAAATGAAATGGACTCGAAAATTTAGTTGTCTATGATTAACCCATTATTTCATTATATATATATAAATGTATGAATGAATATAAATAGTATAAATAGTATGTATATATATGATTATATATATATATATATGCATGATTTTATACATATCATTTTATATATATAAATATAGTGATGGAAATAAGCAAAATTGTTCACTTGTCCACGTGACAAGTCTGGTCCGATTTTCACTTATCCGTCTGAATTTCACTTGTCCATCTGAATTTTCACTCAATAAATATCTCATATACATATATATATATAAATATATACATATATAGCTTGGATAACAATTTATGCTTCCCATATATATGCAGTGATAGAAATAAGCTTAATTTGTGACTTTTCCACCGGACAAGTCTGGTGTGATTTTCACTTGTCTGCTGTGATTTTCACTTGTCCGATGTAATTTTCACTTGTCCGATGTAATTTGCACTTGTCGGGCTGAATTATCACTTGTGCCAGACAAGCGGACACGCTCTTATTTCGAACGCTGATATAATATATATTGAGTTGCACTATATATATACTCTGGGCTTTATGTTCTAAATGGGTTTTCTTTTCCACTCTCTCTTGCCTTGCGGCTGGATCATATATATAGTTACAAGAGCCTGTCTCAAAAGGTGATAACTCTTTTTGTGTGTGTCCATTGTAATGATTGACACAAAACAGCGCAGAAACAGTTACACTGAAAACACAAGGACATTTGCTTCAAATCAATATGTATTCTATTGAGATTATGAAACACCATGTACAAAAAACAAATCAGTTTATCCTGAGCAAATGCATAAGCAGATAGTATGTTGATCATTACAATGGACAAAGGTTTTGTCCCATATTGCTTAGCACCTTTTGAGACTTGTATATATATATACACACTGTTAGGTTATATATTAGATATGCACAGACACACACTTCCCATACGATGGATGGGACAGGGTGGAAGGAGCAAGGGTGCATTGGATTGTGGGTGTGTGGCTTGCCGTGGGGTGGGGGGGGGGGGGAGGGGGGAGGTAGCGCTGCTGGTCCTACTGGTGGTGTGGCTGTGGCGTTGAGGTGTCGTGGACTGGTGTGTGTGTGTGGAGGGGGTTGGGGGTGGCTTCTCAGATGAGGCCTTGTGGCGTTCCCCAACTGCGGGTTTCTCCAGCTGACTCCCCCCCCCCCCCCCCCTAAACCGAATGAGTTGAGCCTCCGTCTCCTGTTTTGGGATATTGGTGGAGCCCAACCCAAAGGTTTGTATGTTCGAACCCTGGTCGAGTCAAACCAATGACTTAAAAATTGATACTTGTCGTTTCCTAGCCAGATGCTCGGCATTATTAAGATAGAGCAAGGACTGGTTGGCTCAGTGTCAGGATAATGTGACTGAGTGGGATATCAGGCCTTGGTGCTGGTGGCCTGGTCTCCCAGTTGTACAACACTATGGGGTCGACGTGAGTGCTCACTGTCACAAGTCGGTACCCTTCCTGATATGACCTTAGATGTTGCTAGTTCGTAAAACAACAACAAACAAACAAAAACGGGCAAAAAACATCATATCCTATCCTCCACACACACCACACACCCAGACCTCCAGTGCCCACATCTCGACACACACACCCTACACACACCTCGACACTCCGACACCTTCCCTCCATCAGTCATCGCCAGTGACTTCCCTTCACGGCACCCTGAGCTTCACCCACTTTCACCCACCACCTCCTGTGTGTGGGTGTGTGGGGGTGGGGTGGGGTGGGGGTGGGGGAGGGGGGGGGGGGGGGGGGTAGGTGTGGGTCTGTATGTCTCCATTCCTTTTCCTTCATGTTGTTGTTTTCACTAAGAATCTCCCTCATTCCATTCGCAGGTAGGGAATATTTGAAGACAATTTTCTCCCGAAAGTCATACTTTTATACAATTTTAAACGATTATTGTTCGGAACATTCTTTATTTACTTTTTTGTTCTTCTTCTTTAAAAAAAAAGAAGCATTAGTAGTAGTATTCTGTGGACGCCCTCCTATAGCAGATTTCTGCTAAAGAAGTAGTCGAACACTTGATAAAACCACCGCCTAGTTGCGCGTTTCACTAATATACAAACTGATATTATCCCTCTGTAAACTTGATTAAATTACCCAATAATCTGGATCCTTACATCAAATATGTTGTCCTACAACTATATTTAGTAAATCACACAAAGTATATTAACTTTCTTCGCAATAAACAAGAAAGTAAGCGTGACTTAATGTGAGAGGCAAATACAACAATTTGTACGGCAAAAATAAGTGTATTAACAAAATAATGTGAGAGGCAAATAAAGCTATTTTTACAGCAAAAATAAAAAGAGTATTAACGAAAATAAATGTCAATAAAGCAATGTGTACAGCAAAAGTAAAAGTGTATTAAAAAAAGAAAATGTGAGAGGCTAATCAAACAATGTTCACAGCAAAAATACAAATGTGTGAAAAAAGAAAATGTGAGAGGCTAATAAAACAATGTTTACAGCAAAAATAAAAGTGTATTAACAACAACAAAAATCCATTGTAGCGCGGGAAATTACGGTATTGTTTCCACATCGCGGCCACGTGGAGATATGCGCGTGGAAGCTAGTACAGAGAGGGCTATGATCCTGGTTGAGTTCATTATATTTGCCGATGGTGGTCGGTGAGTGGTTGGTGAATGGCGCCCGATGAAGGCAATTGTGTGCCAGCCGTGGCAGAGATTATACCAGTGGCGGATGATAAAACGGGTTTCCCGCCTCACGAGATAAAACAGGGTTGCTCTCCTCCCACGAGATACCAGGTTCCTGCGAGCATCTGATACGGTTATGTTAGGCTAGGTCCCGCCTAGCCTGGCCAAGCCTAAAACAACTGTGTGTGGTGTGTGTGAGAGAGAGTTTTAAACTGACTTGTGTTGAAATTGGCGCAGCTCCTTGCTGCTGTTGGTATTATATTTAATATCCGGTGTCAAGTGTCAGTTAGTGCTGCCGATGCTGCCAATTGCAGTGTCGGTCTTTGATTATTTTTGGTGAAATTTACAAATATTCATGGTGTGTGTGTGTTCCTTATTTGATCTGCCTGGTTAGTTTGTTTGATGTTTACGTCCTGGTAACATCTACGGTCATATCAGGACTGGTTCCGACTTGTGACAGTGCGCAGTCATGGCGGCGACTTCAGAGTGCTGCCCCACTGGGAGACTAGACCAGGCTGCTGGTACCATGACCTAATTTCCCACTCAGTTACATTATCCTGACACTGAGCTAACCAGTCCGTGTCCTATCCTAATAATGTCCAGCGGCAGGCTAGGTAGTGACAAGTATCAATTTGGTAAGTCATTGGTTTGACTCGACTGGGTTTTTAACTCCCAACCTTCCACACAGGAAGCCCGTGTTCTGCTGATTCGGCAACCGCATGCGCTGTCGGCTTGGTTAAGAAGCCATATATAGCCTGAGTCAGTCGGACATGTCCATGTACTACTCACCTTTATTGGTGAAGCCTTCTCCTCTACTGACCTTTGTTTATTGTTGTTTTACTTCCTAGCAACAGCTCAAGTCATATCAGGACGGGTACCTACTTGTGAGAGTGTGCACTCATGGCGGCGACTTTATAGTGCTGCCCCACTGGTAGACAAGGATGTCGGAACCATGACCTAATTTCCCACTCAGTCACATTATCCTGATACTGAGCTAACCAGTCCTTGTCCTCTCCTCGCAATTTCGAGTGCCAGGCTAGGTAGTGACAAGTATAAATGTTGACATCATTGGTTTGACGCAAGCAGATTTTGAACTCCCCAAGGTTCCTTCCACACGGGAAGCCTGTGTTCTACTGATTCGCCCAACACGTGCATTGTGTTCGGCTTGGCTGAGAAGCCATATGTAGCCTGAGTCAGTCAGCCTAGCTCATGTACTACTCACACAGGGAGGTTTTATTGGTGAAGCCTCCTCCTCCTCCACCACCGACGAGAGATGATTTATTTGACACCTGCCGCGCGATAGGGGACACGAGCATATTGCCAAGGACTATTGACTTACTAAGTATTCTTATGTGCCCGGGATGGCAGGCCTCAGCCGTGAGTGGGCACCTCTCAAGGGTGCTAAGCTTCACACCCCGAGAATAAAAGAAGAACAAATATATATCCCCAAAATATAGGCCTATATTGAGTGCCCTCTACCTCTCTCTGAAAACATGGGGGGAATTTCAAGTAAGTATAAATGAAATAAATCAGAAATAAAATCACTCTACTCAGGATTCACCTGAAATAGATTGCATTTGCTTCCGTTCTGAATGAATTTAATAAATAAAACAATCTGAATGGCGTCTTATTCTATTGCCTTTGCCTTTGCTGTAAGTCAATTTTAATAAATATATATATATGCATATATAGTATGTATATACCTTCGTATATATACATGTGTAGGTATAGCTAGATGGCGCGACTGTGTTGTGGCGATAGGTAGGTTCTGCCCCGATCCGCCAGGAGGCACGCTCGGGGAGTCCGGCCGTGTTGGACGTGATCCAATAGTCGGCTCCGCCGTTGCAGGTGCCAGCGTTCGAACCCATGGGTTCGAAGCCCACGATCTACCAAAACGGGAGACGGACGCTAAACTCATTCGGCCATCCCGTCTGGTCTGATCCCATTTTTGCTTTAGGTCTGGTCATGTCGAAATTCCATGAAACGAGCATGCTGATCGAGCAACGAAAATGGGTCTGGACTGGGACATTGCATTGTGTCTGATACCCGATTCATTTTCACTCATATTCAATCCATATGGTAGAATGAGCGGGACAACAATAGAAATAACAAATTGCAGGAAATCGGCCAATCTGTGGGGAAATCATCAGACCCATGCGAGGGTTCGGCAGGACCAAGTGGTCCTTAGCCGCTATCACATTGGTCACTCATGGCTTACACACTCTTTTCTGCACAATGCATTGAGTGTTACTTCGCACTGAATTTCACGAAAGACTGAATTATTGCGCTATAGGTTATCAACGATGTCTGTGTGCAGTTAATTGTGGGAGATTATAAATAACAAATAACGAATTGCATGAAATCGGCCAATCTGTGGTGAAATCATCAGACCCATGCGAGGGTTCGGCAGGACCAAGTGGTCCTTAGCCGCGGTCATATTGGTCACTCATGGCTTACACACTCTTTTCTGCACAATGTATTGAGTGTTACTTCACACTGAATTTCAGGAAAGACTGAATTATTGCGCTATAGGTTATCAACGATGTCTGTGTGCAGTTAAATGTTGGAGATTATAAATAACAAATAACGAATTGCATGAAATCGGCCGATATGTGGGGAAATCACCAGACCCATGCGAGGGTTCGGCAGGACCAAGTGGTCCTTAGCTGATATCACATTGGTCACTCATGGCTTACACACTCTTTTCTGCACAATGTATTGAGTGTTGCTTCGCACTGCATTTCACGAAGGACTGAATTATTGCGCAATGGGTTAACAACGATGTCTGTGTGCAGTTAATTTCGGATGATTAATCCATGTATAAAATAAGCAGAAATATTGCCTCATTGTATGTGGTTCAATTAGGTAAGCTATTCCTTTCGATGACACCTCTTTGACAGGAAACTCACTCTGTGGCATCCTTTGTGGAACAAGTATATTGGTTCACTCATATTCATAGAGGTTTCCAACAAACTATATACAGTGGATTTGTTGTTGGATTTGTTGTCGGATTTGAAAAGCATTTAAAATTACAATTAATTGACTAATAGACCAGACGTGGTGGCCGAATGGGTAAGAGCGCACGCAGGCTTGCGCTGCGGAAGGTCGAGAGGTCGAATACCAGCCCCGTCAAACCAATCACTTATCAAATTGATACTTGTCGCTCCCTAGCCGGGTGATCGGCACTAGGATAGAACAAGGACTGGTTTGCTCAGTATCAGGATAATAATGGGACTGAGTGGGATATCGGATCATGGTTCCAGCAGCCTGGTTTCCATGTGGGGAAGCGCTATAAACTTACCACTGTGCACTGTCAGAAGTCAGTGTCCATCGATGATGCCATAGATGATGCCAGGATGTAAAACCCCAACGAACAAACAACTAGTCAAAAACTACAAAGTTTGTTTTGAGCACCCAGATTTTGTCACGTTTTGTTTGCCTACCGAGCTATCGACTATGGTCACAAGTTTGTCTCCATGGTTATACCGACCATAGCCCTTCCCCTCCCTCCCCCCCTCCCCCCCCCCCCCCCCTCCTGCCTGCCTCCAGCAGCCAGTGTGGAGTTCCTCTGCCTCCTGGGTTGGAGCGTGGCCATGCTGGTTGGCTCACATGGTCTGCTTGCTGTTTCCACACAAAACACTGCTGCGCCTGCGCGGAGAAGTTAACAATGGCAGAACTGTGATAACAACAAAACATGGCTTTTAATTAGCAAAAGCCTTACGGCGATATTGATTTCACGTGATAAATGTCGCATTTATTCACTATTCGGAAACACGTAAGCGTGGGATATACCGTTTTCTCACAGGTTAGCGCCCTGGGCATTTAAATTGGCAAATCACTGAAATGGGGGGGGGGGGGGTGTTTACCCACACATGGGCATTTCAGGGGTGGGCTTTTACAAAATATTGGCCAAGTGGAAGGTGCACGTTAACCCACATATGGGCGTTAACATGCAAGAATACGGTAGTCAACTGCAGTGGATCTTGTTTGGGTATCACCAGAAAGGACATTATTTATTATACTGTCTTACTTTGGATTTCTGACAGTAGTTTGACAGTGGCACAATATGGACACGCTGACATGGCTTGATGAGTTGAGCGTCCCTCTCCCATGTTGGTAGATCGCGGGATTCCACCCCACAAGTTCTAACCCTGGTCAAGTCAAACCAATGACTTAAAAATGTATACTTGTCGCTTCCTAGCCAGGCGCTCAACATTATTAGGATAGGGAAAAGACTGGTTGCCTCAGTGTAGGGATAATGTGACTGAGTTTGATATATGGGCATGGTGCTGGTGGCGGCACTATAAAGTTGGCATGAGTGCACACTGTCACAAGTCGGTAGCTGTCCTGATATGACCTTAGATGTTGCCAGGACGTAAAACTCCAACAACCAACCAACCTGACATGCACAAGGAGGTTGGTAGCTTGGTAGTGGCCAAGGATAAATTAAGTATAGCTTACACAACAGTAATGGTCACTTGACAGTGCTTCATGATAGGATTAAAGCGGCATAGTCCGATAAAAGCACACACTTTTCAAAACTAAAGCAATTATCTAGACTTGATCCTACATATCTAATTTAGATATTACTGCACTTATTAAGAATTTGTTGCCACAGAGAAGGGAATGTTGAGTCAATTTTAATAGAATCTGTTATTGCTGAACCCTGGTGTAAATGTTTTGGAATGAATGCCAAAAGATAATTTTGCATGTTTGGACTTCAAATATCTCCAAAGTTGGCCATTAAATATAAAAGTTGCTTCTAACTAAAGTAAGGTAGATAATAACTATCAATCTTATATATTTATCTCATAAAATGACAGCAACTCAAAACATCAGACTAGGCCACTTTAAGTGACACGCAGAAAAATACTGATTATTTCATTGTGTTTCGGTATAAATTTAGTTGGGCTCTCCATATTGTAGTGGCAGTTTGATAGTGCTCCCTTGGTGTGTCGAATGTGACTTACAAGGATACTCATAGATTGATAGCCATCCAGTATAAATTAAGACAGTTAATGGTTGGTTGGTTGTTGGACTTTCACGTCTTGGCAATATCTAAGGTCATATCAGGATGGGTACGGACTTGTGGCAGTGCACACTCATGGTGACTTTATAATGCTTCCCCACTGGGAAATCAGGCCGGTGGTACCGTGACCTGATATCCCACTCAGTCACATTATCTGGACACTGAGCCCACCAGTCCTTGCCCTATCCTATTAATGCGGAGCGCCAGGCTCGGAAGTGACAAGTATCAATTTTAAAGTCATTGGTTTGACTCGACTGCGAACCAAACTCCCAACCTTCCGCATGCGAGGCCTGCGCTCTACCGATTAGGCCACCACGCCCGGTAGTTAGTTTATGTAAATGTAGTGGTAGTTTGGTAGTGGTTCAGGATAGTGGAAGATAGCATGCAATGGGTAATAATAGTCTGACTGTGCTTCAAGATACCATAAGATAGCATGCACAGAGGTTGTAGTAGTTTGCCAGTTATCGATTATATACTAAAGTTTATGAGGTACTGGAAATTGAAGAATATTCCTGAAATTTCAGGAGCATAGCAGGATTATAGTAGTTTGCCAGTTATCTATGATATATTAAAGTTGCATAGTCTGATGGTTTTGAGTTTCTGTCATTTTCTGAGATAGGTATATTAGATTGATTATTATTTACCTTCATTTAGTTTGAAGTAACTTTGCTTTAAAATAATTAACTTAGGAGATATTTTAAGTGTAAACATGCAAAATTAATTTTGGCATGCTGATCAAAACTCTGACCACATAGAAATCAGCAGTAACAGGTTATATTAACTTGACTTAATATGCCCTTCTTTGTAGCAACACCTACTTAATAAGTTCACCAGTGTCCAAGTTGGATATGTAGGTTCAAATCTAGATAAGCATTTTGCTTTTGAAAATTTGATGTTTTTATCGGTCTATGCAACTTTAACTTTTAAGTGGTATTGAAAACTGGAGAATGTTCCAGATAAGTTAAGGTGTCAGTAGCATTCACAAGGGTTGGAGTAGTATAAGAGTTACCCATGATATATTAATGTTTATGAGGTACTGAACACTGAAGAATGTTCCAGATAATTTACGATGTCAGTAGCATTCACAAGGGTTGGAGTAGTATAAGAGTTAGCCATGATATATTAATGTTTATGAGGTACTGAAAACTAGAAAATATTCCAGATAATTTAAGATGTCAGAGGCATTCACAAGGGTTGTAGTAATTTGACACCGGCCCATGATATATTAAAGTTCATGAGGTACTGAAAACTGGAGAATGTTCCAGATAATTTACGATGTCAGTAGCATTCACAAGGGTTGTAGTAGTATAAGAGTTAGCCATGATATATTAATGTTTATGAGGTACTGAAAACTAGAGAATGTTCCAGATATTTTAAGATGTCAGTAGTGTCCACAAGGACACCTTCGCAGTGCTCCGTGATAAATTAATCTGGCACATTGCAGATTAATGATGGATTAATTAGCAGGGCTCCTTGATAGGTTTCTCATTTAATAATTTTTCAAGTGTTGTTGGATATTAAATGCTGCGTTAGAATTAGGTAGCTAAATAATAGCAACAGTGAGGAGTACCAGTTGGTATAGCCATCTAAAGTTGCATAGTCCGACGGTTTTGAGTTTCTGTCATTTTCTGGTATAAATATATTAAGTCGATTGCTATAACCTACCTTACTTTAGTTTGAAGTAATTTTTATTTTAAATGGCTAACTTTTGATATATTTGAAGTACAACCATGCAGAAATAATGTTGGCAAGCATTCCAAAACTCTGACACCATAGGCTTCACCAATAATAGGTTCTATTGAATTGCCTCAGTATTCCCTTCAATGTGGTAACAAATTGTAAAATATTCTGATATTCGGCATAGGGGGGAACGCAAATGTTCTATTACTGATCAGTGTACATGACCAGGCACATGTATGTATATATATATATATATATATGTATGGGTTGGTAGGGCCTGAGTGGGATGTAAATAGACATAGTGTTGCTGACAGGTTTGGGTGTGAGTGCACTCAGGGCCTACCCCCTCTGCTGGGATAGGGATCACCGCACTCAGGGTCAAGGTTGGTGGTGGCCATGGTGCCATACAGCTTGTGGTGGTGGGCAGACCACTGGTATCCTTGGGGACAAGGAATGCTGGATCCCTATTGGTAGGGCCAAGAATGCTTCTTTCCCATTGGGGGAAAGGGATGGGGTGATACTCTACAATGAACCCATGTAACCATATAAATAATAAACCAGAGGGCTTGACTCGCTTCTTCTTTACACTTTAAACTCTTCCTTTCTCTTTGTCTGTATTGATTTCACCATATCCTGCCTACACAGCCACAGATTCGAGCTTTAGCCTTTACAAAATGTTTGATAAGTGCATCAGCATCTAACTTAGACAACTATAATAAATTATAATCAAATTTAGATAATTGCTTCGGTTTTGAGAATTTGATGTTTCATCAGACTGTGCAGCTTTAGACGTAAGTAAATTAATGGCAGCAATGAACAGCATAGTACCAAGAGTTGGTTATAAGCATTTAAAGCTGCATAGTCTAGTAAAAGCATCACATTTTAGAAACCGAAACTATTACTTAGATTTGATCCTACATATCCAACTTAGATAGATACTGGTGTACTTATTAAACATGTGGCCTAGATTATAAGAGCATACTAAGTGGATTTAGTAGAACGTGTGACTACTGAAGCCTAGGGTGTACGAAATTTAACATGCACATCAGAACTACTTATGGTATGTTTTCACTTCAAATATCTCTAAAGTTAAGCTGAAATAAGGTCAATTAACACAAGCAAAATAATATATTTATCTAAAAAAAGAATGAAAATTAAAAATAATCAGACGGTGCAGTTTTAACTTATGTAGCAGTCACACTACGACGACAAGGGGGTGATGACAGCCCAGCGACTTGGATTTTGTGAAAACCCGATGACATATGCAAATTCGGGCCAAGTTGGACGACAATCGGACGACAATCGGACGACAGCCCGACGACATCGGGACGACAGACGGGACAACAGCGGGACGACAGTGTCTGTGTGTGTGTGTCTGTGCAGTTTCTATGAGAAATATGAAGAATGGGACGGTGCAAACATGTAGACTGCTTCCTAACAGGTCCGCCGCATAAACCTACATGTTTGCACCGTCCCATCCTTCATATTTCACATACATACATACATACATACATACATACGTACGTACGTACGTACGTACGCACGCACGCACGCACGCACGTAAATACACGTAAATACACGTAAATATATATAAATATATAGTGACAAATCGGTACCGACGGTAGAATCGGTCGATTCATTCAGGGCCTAGTCAGGCAGAAAGAAGCACGGCGCTAACTCAAGAGAGTGGGTGGAACTTGATTGTTGGTGCCACACCCGGGTGGCTGGTAATTAGCTACGCGATTAGGCGGCCGAAATGAGGAATTAAGTCGCGTCATGCTATATTAGACCCAACGCGCCGGCGCGTTGTCTTAAATCTGGGCCTACAGAAGGCACTCGAGGGTACCGCACGGCGCGTTCTATCTAAGCCCAGCACGGCCAGAAAGCGCGGGATTCTCACGATTGTCGTGTCCCGCCCGCATAAATGTTGTTTGTTGTTGTTTTACGTCCTAGAAACATCTAAGGTCATATCAGGACGGGTACCGACTTGTGACAGTGTGCACTCATGGCAACTTTATAGTGCTGCCCCACTGGGAGACCAGGCCACCAGCACCATGACCTGATATCCCACTCAGTCACATTATCCTGACACTGAGCCAACCAGTCCTTGCCCTATCCTAATAATGCCAAGTGCCTGGCTAGGAATTGACAAGTATAAATTTTTAAGTCATTGGTTTGACTCCACCAAGGTTCGAACCAACGATCCCATGGTCTCCCAACACGTGAGACGGATGCTCTAACTCATTCGGCCGTCCCGTCTGGTGCCTAAACGTTGTCTGCCTCTGAATAACTGCTACTAAATGCTTGAACTTTCATTAAAGCTGCATAGTCCGATGAAAGCATCAAATTGTCAAAACCAAAGCACGCACGCACGCACGCACGCACGCACGCACGTACGTACGTACGTATGTATGTATGCATGCATATTGTATGTATATATGTATATGTATGTGTATATGTATGTATATGTATAATGTATATGTCACTATATGTCCATATATATATATATATATATATATGTATATATATATATATGCATGATATTATATACAATATATAGATATGCATATAATAAAGCTATCTATCAGTATTCTTCCTGCCTAGGCCCTGAATGATTCTACCGTCGGTACCGATTTGTGACTAATGTATATATATATATGTATGTCTATGTATAATTTATTTACAATATATAGACATATATTCATCAGGCGTTTGCCTTCGGTACCGATTAGTGACTATAATATATATCTTTATGTCTATGTCTATGTCTATATATTTATCTATATCTACATATCTAAAGGCTCAGTCACACCTTACCGGATTGGGGAAATGGATAGAAACCGAACACTGTCCAGTAAAATACGTCAATGTCCGGTTTATATATGGTAGGCATCCAGCATGTCTGTTGTCTCTCTGGTGGTGTCCGTTGTGTACGTTGTCAAGTTTTGAACATGCACAAAACTTGTACCGAACACCGCCAAACTGACGTGTACGGTTGGTGTCCGGTTTAAGTCCATTTAGTCCGTTTTGTCCGTTTCATGTCCGGTACCAATCCGTTACGTCTCCGGTTTGCTTCCTGCAGAGTCCATTGACAGTGTTGCGGGAATTTGGTCAGTATATGTTTTCAGCGCGTCTGTGATCAGTCCGGTACGTGTCCGGTTGATGTTCAGTCCGTCCATTAGACATTCGGTTGTCGTCCGGTTATTGTCCGGTCGCTATTCGTTAATGCACATTCCTTGTCCGTTTAGCATCCATTTCGATTGGCTCCTTTGCAACATTTCAACATATTTCAGTACATTTTGATACCAAACACCAACGGACTAGACAATTCTGTGACCGGTTGTGTCCTTTGCTCAATCCGGTAAGGTGTGACAGGCACTTAACTTTTGAAGTGAGAGGTGTGAGACCATTGGAGTCGGTTCCCAGGAGGAGGGAAGCAGAGAGTGCCCGGTTACAGAGGGGTCTGCAGAGAATAAGGCGTTTTGGGAAGCGAGGTGTGTCCAGACAAGGACACCGAAAAACATTAGGGGCGTGAGGGGTGTCCAGACAAGGAAACCGAAAAACATTAGGGGCTATTCTTTATTTATATACATATAATAAATTATATAGTACACATATATATGTATTTTACCTCGGTAAACAGCCTCAGGCTAGCCTCAGGCTAGGGAGAGAGGTAAGCACGACCGGTACCAGCAATTAGCATATACAACTCACGACTGGATAACGTGTCGTTGGGTTGCTCCGGCAAAATTAGTCTACATACAAGCAAATACGCAGTAAGTATAATAAAAACTGTGGTTAGCTTAATTATGATGCATTAGAGCATCATTATGGAAAGTTTAGACTTTCGTTGGTCCAATTTGGACGAGTTATTTGGTTATAAACAACCAAGGATAGAACACTCGAGTGGGTTTCTCGAAGGAACCAAACCGGTCATTAGCGGTTATGTCAACACCCGGGTCACCGTGTGACTATGGGTAGAGATGTGGGTTTCGCCCTATCTCATGTGGAAATTCTCTCGTACTCTAATAGAGAGTAATGTTGGAGATGCTCCTGGGTTTCTTTTATAGACTCCCCTAGACAACATTTTTTCAGGCGTTTCTCCTAGTTTCGTAGCATTTTCTCCAACTTGTTGACGTAGTAGTCACAGGTGGGAGAAGTGTGCGGAACAGAGGGATGGGCGGGCCGATACACTGGTCCCGACCCCGCGTAAAGATTTGGGCTTGACCCACAATCCACGCACAAATTTAGCTTATTACGCCTGTGTTATAACGGTATAAACACGTTCTCTAACACCACCAGATGTCCAATTGAGTTTGAAACAACCAAATTGTGACAAATATATATACCAGGACTGACCAAAAATCTTTGTTTACAGTTCCTGATGGCCACGAAGCGGAGTAAGCGCGGTGCAGCAGCAGCCGAGGGGCGTGTTCCGAGTGGAGTGGACGAGGAGTACGACTCCTCACCTCGTGTGGAGTGGACGAGGAGTACGACTCCTCACCTGTGTTGTCGGCAGGGCCGTCGACACAGCCCCGGGCGCATATCCTCTCCGACCCGGACGAGGACGCAGTGCCTGATGTGCCTGCGCCTCCAGATTGGGAGGCTCGCTTTGCACTGTTGGAAAGCCACATCTTGACTTCCAAATCGCCCGTGTCTCGGAAGCGGCGTAGGCCGAGTGTCCAAGAGGATTCGTATGAGGATTTCTTGGACACAGACTCAGCGGTGGAGCTTAAGGCTCCTCCTCCTCCTTCTCCTAAACGGAGGAAGAAGAAGAAACAGGTGATTTCTTCGGGTGATGAATTCACCAAGGAGCGGGCAGAGACTGGTTTTCGCAAAAAGCGGAAGACTAAGTCCAAAAAGAAGAAGAGGAAGAGGAAATATTCTTCTTCTGATTCGTCCACTGAGTCTACTTCTACGGAATCAGACTCAGACACCATATATGAAGGTGTCTATGCGGACATTGGCACTAAAGTGGCTAAGAAGGTGGAGAAGCCAAAGGCTAAGCGGGTTAAAACCACTACGCTTATGCGCGAGACCGTGAATGGTCATTTCCGCACGTTTAAACCGGCGGAGGTTATCTCCAAGTTAGGAGATGAGTTAACAGGCATAAAGGGTGTTCCCAACTCCATCATTAAAGAAATGGATCGGGATGTCAATATGACGGATGACCGTAAGAAGTTTGAGGATGTGTTGCACACAGTGCATAAGGCAGTGTTGGCTACCCTAACAGCTATTGTTCCTGTGGCTAATAGGATGCAGAGTGAAAATAAGTTCTCGTCTTTGGCTAAGACAATGGACAAAGGCATTGCAGTGTTAGCGGCGGCAGGTAATTACCTGTCGTTTCGAAGATATGAAAATGTCTTCAAGTCAGTTTGCACAGATGCTGGCAAGGAAGTGGCTCGCTCTAAGAAGGTTACCGATAATGAGGGGAAGGAGTTTACGCTTTATCTTGCTCCAGAGCCGATTAAAGGGAAACCCTTAGATAACACCAAGATGTTTGGCGGTCAACTACAATACCTCTATAAAGAGGTAGAGACTGCAGCCAAGAGTGGCAAAAACATGGATGGCAAGAAGAAACAGGAAGCTCCTCGTTTCAAAAAGTCACGAGGGGATTTTCGTCCACGACGGTTCACCAGAGGAACCAGACCGAGTTCAAACTTCGGTCAAGGGTTTCGGGGCCGGGGCGCTCGCCCAGGCTGGACCGACAACACCGCACGGCCAATAGGCCGAGGGTTCAACTCGTCGAGACCTTTCCCCAGGGGCGGGTCCAAGTAGAGGTCCAAACACAAACTTTACAAGTCCCTGCAGCCTCTAAAAACACACAAACTGTAAGCAACTTTGTGGCTGGTAATATTAGTAATCATATTTCTGAGTGGCACAAAATTACTAGTGACCAAGAAATTTTAAAAATAGTTAGGGGTGTTCACATTCCCTTTACACAAATTCCTGTACAAAGTATAATACCTTTTCCATATAACATTCAACCAGTTGAACGAGACGCACTAACTAAACAGGTACATAAATTCTTTGAGAAAGGAATTATACAAAAAGTGACACACTGTTCAGGACAGTTTATTTCAAACATTTTCTCGAGACCGAAGCCTAATGGTGATGTTCGAATGATCCTGGATTTAACAATCCTTAATAAAAGGGTGGAATATCGACATTTTAAAATGTTCTCTCTAGATACGGCACGAGATCTGATTACACCAGATGCGTGGATGGCTAGTGTTGATTTACAGGATGCATATTATACGCTTCCCATAATGGAACAATACCGAAAATTTCTTCGATTTATTTGGGATAACCAACTCTATGAGTTTACCTGTATGCCGAATGGCTTAGCTTGTGCGCCACGTTTATTTACTAAATTGCTTAAACCTGTTTTCTCGGTAATGGCGAGGAAGGGTCATATAATGTTTCCATACATAGATGATTCTTTTATTATAGCATCAACACAAATTGGTTGTGTGAATGCAGTTTTGGATTTATGTGCATTACTCACTAAATTGGGGTTTTATGTACATCAACAAAAGTCAGTGTTTAAACCAACAAAACAACTCAAATGTTTAGGGTTTATTCTGGATACACAGTCCCTTACAGTGTCGATAACAGAACAAAAACTAATTAAGTTTATGACTACAGCGACTCAGCTTATTAAGTTATCAAAGCCTAAAATTAGACAGGTTGCTGTTCTTATTGGCATAATGACATCATATGCACCTGCTGTGTTATATGGGAAGGCCCATATTAAGTCGCTAGAAATAGATAAAAATTTAGCGTTAACACGAACTAAAGGCAATTTTGAGCGAAAGATGTTTATTTCGCAAGAAGGGTTACAGGATATTGGATGGTGGATGCAACATATAGCAAGTTCACCAAATCCAATCCGCATGGCGGAACCTAATACAGTAATTACTACTGATGCTTCGTTAGAAGGTTGGGGAGCTCATCGAGATGGGGTCACAACAGGAGGTAGATGGCTTGATGATGAAAAATCAGACTATATTAATGCACTAGAATTGCGTGCTATTTATCTGGGCTTACGTAGTTTAGTAAAGATAAATAAATCACAGGTTAGAATACTAACTGATAATACTACTGCCATGGCATATATTCGTAACATGGGTGGAACCAAATCAAAGTCTTGCAATCAGTTATCTAAACTGATTTGGAACTGGGACAGGCTCAACAAGTCTGGCTGACTGTAGCGCATATTCCAGGGTCACAAAATACACTTGCAGATTATAAAAGTAGAAATTTTGACCATTTAGAGTGGTCTCTCTCTACACCTTTGTTTAACTTCGTTTGTGAAAAATGGGGTACACCTGAAGTTACCCTGTTATGTTTCTTGGCATCCTGAACCGGATGCTTGGAAAGTAGATGCGTTTGCTATTACCTGGGAAAATAATTATTTTTATATTTTCCCACCATTTAGCATTATCAGCCGAGTAGTGAGAAAAATCGGCTTGGAAGGGACACATGCGATACTGGTGGTGCCCGATTGGGACACGCAACCTTGGCTGCCAGCAGTTTCACAACTGGCAAAAGATCATATACGATTCCCAAGAAAACTCGGGAATCTGACGCACCACGGACCGCTAGTGGTTCACGGCGACGTGTCAACGACGCCCCTATTGGCATTCCTTTTCTAAGGAAGCAGCTACAGCAATTTGGATTGGACAGAATTACTGAGGATAGGATAGTATCGGATGCCTGGAGGCCAGGAACTGTCAAAATGTATACAACCTATTTAAAGAAATGGGGTGTACATTGTTTGTTAATGAAAGTTAAGCCAACAAATCCAAAGATTTCACAAGTAGCTCGGTTTCTTCGTTCTCTAGAGGATGAAGGACTTTCCTTTGGATCGATTAATGCGGCGAGGTGTGCGTTATCAATTATATTACCTAGAATTGATGGCGAAACAGTTGGAAAACATTATGTTATTTGTTATTTACTTCGTTCAATTTATCAAAGGAATCCTCCAAAACCAAAGTATAGTCGGTTTTGGGATGTTTCTATAGTATTTAAGTTGTTTCAGGCTTGGCCTCACAACTCGTGGTTAGATATAAAACAGTTAGGTTTTAAGGTCGCGGTCCTGTTATTGTTAGTAACCGGACACAGAGGACAGACGATTGTTGCTTTATCCTTAAATGGATTAGAAATAGACAAGCAACAAGCTACGTTTGATTTAGAAAAGTTGCTCAAATCGAACACGTTAGGTGACCCCTTATCAACGGTTCACTTAGACTGTTTTCCGAATGATCGGAAATTATGTGTTGTGTCGGCCATACGGGCTTATATATACAAGACAAAGGATTTACGTGCATCACAACAACTATTAGTGAGCTTTATAAAGCCACATAAGGCGATTTCACGAGACACACTTGCCAGATGGACAATTACGGTGTTGAAATTGGCTGGAGTGGATACGAGTAAATACTCTTCCCACTCAACTAGAGGAGCCATGGTCTCCAAGGCACGGGTGCTTGGTATTTCTGTGAAAAGAATACTAGCGCATGCAGGCTGGAAGACGGCTAAGTCGTTTGCAAAACATTATAATAAACGACTAGAAAAGCCTACCGGCGTTGCAAAGCGTCTTCTCGCCAACTAACAAGAATAGGTGAGAACAAAAATTTAGAATGTTATAATAATAAGAAAGAATGATATTAAGGATAAAAATGAATTATGTAAAGGTCTCCCTAGCCTGAGGCTAGCCTGAGGCTGTTTACCGAGGTAAAATAGTATAGTTATACGAGTCTTACCTTGGTACAGATGATGGATAACTGTTGTTTTACCGAGGTATAAGCCTCGGATAGATGTGGGCTAGGGCCCTCCCGCCACACCCTGCCACATCTATTCCGTTGGTGTACCTTTTCGGTAAAGTAATAGTATCCATTGTTTGAAAGTCATTTTTATCCTCAATAAGTAGGTTAAGATTGCTGGTACCGGACGTGCTTACCTCTCCCTAGCCCACATCTATCCGAGGCTTATACCTCGGTAAAACAACAGTTATCCATCATCTGTACCAAGGTAAGACTCGTATAACTATACTATATATGTATATATATACATATATATTTACATATATATATACAATCCCAGTACGCGAGTGACAGTATTCGCGGCAGTGGTAGCAGTGGGGGGTGGTGGCGCCACCTGCCCCCTGTGAAAAGGGGGTAACCCACAAAATTAAAGCTAGAGCTTCGGGCCAACTGGGCCGAGATGAGTAGATAACGGTTGGAAGCTGTTGGGAGCGGCTCCTACTTCCGGGCAGATCAAATGTCACCAGGCTCCTGTAACTGCCCCGAGACAAACACCCATCATGCAAGCTTGGGGGTTGCGGGTTCAAGTCCAAGATACATAAATGAATATAGAAAGGTTACATAATAATAATATGTGTATAAATACTTTATACTGGTTCAGGATAGTGTAAGATAACATACACAACGGTAGTGATATAACCCTCTAGAACTATTTAGATTTAAATCTAGATTCATCCCGATTTAAATATCAATATTCACATTGGATTACATAAAGAAGCTTACCATCGGAGTGCAATTTTCCACTTATTGATTAAGCTAAGACAGCTCATAGAGAGGGGAACATAAGAAGAGAGTGCCTGCTATAGTAGTTGTACAGTCCAAATCTCTAGATATAAATCTGGTAATTTCTTTGTGATTCATGTCCTAGCAACATTTAGGGTCATCAGGATGAGTGTCGACTTGTGCCAGTGCACACTCACGGTGACTTTATAATGCTGTCCCACTGGGAGACTGGGCCACCAGTACAATGAACCAATATATCGCTAAATGATATTATCCTGATACTGAGCAAACCAGTCCATGCCCTTTCTCCTTAAGGCAGAGTGCAAGGCCAGGTAGCGACAAGTATCAATTTTGTAAGTCATTTGTTTAACTCGCTCGGTGTTCAAACCCACAATCTCACACATGAGAAGCCAGCCAGCATTCTCACCAAATCAGCCATCTTGTCCGGTCATATATAAATGTCAGGGTCCATAAGGGTCCTGGAAAGTCTTGAAAAGTCTTGTAACTTCATTTACCCCATTTCAAGGGCTTGAAGAGAAACTTTATGTAAATTCAGTGATTTAAAGGAGGGAGTACAGTGAACCCCCGTTATAATGCAATCATTGGGGTCCATACAATGTCATCGCAAAAAGAGTGGGGTCCTGCTAGATCGGGGTCTAGTTCACTGAATTACCTTTCAATTGAGGAATTATGTGTTTAATGAATCATCGCATTATATCAGAATTCCCATTAAATTGGGACGCGTTATGATAGGGATTCACTGTAGACGAACTATTCTTGCAAGTAATCTAAACTTCTTATGGGATTGTTTCAATGAAAATAATAGTTTTTGATTTTTGTATTTTGCGTACTGTTTTTATTAGGCGAAGGCGGGGTGGGGTGTGGGTGGGTGTGTGGGTGGGGGTGGGGGTGTGGGTGGGCGGTGGCTGTGAATTATCGAATGGAGTGCACAAAACCGGCTCGACTCCGAAACAGACGATGAACAGTGCTATACCATGGTATATAGAATGGTAATGGAGCCCCCCTGGTGGCTTAGCGATGTCATTAATGTAGGTATAGAGTAGGTTAATAAATGCAGCTGCAAAATATGTGTGAGTATCGATTGTAGGCCTGGTAAATAAGCTGGGTCCCCATTGCATTGGGTGGATGGTGGGGAGTAGCAGGTGGGCGTGTTGGGGGGGGGGGGGGGGAGGGTGGGAGTGGTGAGGGGGTGGGAAGGGGTATATGGCTCTAAAGAGTGCTGTGGGGCGGGCAGTGAATTGGGGTAGAAAGTGGAGAGCAGACGGAGGAGTGGGTGGAGTGGGGGTACAGTGGGCGTACATGATGAAGTGGAGTGATGGGGTGGAGAGTGGGGAAAGGGGTATATGGGCTCTAGAGAGTGCTGTGGAGAGGGAAGTGAATGGGTGGAAAGTGGAGAGGAGACGGTGGAGGGGGTGGAGTGGGGGGTGGAGTGGGGTACAGGATGGAGTGGGGTGATGTGGAGAGTGGACGGTTGGTTGAGGATGGAGTGGGGTGCGATTGAGGTGGGGTGGAGTGAGGAGCGGAGGGTAGAGGGTTGAGTATTGTGTGTAGAGTGTAGGTGGAGGTGGTGAGGTGGAAGGTGGGGCGTGGGGGGGGGTGGAGGTGGAGAAGGATGTGATGAGTGGAATGGAGGTTGGGGTGGGGAGTAAAAGGAGGTGGGGGTGGATTGGGTGCTAGGGTGGGGTGATGAGGTGGAATGGGGGGGGTGAGGATGGAGATCGGGTTGAGTGGGGAGTGGAGGGTGGTGGTGAGGTTGTGTCGGGAGTGGAGAGTGGAGGCTGTGGTTAGAGTGGGGTGGGGAGTGGGTTGGGGGTGGGGGTGGGTGGGGTGGGTGTGGATGGGGATGGAGGGATGGAGGTGGAGTGGGGTGGTGGGTGGGAATGGAGGCTGTGGTTAGGGTGGGTTGGGGAGTGGTGTATAGTGGGGGGTGGGGTGTAGTGGGGAGTGCAGAGTGGCGGTGAGTGTGGTGTCGTGTGGTGTTGTAGGGAGTGGAGAGATGTCCTGGTGAGTGTGGTGTGGTGTGGTAGGGAGTGGAGAGATGTGCTGGTGAGTGTGGTGTGGTGTGGTAGGGAGTGGAGAGATGTGCTGCTGAGTGTGGTGTGGTGTGGTAGGGAGTGGAGAGATGTGCTGGTGAGTGTGGTGTGGTGTGGTGAGGAGTGGAGAGATATGCTGGTGAGTGTGGTGTGGTGTGGTGGGGAATGGAGAGATGTGCTGGTGCGTGTGGTGTGGTCGGGTGTGGAGATGTGTGTGGAGAGTGGTGTGGTGGGCAGAGGAGGGTGGCGGTGGATGGTGAACTGCGGAGTGGAGGATGGTGTGTTGTGTGGTGTGGTGTGGTGTGGTGTGGTGTGGTGTGGTGTGGTGTGGTGTGGTGTGGTGCGGTGCGGTGCGGTGCGGTGCGGTGCGGTGCGGTGCGGTGCGGTGCAGTATGGGGTGTAGAGTGTGGAGATGTGCGTAAAGAGGTTAGACACTGCCGGGTGGGAGGTGACTAAGGGCCGAGGTTAGATAGGGCAGCCTCAGGTATAATAGTGCGTAACGGGGTCAACGTCCATTAACCTCCCGCCCCGTGATCGCCATAGCTGCACACTGCTTCTCCTCTCCAAGTGTCTTTGTCTATGCATGCTTCCACCATTCAGTGTTGCCGTTATGAATTATATAAAATCTAGACGACGTCCAATATGAACAGAGCCTTCCTCTATTACTAGCGTGTTAAGTGCGCATTTCTTGTCCACCTACAACTTGGCAACATACTAGATTTCAGTAAATCACGCAGTTAGCGGATGGTTTTATTTTTTAGTCTGCTCAGCCGAAATAATATTGTGAGTATCTTTGGGTGATGTGATTAGTGACGGCAAATAGCCCCGACAGCGCCCCCTAAAGGGGCTGTCACATTAAGACGCATCGCGCCAACATAGGCTGACTTTTGCAATTTTTGCCAGCTATGTAGGGATATGTCATTATGCGTTATGCGTGTGTTAGGCGCTCGTTGGTATACGTCGATGTACGTCGACGTTCATCGAGATACGGTGTCGCGCGTCAGGGGGTCAGCAAAGTTTTCTGTTATGTATAAGTTAGGTGTACATCGATGTACGTTAGAAAAACATTGTTCACTACGTTGCACTACATTGACCTACATTAAAGGCAGTGGGAACGTACAGTCCATGTATAGATAACATACGTCTAACGTACGTCTAACATATGTTTCGCGTTTTTCCAGCGTGTCTTGACATATGAGGTGTAGCTCTGGCGATCGAATAATGTATATAACGTTCACTGGCGTTCTGCGAATGTACCGTGAGTGTAATTCGAGCATTTTTCACCCGGAACACTTTAGCCATATGTTGGTCATACATGGCCATACGCTATGTATACTGTAAGTATACGTCCAACTTTTCCCCCGTGCTGAAAAGTTTGACGCTTCTCGATGTAAAATAGTGATTTTACGCGTTGGCCACGCGCTTGCGAGATGCGTCGTAATGTGACAGGGCCTTTACCGGACGCCACCAACACCAACACCAATACCAAAACCAACACCAATACCAAAACCAACACCAACACCAACACCAACACCAACACCACTGGATTCTTTGAGCCATAAAATGTAGGTATGGGCCTTTCAACTGTCTCGATCTCTGTACTAGTTAAGGAGATATTTAACAAAACAGGTCCACAATGGTGGCCAGTTTGAAATCGAAGATGGCCACCATATGGGGTACAATTTCCGGTGGTCCCCTCAACTAAAATTCTTTATATTGTGTCACTAATCATGTGCCAAGTTTCACGCTTTTAAGGGAAAGGGCACAATTGATCAGCTGAGCCGCCCTACTACTAGTGCCACCAACACCAAAACAACCGATAGATTTAGAAAATTTACACTTGTCGACAGCTCAGAAATAATGGAATAGAAAAGGGGTAGTGAGATGTAAAAGTCAAATTAACAGCCCTTAATCAATGAACGGTTATATGAAGATTTCATGCGCAGAACCCCGTAAGCACCAATCTAAAAATGGAATTCGAAATTGCAGTCAAACCTTCAAGTGGTTAGTTTTTTAAATATTGCTATTGTTTTTGTTTATTGTTCCGTGACCATTTTTCGCAACAAATGTGGAATTATTGAGAATATAAATTATCTTCAGGTACATTTGAAAAATCTTAAGTCAATATCTGGATTGGTGTTTATGGGATTTGCACGCAAACTCTTCACACACACATATATATGTATATATGTATATATGTGTGTGTGTGTGTGATTGCTTAATTGCAGTTAGTCAGGTTAATTAGAGAGCCCTGAGTCTAGAATTGTTACCACGTATTCATCTCGTGGTGTGAGTACTTTAATTAAAGCTGCATAGTCCGATGAAACAGAAAATGTTCAAAGCCAAAATAATTATCTAAATTTAATTCAACATATCTAATTTGGCTACTGATGCACTTATTAAGCATTTGTTGTGACATAGAAGGGAATACTGCGTCAAATTACTAGAATCTGTTACTACAAAATCCTATGGTGTCAGAGTTGTGGCATGCTTGCCAAAACTAATTTGACATGTTTATGCTTCAAAATATCTTGAAAGTTTGCCATTTAAAATAAAAGTTACCTAAAACTAAAGTAAGGTAGATTATAACAATCAAATTAATATGTTATTCTCGGAAAAATGACAGAATCTCAAAACCATCGGACTATGCAAGTTTAATATGTGGATAATTACAATGATTACACATACATTAACGGTCCAACATCCCACACGGAGCAAACGGGTTCTGGAGTGGCTGTGATATCGGACAACTAACTGAACGCACGAACAAAATACACACGTATAGCGTACAGCATAGCGCGGCAACCTGTTTCAGCATGGGGCGCAACTTGTACAAAATCCACTTCCGGTACATTAAGAATACCGGATATAAGTTGTGTTAAAGTTGCATAGTCTGATAAAAGCATCAAATTTCAGAAAGCAAAACACTAATCTACATTTGATCCTACATATCTAACTTAGATACTGGTGCAATTATTAAGCATTTCTTGCGACTAAGTCAATTTAATAGAACATGTTACTACTGAAGTCTATAGGGTCAGAATGTTGACAGACACACCATAATTAATTTGGTATTCTTACATTTTGAATATCTTCCAAGGTAGTCATTTAAAATCAAAGTCACTACAAGCTAAAGTAAGGTACAATAGAGTAACCAACCTAAGTTATTTATTTAAGAAAATGAGAGAAACTCTAAACCCATCGGATTATGTACCTTTAATTCGCCCTGGGGCCGTGTCAATTTGGGCTGGAGACTGAAATCTTTTTTCTTTTTACTTTGCAATTATACCGACCTACCCAGGGGGGAGGCTAAGGACTAACACCTGTATATGTATATGTATATATATATATATATATATATATATAAATAAACAATATTCGTACTCGTACTCGTACTCATAGAACTGGACAATGAAATAACCAAAATCCAGCAAACGGAAACGGAAATAGCCTTATATGGGCACCACCATTTGTTGAATAATCAAAATCCAGCGAACGGAAACTGCTCATCGAGCTACGCTATGCAGCACACAGGGTGGACAACAGCGATTGGTTAATAATTGCCTGTGGGCTTAACGCCTTGACGATCTCACGCCCCAGATTAGCACATGCCGAATCGACGAACAACTACACTGGTCCATCCCTACAAATCTTCCATATATGTGGTCGGGTCGTTTTGGACACGACACGTGTATTTTTCTACTCCGCTCCCGGTGTTCGATTTGAAATTCTAGCAACTCGGATGACCCGAGTCGTGTTAATTGAATACGGCCCGGTGGTCGGTCCTAAGCTTTGCTTACTCATGTTATTCTTTGTATTATCATACACTTGCGAATTCGGATAAAAAGAGTGTGCATGCGCATGAATCTTGACGCTTCGAGTTTCCTGAAGTGTTCCCGATTCAGTCAACAAATCCTCGCCTCATGCGCCGCTTGCAGGTTGTCCTGTACCAGAGTGGTGCAGAAGTATGAGGCTCGACCGTGGAGAAGAAGCACCTCCCGGCATGACGCCCTTGTAGCACCCCCCACCCCACACACACACCCACACCCCAACCCAATTCGACGCTGAACCTGATTGCCGGTGGCCATCGAATCGGGCCGGCCGATATGCACTTAAGTCCAATGGTCACACCCCCCAGAGGCACCCCAATCAAGTTCTCCCACGGCCCGACCGAACCGCAGCGCGCCGGTGATAGATGCGCCAATGGGCGGGTTGTATGGACAGTGTCGCCCCCTGTTGGTACGGCGGCGAAATCCGATACGCGATCGATGAGCGGCCCGTGGCCAGGCCTCGGCAGTACATAATGCCGCAGTGCATCTTTCACTGCGATTTACGGGAGCCCGGCCCAGCCACAGGCCACTTGGCCTACTACAGGGGCTGGCCTCAGCTGTAGCTGCTGTGCGGTGAGGGCATAATGGTCCACTATAGGGGCCGGCCTGAGCTGTAGCTGCTGTGGGGTGAGGGCGGGTTGGTCGACTATGGGGGCTGGCCTGAGCTGTAGCTGCTGTGGGGTGAATGCATCATCATCATCATCATCATCATGCTGTCGGTCGCGATGTGACAAAGACTGCTTTCATTACTTGACTGCCGCTCTCCATTTAGCTCTCTGCTGTGAGAGTGATGTCCATGAGTCGGTCTTAATGTCTCTCAGCTTCAGGTTTCTCTTGATGGTATACATTTCATGAAAGCTGCCTGCAAAAGTGTTGAAGTGCTGCTGGCTTTTGCAAGTTACCAGCGGCACTCTCTCGGGGAGCAAATAGAGGTTTCACACCGGCAAGAACATGTCAAGACAGGCGCAAAACTATTTGTCCCTGCAGTGGCTGGTCGGGAGATGTTGGGAGTTCCATACATCAACCGCCCTTAATGCTGCCACAGTGACATGGTTTTCTGTTTAGGGTTTGCTCCCTTAGCCTTCGGTTCTGTCAAGAACATGTACCACAAGGCAGTGGTTTACAACTCTGCAGGGCAGGGGCGTCAAACTCCCTGAGGTGTTGCAATACCTGCAATACCTGCATACCTCCATGTGAATGTGTATTGTTCCACTATAGGGGCCGGCCTGAGCTGTAGCTGCTGTGGGGTGAATGCATATTGGTCCACTATAGGGGCCGGCCTGAGCTGTAGCTGCTGTGGGGTGAATGCATATTGGTCCATTATAGGGGCGGCCTGAGCTGTAGCTGATGTGGGGTGAATGCATAGTGGTCGACTATAGGGGCCGGCCTGAGCTGTAGCTGCTGTGGGGTGAGGGCAGGTTGGTCGACTATAGGGGCCGACCTGAGCTGTAGCTGCTGTGGGGTGAGGGCGGGTTGGTCGACTATAGGGGCCGGCCTGAGCTGTAGCTGCTGTGGGGTGAATGCATATTGGTCCACTATAGGGGCCGGCCTGAGGTGTACCTGCTGTAGCTGAGATGTACCTGCTGTAGCTGAGCTGTAGCTGCTGTGGAGTGAGGCGTATTGGTCCACTATACGGGTAGGCCTGAGCTGTAGCTGCTGTGGGGTGAGGGAGTATTGGCAAACAATGAATTGGACAATATAAGGCCCACGTATACTCGTGCATATGCTTACGTCCAATATCAATGTCAACAGAAGTCTGTTTGTGAATATTGTATCTCAAATCCTGGATATAACAATAGGCGTAAGCCTAAGGACATTCCTGCCTGTGAAGTCCAGATTTGGGACACTATGCTATGAAAGGATTATTGATAAAGAGGGCATTCATATTAAATCATCTAATCTCATGGCGTCCAGGATCAGCGAAAGTAAGGACATTCGAGACAGAACAAGATAACATCACAGAAGCGACAAGTAGAAACTGTTGTCATTTCATCTACAGGATTGAATTTCTTCTTGAATTGGTTTTTTATTTTTTTATTTGAGATGTGCAAAGAGCTACTTCCTATTTTGTTATATATTCTTAACCACTATGAAATATTGTTGTTCAATTAGGATTATAGCAAACCCCTAATATGAATCTAGGTTTTTTTAATGGAATTTTCTTTGTAGGGGTAGGTGGGAGGGAATGGAAATTGTTAGATGAACGTGGAGAGTGGCTTCCATTAGGGGTTGTACAGTTGGTAATCCTCTTAGGCTGATCTGTAAATTCTAATATATTAAACAAAAATAACGAAGGACCACCAGGGGGAGGGGAAAGACAAAAATAAAACCATAACAGCTCCTCACACCTCTCACTGGTGGCACCGCAGTTGTGGAAGGGGTGGGGGTGGCGGTGGCGGTCGGGGTGGGGTTGGCGGTGGCGGTGGAGGTGGGGCTGGGGCGGGGTGGGGAGAGGCGGGGTCGGGGTAGCTACTTTGCACTCAATAACTCCTGGTCCTGTCTTACCAACTCCACAACAAGCCCCCAAGTACTGGTTGGTGAAGTAACTGCCGTGTGCTTTTTGAGCCGGATGGGATGGCCGAATGGGGAGGCTATCGGCCACTTCCGGTGCGGGAGGTCATGGGGTCAACACCGAGGCGAGTCAAACCAGAGTCTTCCAAAATTGGTACTTGTTGCTAGCCAGCCTGGCGTTTGGCATTACTAGGATAGGGCAGTGAGCAATGGAGTGATAAAGACCGATAGACCGCGAGAGTTAAGCTAGTGACATCTGTCAGCAGAATCTGGAACCACTCTAGTCGGGTACATTCCCCAACTGCCTATGAATTCACATGCTATATCTCCGTAAAGAATGCTTGGACAAATAATGAAATGCTTGATTATATTCAGATATTTATATTGCAACATCGTTGTTATATATCTAAAAAATGTACAACTGTATCGTATTTTTCTTCTGGAATGTCACCGCCGCTCTCTTCGTGTATTACACCCCTCGAGTTAAGAGACTGACATCTGTCGCTAGAATCTGGAACCACTCTAGTTGGGTACTTTCCAGCTTAACTGGCGGAGTCTATTTCCCCTGCAATTTTCTAAAAGTAATTGAGAGCAGACAACAATTTGCCCATGTGTCGCAGTTTCGCAAACTCTCCCAGTCTAACCACCTGGGATGGCAAAATGAGTTGGGAGGGGGAGGGTGTTTGGGATTCGAATTCCAGGTTCGAGCCGCTGCCGAGTCAAGCCAATAACTTAAACATTTGAGACTCGTCAGTACCTAGCCTGGCACTCTGAGATTACTAGGATAGGGACAAGGAACAGGGGAACGAGGAAGATCAATTGCTTGTGATTGGGATTTCTCCTTCATAATCAACGAATGTCACAAAGAAAGAAACAAAGAAACGAATAACAAATAAATAAATTACACATAAATAACAAATACATTTAAAAGAAGTCCCTGCGGTGGGTACTGCGCGTCGATTCCTGTGGTAGAAGATACACAGGCTAATTATAGTTTCTTGTTCTTTCAGCGACCAAAATCGATAATTTAGTCCTTGTGTTTTCCTCCAGCTTCACAAGACTAAAAAGGGGCATATATTCTTAACCACCCTCGCTCCAACTCTTTTCTCCTTCACCGGACGTGGTGGCCCAATAGGTAGAGCGCAGGCTTCACGTGCGGAAGGTCGGAGGTTCGATTCCCATTCGAGTCAAGCCAATGACTTACACAATTGATGCTTGTAGCTACCTAGCCTGGCAGTCAGGATTACTAGGATAGGGCAAGGACTGGTTAGTTCAGTATCAGGATAATGTGTGTTGAGTGCAAAATCAGGTCATGGTGCCAGTGGCCTGATTTCCCAGTGGGGCAGCACTAAAGTATAGAGTCGCCATGAGTGCACTGTCACAAGTCAGTACCCATCCTGGTATGACCTTAGATGTTGCCAGGATGTAAAATTTAAAAAAAAAAAACAACCAACCATTCTCCTTCACCCCCCGCACATCCACCCCCCTCCCCCCCCAACCCACACGCACATGAGTGCAGACTTACACACCTACACATTCAGACATAGTCAGGCGCGATGTGTACTATTACCAAGACCCTATAATACTAAGACGGCTCACTCCCTATCTCTCCCATGGTAATGTCAATTTTGCAGTGCCACCTTGTGGTGGGTTTGATCAGCCCGGCTGCTGCTTGGTGTTTCACATGTAAACACATACAATTATATTATACATAAGTATAGATACACATCAAGTATGAATACACATCAATATGAAATTGCTATGAACAAATACACATCATCATCAGTAGCATCATCAGCATCGCCATCATCACACATCTTTCACATTCATATATGCATTTATACATATAATATAGCACCTGTTTAACCAAGAGAAGAGCCAGTGCACCAAGTGGTGGGTTTGATCATTTTAATTACACAATACAGGCTGAGTGAGCCGTGTTAGTATTATAGGGTCTTTGCTATTACTTACTACTATGTAATCTATTATGCGAGTATAAATAATTTATATGTGTGCTATTTTCGCCGGATCTATAATATACTGTGCAGGTCTACTGTAACTTAGAATAAAACTTCTGACTCAAAGAAGGCTTATGGATGTGGTGAGGGTTGTAGGTGTGTGGTGGTGGTGGTGGGGGGGACGGGGGGGTTAGGATGCGTGGTGGTTGAGAAGCAAGTGACTTTATTCCCGAGATCCGGTTTTCGGCCCCCCACCTACCCCATAAGCATATTCAGTGCTGAAAGGAGAGGGACAACCAGCCATGTTTGGTCTGAGCCTGTTTGAACTTGCAGAAAATGGATTTTCCTCTTCTCGTTCTTGCGAGAACTCAGTGTCAGCCAATCAGAGCTGTTCTTTCTTATTGCAAATGGCCGCCTCCATGGGGGGCAGCCATTTGCAATCAAAAAGAACAGCTCTTATTGGCTGAGAACAACTCTCAGTGTCAGCCAATCAGAGCTGTTCTTTTTTATTGCAAATGGCAGCCCCCATAAGGGGGTGGCCATTTGCAATCGAAAAGAACAGCTCTGATTGGTGCAACTTATGGAAAGATCCCATTATTTTTTAGTAGTTTCTTGTTCAGACATAGTTACACATATATATATATATATTTTGCACAGATTAAAGTGCTTGAGGTATATTTTTTATTTATCTACATCGACTTCTGTTTAAATCACACAATATCAGAAACTGTTCCTGCAAGGGTATGCTCAATATGGGACAGTGGTCACCCGTTTTTCCTCCTTTCCTCGCAGTGGACCCTTCCCCCTTACCCGCGCATGGGCAGCCCTGCTCGACGTCAATATGTACGCCACATCTTCCCTCCCAACGAGGTTCTAATAATGTATTAAAAAATAGACGTAATACCAATATGACATCAGCTGTTTAACATTTTGCGTTTCCTTTCTTGTTTGTATAGACCCCTTCCAATGTTTATAAACATTGTGTAAGCGCGCGCAGCTTGGCTGCAGAAGGAATGCACGCTGCCATTGAGTTGGCCGATACACACAGTGAAAAACGTCAGTTTTATTCAGAATTAATAGAAATTTAGAACCCTAACCGTATAAATTTATTATAATCTGTTGGTTAAATATGTTTTCTATATGTGTTCCAAGCGGTTTGTTTTTAGGTGGTGTGGTGTTAGAGATATTTCACTTTTTCTGTATGAAGATTGCTCACGGCCATTGACAATGCATTGGGTTTGCTGGTATGCGCAGTGCAAAACGTCAGTTTTATTCAAAATTAATAGAAATGCAGAACCCTACCCTTATCAATTTAATACTATCTGTTTGTTAAACATGTTTTCTATATGTGTTCTAATCAGTTTGTTTCTAGGTGGTGCCGTTTTAGAGATATTTCACTTTTTCTCTATGAAGATTGCTCATAGCCCTTGAGTTTGCAGTGTGACTGTGTGTCGTCCTGCAGCCAAGCTGCCCTCGCACTGACCTAAATACCTATGCTAACGTCATATGAAATAGCGCTATAGTAGTTCACATGTAATATATTGCATGAATTATCTCGAACGGTTGTACTACTTTGTACCGCTGCTTTACTAATGTTGTTATCCTTGTTTGTACGATCATTTCATTTGACAGTTTCTTATTCTTTTACATTTGATTTGTTCCTTCTAAGTACAAACCACATTAAAATGTAATCTACTTGATTGATTAAGGTCCGATGGTCTACACAGGAGGTTAGTTCAACATTACACTGGATTCTTCCTGTTCAAGTTGTGAAATTCATCCCATATTTGAGAGTTTCACATTTGTTGCCAGTTGATGTAAGGCTAGACAAATTTAGGTGTTGCTGTTAAGTAATTGGTTCATTGTTGAATAGGTCGAGGTGAGATATGAGTGGGTTGGTGTTGCACCGACAAGCCCAGATCAATCTCTAGTGTTACCGAGAGACCAGATGGGATGGCCGAATGAGCTAGAGCATCCGTCTCCTGTGTTGGTAGATCGTGGGGTCGTGGGTTCAAACCCTGGTCGAGTCAAACCAATGACTTAAAAATTGATACTTGTCACTTCCTAGCCTGGCGCTCGGCATTATTAGGATAGGGCAAGGACTGTTTGGCTCAGTGTCAGGATAATTTGACTGAGTGGGATATCAGGCCATGGTGCTGGTGGCCTGGTCTTCCAGTGGGGCAGCACTATAAAGTCGCCATGAGTGCGCACTGTCACAAGTGGGTACCCATCCTGATATGACCTTAGATGTTGATAGGACGTAAAATAACAACAAAAGTGTTACCGAGTGGGTCTGGATGACAGATTTCCGCCATTTTTTTAATATTGACCGATTAATGTTAATCAAAATGCTCAGGAATCAAGATATATATCAGAAAATTGGTCGGTTCGAATCCTGTTCTTATATGACCTGACATGTTATTAAAACATAAAACCCAAACAAGAACGAGTTAAATATGGGCGATAATATAGGTGCAACAAGGATATTTGAAACCTGATTTTCGGCATTTTTCCGCGACTCCCTGACAGTGCTAATCCTACGGAGGAAAGTCCGCGTTTTGGCGGAAATTCGCCGTTGGTGTGATAATCTCGGCGTGTATTCAGCGGTTTTTTAGTTTTTTTATCGGAAACCACTTTCATCCCTGAATATTAACTTACAGATCCTCTTCTGGCTGACCTAGGGCCTATTGGACCTCTAATGCCAGCTAGTCATGTTTAAAAAAAAAAAAAATTCCTCTGCACACATATCAGCATATGGACAGTGATGGAGGTGGATGGAGTCGCAAAGTCATTTAATTGTGGGTGTCCTCTCTCAAAGGTATATCCAGCCTTCTCTCAAATGCTTCTGGGTCACTCTCCTGAAAACTGGCCAGATGGAGAGTTGAAATCTAATATTTGAATTTTTAACATTTTTTGGTTGTAAATTAAAGCTGGAAATCTCCCCTTTACATCTATGTAAAATATAAATTGATGAGATAAAAAATAAAGGTGTAATCCATGATTAAGCTATGTCTTATGGCCGTATAACCTGTGTTGCTCAGATGTAACACATTATAATAACAGGGATGCTCGGCCGCGTGGAGCACCCCATGCTACTACAATACTCTTCCCCTCCATATCACCTGTGATGCAGTCGTACTAAACCAATAGTATCAACTTATCAACCAACACTAACCAATACTAAGGAAGAAAGGAAGGCAAGTCACACAGATAGACAGTGAGGGTGTTGTGCTTTAGCCAAATTAATGACACCAACACCTGCTCACCTACCAGTGACCCATCAGCCTAACCCCTCACCTTCTACTGTCCACACTATGTCTCATTATCAACTTAGCCTGTATACTGAAAGCAGTGCCTACAGCCCATGGGACAGGAGTCCTATGGCTGTGTATACACTCAATTTGAATAGGTGAATTTGGCTAGCATCAGACAGAGTGTCTGGGGTTCCTGCTCAAGAGTAGGTCTGTCTCACTCAAGAGCCAGGAGTAGAGTGATCCCTCTCCAGAGTGTCTGGAGAAGTTTCTTGAATAATTAATTAGAATGAGACTTGTGTGGCCATGATAGGCCAAGGGGGGTCAGGTGACCGGATCTCCCACAGCCAGCCAATCAGACACTCCCCTACAGACTGGTCAGTGCAATGCCCTAATATGGGGGGTTGCCACCCAAAACCAGCCTGCAGGGTGTGGCTCTAAGGAATGTGGTATGGCTGGTGTGCTTGGCCCTGGGTCCGGTAGGGGCAGATAGTTGTATACAGTTACAATTAGATATATATATGTATATACCAAAAATGTCCTTTTTCTCCAATTGCATTCTTTATGAATACATAGAGGAACATTTCATCAACCTTGAACTGCTTCATATATAAGAACATCTCTTCATTAACTTTAGGCATCATGCATGAACATATATCTCACATAGTTTATATCATGTCATCATAGGAGTGGGGGGCACCATTGCTTTTAGATTACATAACCTTCTCCCCACTCCAAGCCCAAGAATAATAATGCTCTCTCTCCATATATAATTCTTTACCGAAAATCCGTATATTTTTACAACATGTTTAGGACACCGCACAGTCTGCTTGATAAAATCTAAGCAGAATTAAATAATTTCATTCTTTGAAGCATATTCCCAGCCATGCTTTATTCGCTGAATAATTAGTTTACAATATTTGTGTGGCATCCAGACACCACTGGTGACATCTGTGACGGAAATTTGTAATGTTATTTCTGAAGACATCAGAGAATTCTTTTTTTAAATTTAAGCATGCACACATGTTAATAAATACTTCCTTTTTAATTTGGGAACTGTTTTGTTTGAAATGTCAATGCAATACAAGATGTTAGTAAGGATTCAACCATGTCCCATATCTCATGTTACAAATGGCTGACTGTAAAATGGTGGTTTTTGGTACAAAAACACTTCATAGCTAAAAGGACCAAAGTTGCACACCGTTTATTTTATTTCCCTTATTTCTTCTTTCAAATCTAAATGTGAATATGAAAAGTATAAGGAAAAGAATAAGTAGGAAGTTTTTTTTATTGATGTTTTAAAATCCCATCCCATGCTGACCAGTTTTCAAGCAAGTGACCCTTCTAAATTTGTTGCTTCAACCACTTAGTAGGGACGAGTGTTCCATGGATCTGTCACTCGAAAGAATAATGAGTGTTTCCTGACCTCAAGTCTGGGCCTCTCCTTGAAGATCTTATACTGCTGGCCTCTGGTGTTGCTGTCTATTCTTAGGTTGATCGTCACTGCCATAGAGTCCCGTAATAATCTTATCACAATATCAGTCTTATCACTATAGTACTAACCAGACCAACCAACTATCTATCTGCTACTGAAATACAGGCAATCAAATACCTTATCAGCAGCTACTGTGTGATAAGACAACACCAACACTACAGCTGGCCAGCATTGAAAACAAGCCTGAATACCCAGGCTTATATGCTATGGACAGTATAAATACAGCCTCAATAAAAAAAAAAAAAAAAATAAAGTCTCTAATATGAAATATAGTGAAACATTGTACGTATATCATGTAATAATGCTATTGATAGGGTTGGTGTAATGGATAATTGCAGCTGCGTCCGATGAAAACATCAAATTTTAAAAACCGACACAATTATCTAGACTTGATTCTACATAGCTAACTTACGAAGTGAAAGTGATTAAATTGGTATGAATAAAACATAGCAAAAAATACAGGAAGCGATAAGGTATAATTGTTAGGGACTGTCAAATCTTTTCATATTTTACATTGGTAAAGATGTTTCACATATTATTTATATTAAAACATGATTGGCGTAAGGCCACGATTAACTTGTTCTTATGAACTCTAAAATTTGTTCATGTTTTACATTGGTAAATGGAGAGGCATCACGTGGTATTTACATTAAAACATTATATTGGCACAAGGCCATGAAATCTACACATTGAGTAGAATGTGTCTGAGCGACACCTAAGGCACACGGAAAGGAGGGGGCGAGGGGTTGTCCTTGAGTAGAACCACCTCCCAATCAACCACTCGACCAAAAGTAATCAATCAATCAATCACCACCCCGGCTCACACTTCTCCTAGGGCGTCGCGAGTCTGGTGCAGTCGCGCGGCGGGCCCTGTCCACGCCGCGTCCCTCCATAACGCACCCACACACACCACCAGCTTCCAGCGGTAGAGCCCCCACCCACACACCCACAGACGCGCACCCACTACCCACACACCCACCCCCCACACCCACCCACACCCACACACGCCACCAGCTTCCAGCAGTAGAGCCCCCACCCACACACCCACAGACGCGCACCCACCACCCACACACCCACCCACACAGGCCACCAGCTTCCAGCGGTAGAGCCCCCACCCATACACCCACAGACACGCACCCACCACCCACCCACCCACCCACACATGCCACCAGCTTCCAGCGTAGAGCCCCCACCCACACGCCACAGCACACGTACCCACCACCCACACACACAGCCCCAGCTTCCAGCTAGAGCCCCCACCCACACACCCACAGACACGCACCAACCAACCACCCACCCACCCACCCACGCCACCAGCTTCCAGCGGTAGAGCCCCCACACACCCACAGATGCGCACCCATCACCCACACACACAGGCCACCAGCTTCCAGCGGTAGAGCCCCCACCCACACACCCACAGACGTGCACCCACCACCCACGCACCCACCCACACACGCCACCAGCTTCCAGCAGTCGAGCCCCACCCACAGACGCGCACCCACCACCCACACATCCACAGATGCGCACACACCACCCACATCCCACACACACACCAGCCACACACACACCCACAAACGCCACCAGCTTCCACCGCTGGAAGCTGGTGTCGTTTCTGGGTGTTGTATATCTTCTTGAACAATTGCCATGTTATTGGATAATATCTAAGTTTTCGGTCAACTGTCATTTCATACATTGTTGGGCAACTGTTATTTCATACACTGTTGGACAACTGTCATTTCATGCATTGTTGGACAACTATCATTTCATATGTTGCTGGACAACTGTCATTTCATACGTTGTTGGACAACTATCATTTCATATGTTGTTGGACAACTGTCATTTCATACATTGTTGGACAACTATCATTTCATATGTGATTGGACAACTGTCATTTCATACATTGCTGGACAACTGTCATTTCATATGTTGTTGGACAACTGTCATTTCATACATTGTTGGACAACTGTCATTTCATAATTGTTGGACAACTGTCATTTAATATGTTGAACAACTGTCATTTCCGATATCGACAACTGTCATGTTCAATGTTGTTGTGCGGTTGCCATGCCCAGTGTTTATTAGGTGCGTCATCCCGGATGTTGTTTTGGGAGGCTGTTATTTAGTAGTAGGTACGGACCTGGTATGAGCCGTTGACGATACTGTTCTCTCTCACAACACTAACTCCGCTCTCATATAATTGCCATCAGCAGGTTTATCGCCAGCCATGTCTGTTATTGTGTATTGCATTCGTTATATTCGGGTTGTTGTCCTGCTTAGTGTTATTATACATCCGCATATGCCAGATGCACTGATTCCCTCTGCTCTCCCCACTTTCCCACTTCCCTCCTTCCCCACTTCTCCACTTCCCCGCATGGCCTCCCCCTTCCCCCTTCCCCCACCTGTCTTGATTTGATGTTGCCAGGAGGTAACACCCACACCCACACACCAGGGAGTAAAACTCCAACAACCATCAACCATCATCCTCCCCATCCCCCTTTCCCCTTCCCCCTTCCCCCTTCCCCCTTCCCCCTTCCCCTTCCCCCCTCCTCCCCTCCTCCCCCTCCCTCATCCCCTCCTCCCCCTCCGTCCTCCCTCCATTCCCCCACTTCCCCATCCCCTTCCCCCTTCCTCGCTTCCCCCATCACCGCTTCCCCCCTTCCCCCCCCTGCCCTCCATCCCCTCTCCCCCTCTCCCCCTCTCCCACTTCCCCCTACCCCCCACTTCCCCCCTTCTCTCCTTCGTCCCTCTCTTCCCCCTCTTTCCCTCCTCTTTCCCCATCCCTTCCCCACCTCCCCCCCCCATCCATTGTTGTAGCTTACTGTTTGGGAACACAAAGTGACGTAGACATTTCAGCATAAATATCTTGCCATGAATAGGCATTTTCCATTGACTGTCACCGCTCAACAGCAACATTACGTAATCTGATATAGCATCAGACCGTTCAGTTAAATTCAGAATGAATAATACACTTACGCATAATATACTCCCCAGACAGTAACTCCCAGCATCTGAACACATGACGATCACATGCCTCACCGCCAACAAATGTACAATTCTGAAGAGTATGACATTTACGAAAAATTTAAGTTAGAAGAGATAAAGATGATGATGTTTTAGCTAGCAACATCTATGACCTAAAAACCAAATATCTTGTCGCCAGAAAATGTAAAATTCGAAGCAGTACAATAATTATCCAAATAATGAATGTAAGAAAAACTTATGATGGATGATGATGATGATGATTGATTGGTTGCTTCTTGGAGTTTTATGTCCGGGCAACATAGGATGGGTACCGACTTGTGACAGTGTGCACTCATGTCGACTTTATAGTACTGTCCCACTGGGTGACTAGGCCACCAGCACCATGACCTGATATCCCACTCATTATCCTGACACTGAGCCAATGAGTCCTTGCCATATCCTAATAATGCAGAGCGCTTGGCTAGGAAGCAACAAGTATCAATTTTCAAGTCATTGGTTTGACTCGATCAGGGGTTCGAATGCCACGATCTACCGAAATGGGAGATGGACATTCAACTTATTCAGCCATCCCGTCTGGTTGTTAATGATGATGATGATGGTGGTGATGATGATGGTGGCAGTGGTGCTAAAGATAATTATAATCACATCTTGAGTTAATAATGCGCATAGACAAGCTTTTCAATGTAAACAAAGGTTTTAATCTTCAACTACTGCCAGTACTAGCATCAACTGGTCACCCCCCCCCCCCCTCACATCCCCCACAACACCCACAACTCCCACCCAGGCACCCACTGTCCCTCGAGTCTCCTCTCCTCGATGTCAAATCCATGTGACACAGGTTTGATATAATCTAAGGCTGTCGAGGCTACATGCACCAGGTCTCGTTATCTGTCTACAAGTAGATGCCTGCTTCAATTAACACCAATGAACCCCAAGACCTCTAACTAACCAACCAACTAACGCCACCCCAATCATACAACTTGCACTTCATTTCCTGCCCGTATACCTCAATAGAAGACAAGAACCAGGCTGTCCAAGGACGATAGTGTAATCACCACCCCCACCCACACACACAGCAACCCACACACACGCATCCACCCACACACCCACACACACCCACGTAGCAACTCACACCCATACATCCACACAAAAACTCACACCCACAGCAACCACCCACACCCACACATAGAGCACCCCACACACACTCACACCCACCCACACACGCACACCCCCTCACACCCACCCTCACCCACACACACCCACACACACCTACACACCCACACACACACACATTTACACACATCCACCCATCATCATCATCATGCTGTCGGTTGCGATGCGACAAAGACTGCTTTCATTACCTGACTGTCGCTCTCCATTTAGCTCTCCGCTGTGAGAGTGATCTCCATGAGTCGGTCTTAATGTCACATTTCATAAAAGCTGCCGGCTTTTGCAAGTTACCAGCGGCACTCTCTCGGGGTGCAAATAGAGGTCTCACAACGGCAGGATGTCCAGACAGGCGCAAAACTATTTGTCCATGCAGTCGCTGGTCGGGAGATGTTGGGAGTTCCATACATCCCCCCCCCATGCACAAACCATCACACACACCAACACACACACCAACACACACACCAACACACACACACCCACGCACATACGGACAAACCCACACTAACATCCATACACACACATCCACACACACATTCACACACACACATACACACGCCCTCACCCATTCCACTCATCCCATTTCATCAGGGCGCCTCATCAACCTGTCCCACGAAATGGCATTGTTACGACCGGAAGTCGAAACCGCCCTCAACGGTGATGAAGCGGATTGTTTGTATTTAAATAACTATTTGATTCAGGTAAAACTAACGGCTATTTATAGCTACTGGATTTATTCAAATTTGGTCGATGCCTAAACCCCACCACCAGCTTCACCCACGAAGCCAGCCTTTTCCCATCGGTTCAATAGATGCCTTATAGACTGGACGCGTTGGCCGAATCGGTAGAGCACATGCTTCCCGTGCGGAAGGTGGGAGTTCGAATCACAGCGTGACCGTGTGGGGTATTGGATTATGGTACCAGTAGACTGATCTCCCAGTGGGGCAGCACTATGAAGTCGCCATGAGTGCGCAATGTAACAAGTCGGTACCCGTCCTGATATGACCTTAGGTGTTGCTAGGATGTAAAGCAATGAACAACAACATGTATCGTATTGTGTTATTTTACCTTGGTCATGTCCTTCCCCCTCCTCTCACGTCTGACCATGTTCTGCTCTTAGCGCTAACCTCCTTGCATCACACCTGTGAAGTCCCTATTTGCCCGGACAGCTTACAGTGACCATATAGCTTATGACCGCAAAGTCAGACTTGTTAGAACCATCCGACTATTCCTTTGAGGACTGATACCAAACAAACCAAAATCTTTATGCAGCATGAGCCCTATGCTATGAACCTCAGTCATTATCAAGTGGATTGTTCACACTTAAATGACAATCTGATCCAATTAAAATACACCAATTATTTCTATCCAGTAAGTTTGACAAATTCTTTCCATTCCCTACGTCACTGTAATCCACAAATCCAGATTTCTCCTTCAGCCTGGCAACCACCCAATTGTAATATTTAAACCTCAATCCTACCCTTCCCTTCACATCCAGCTCACCTCTCATCATGTTCCGCCCTACACGCTAACCTCATTACACCACTCACGCTAAGTCCCTACGTGCTCAATCAGCTTACATTGGCCATATAGCTTATAGCGAAAATTCTGACATGTGTCAGATTTTTATGTTAGCGCCGTCAGACAATTCTTTTTAGCTCTGAGCGTAAACAAACCAAACTCGCCATACATCATAAGCACTATGCAGTGTCGCATATAGCGGCCATTACCGGACTCTTTGTCCCAGCTTCTCATCCCCACCCGCCCCACCTTACTGCAGTGCGCCTATACATCAATCATCCCCTCACCCGCCTTTTGTACCTAATCACCACCACCCCACCTCCTCTTCTCTATGCTAGGGTCTGTAGGAAGAGAAATGTAATAAATTACACCCCCCGCCCCCCAGTCCTGCCTTCTTGTTGTAGTTTCAGACACAGGCTGCCCTCATTCAGTGGGTATACTTTACTAATAGTTTACTACTCACATTCACTGAACATACAGTAACGCCTAAATGTAGGTGATAGATATCAATACATGTTGATACCAGCATATCTAAGTGAATTATATTTTACAGTTACATGTTATAAACAATAAGCAAGAAAACCAACAATTATTACTAAAGCATAATTCAAAAGATTTAAATCAATTTGGATTAGTGATGCCCAGAGGTGAAAACAAATCTTAACACACTTATTCGTTATGGATTAGTGATGCCCACCGGTGAAAACAAATGTTAACACACTTATTCGTTATGAGCAGTTTAAAGAAATTCATCACAAAAATTAAAATTAAAATAAATCGAAAACCATTTAACACTTACGAGCTGCTGCAAGCATATCATGGAGTATTACATTGTGGCTGCTTTGCTTTGCTTATCTAGTTCTATCATTGTTTGGTTGGACCTTACTTGCATGGAAGCAGCCATTGTTCTGTCATTGTTCCTCAACATAGTCGGTTGGATCTAGAATATTTACCTTACTTGGATAGAAGTACACAATGTTCTGTCATTGTTCCTCAACATTGTCGGTTGGATCTAGAATATTCACCTTACTTGCATAGAAGTTTACAATGTTCTGTCATTGTTCCCAAGCAGTCGGTTGGATCTAGAATATTTACCTTACTTGCATAGAAGTACACAATGTTCTGTCATTGTTCCAAAACACAGTTGATTGGATGTAGGATATTCGCCTTGCATGCATAGAAGCAGACATTGTTCTGTCATCGTTTTACTACACATTCGGTTGGATCTAGAATATTTGCCTTATTTGCATTTTTTTCTTTTCTTGAAGATTTATACTGCCTATCATGGATAAGTCTGAATAGACTTGTTTTCACAATTAGACAGTTTGTTGATAGAAGGCCTGAGTCTACACTTTTACCGACCCAAGGGATTTTTAACCTCCCACACCACATAGACATGGTATGAGAGCAACTGGCCTTTGATGTCGCTGTAAGATATACACAGCGGTGGAAATCCAAATTGGCAGAGGTGGGGGCATGGGGAATCGAACCACTGACCTTCAGATTAAGAGTCCGACCTAGAAAAAGGTCAGACACTCTAACCACAGAGAACACCGCGTAGAATATTTACCTCACTTACATAGAAGTAGATAATGTTCTGGCATTGTTCCCCAACACATTCGGTTGGATCTAGAATAGTCACCTTACTTGCATAGAAGTACACAATGTTCTGGCATTGTTCCCCAACACATTCGGTTGGATCTAGAATAGTCACCTTACTTGCATAAAAGATATGATCTGTTGCCGGGTGTCTATCATATTGTTTATTCACGATATTTGTGGCAATCAGATGCGACTGGGTGCTATGACACATGTGTGCGTCCTCGTAATGTAGCATGATTAATATTGTTAATTAATTCATGAATTCTATGTCGGACTCCAATTACTTCTTAACGCTCACTAAGCGCAAGCTCTCACCAACAGTCTCAGCATATGGTTGGTTGATTGTTGGAGTTTTCCATCCTGGCAACAAAGTTCATATGAGGACGGGTACCGACTTGTAACAGTGTGCACTCATGGTGACTTTGTAGTTCTGTCCCACTGGGAAATCAGGCTGCCAACAGCATGACCTGATATCCCTCTCAGTCACATTATCCTGACACTGAGCCAACCAGACCTTGCCCTATCCTAATAATGCCGAGCACCTGGCTAGTAAGCGACAATTATCAATTTCTATGTCATTAGTTTTACTCGACCAGGGTTCAAACCTGTGGGTTCAAAACCCACGATCTACCAAAACCGGAGACGGACGCTCAACTCATTCGTCCATCACGACTAGTTTCAGCGTATGGTGTCTGTGCACTAGTCCTTAATTAATGTGTTCATTTCACAATTCCTTTGATGTTATTCAACTTTGGGGAATTCGGGTCGGTGTAAACTGGTAATGGTGAGGTAGATTGCGGAAGGCAAGGGGGGGGGGGGGGGGAGGAGTGGAAGAGGGAGAGGGAGAGAGAGAAGGAGAGGGAAAAGATGGGGGTTCGACAGGATTTTGTCTTGGGTGTGGGAGGACACTGAGTGTGTGTGTGTGGGGGGGTGGGGGGCAGTGGGGATGTGGTGCGGGTGGGTGCGGGTTGGAGGCCTGAACTCTGGGGGAAAGACGAATGGCATCAGTTTCTCATGGGAAGGCATCGCTGACCCAGGTCATGAATTCTTTAAGCCAACCGATACAGATGGTGACAGGGTGTAGTGGGAGCGAGGCGGAGAGCGGATGGGGGGGGGGGCGGATATGGTGGGGAGGAGCGGCTAGGGGAACAGGCCCACTGGGCCGCACTACCTGCAACAACCTCAGTGCGCATGCGCCGTGTAACCCGCGCATGCATCCTTGTCTGCAGGCACTGAATCACTGAATGTCGTCTGCTCTGAATTTATTCTCGTCTGCTGTGAATTAAAGTTGCATAGGGAGCGGGATGGAGCTCAGGCGGTAGGGTGTCCACCTGTGATGGTGTGGGTCATCCTATCGATCCTGCTCAGTGGACCGATTTGCAGTTTGGCCTATTTTCCGTTCCAACCGGTGGTCCACAACTGTTTCATCAAAGGCTGTGGTATTTGCTATCCTATCTGTGGGAACGTGCATATAAAAGACACTTGCCGCTTATCGGAAAGAGTAGCCTATGTGGTGGCAGCTGGTTTCCTCCAAACAAATATGTCAGAATGACCATATGTTTGTCATCCAATAGCTGATGATAAAAATTGATGTGCTCTAGAGGCATCATTAAATAAAACAAAATTTCGCTTTTTTAAATTGAATAGTGCGATGGTTTTAATTTTCTGTCAGTTTCTGAGATGAATAAATTAAATTGACCATTATAATCTACCTTATTTTAGTTTGAAGTAACTTTCATTTTAAATGGCTAACTTTTGAGATATTTGAAATTTCTTTTTTGTAAGCATGCCAAAACTCTGACATCAGAGGTTTCTGCAGTAACACATTCTATTAAATTTTCTCAGTATTCTCTTCTATGTGGTGACAAATATTTAATAAGGGCACTAGTATCTACATTAGATATGTAGAATCAAATCTAAATAATTGTTTTGGTTTTTTCAAATGTGATGCTTTCATCGGACTATGCAACTTTAAGTCACTCACATCAGTGGGGGAGGGAGGGGGGCTGGGGGCGGGGGTTAGTTCTACAGGCTGCAGTGTCAGTGAATCTTTTCTTCTTTTTTGCTGGTGAATTGTGAGAGTACAGATGGTGAATTGTGACAGTACACTCTCAGGGCGGCTTTATCTTAAAAGGCTAACTCTGCATGCATGGCAATGGTGGCCTCGTATAGCCGGTGTCCTCTCATAGATGGTTAACTGGAACAACAACAGTTTGTACACCAAATAAAAATTGTCCGCACGTTGTAAGGGTTCACCAATCACAGGGATCGTTGATGTTGTTTGTTGTTTTACATCCTAACAACATCTAAGGTGTTCTCTGTGGCGGAGTGGTTAGAGTGTCTGACTTTTTTCTAGGTCGGACTCCTAATCTGAAGGTTGGTGGTTCGATTCCCTGTGCTCCCACCTCTGCCAATTTGGATTTCCACTGCTGTGTATAACTTACAGCGACCTCAAAGGCCAGTTGCTCTCATACCATCTCTATGTGGTGTGGGAGGTTAAAAATCCCTTGGGTCGGTAAAAGTGTAGATTCAGGCTTTCTATCGACAAACTGTCTAATGGTGAAAACAAGTCTATTCAGACTTATCCATGATAGGCAAAGAGAAAAAAAAGGTCATATCAGGATGGCAGGGATTGTTGTTGATGTTTGTTGTTTGTTGTTATACGTCCTAGCAACATCTAAGGTCATATCAGGATGGCAGGGCTTGTTGAAGACAGGTACATCTATAGTAAAACTGCACCATACAGGGCGCCAGATGGGATGGCCGAATGAGTTGAGCATCCATCTCCTGTTTTGGGAGATAGGGGGATCCGAACCATCGTGGGTTCGAACCCTGGTCGAATCAAGGTTGCTAGGACGTAAAACAACAAACAAACAAACCAAACAAGCACCATGCAGGTCTCTGTCCGTCTTATCTCACTTGTGAAGGGAAAAAAAAGTAAAGCCAAAGAAATAAGATACACCGAGCGTGTCATTATTGAGCGTACTGGTAAAGTCCTGGAGACACCATTCCATGGATCCTGCACCTGTGGATTGATATTGTAGTCATCTGAACTGACCTCTCAGACAAGAAGCCGCATAGACAGGTAGGCATGTGTAGAGTGGTGATATCAGGGAGCCTAGGTGGTGTAATGGTTAGCACACTGGCCCGGCATGCAAGAGATGTTGGTTCGATTGCCGCTCTAGGTGCAATATTTCACATTTTCATCACCCCCATTATGACAACACCCAAAATCGTAGTTGTGGGTGGGATGAGGATTGCCAGGTGGGGATGGAGGTGGATATGGGGGGGTGGATGTGGAAGTGTTATGAGGTACTTGTGGTGATTGACGTAGTGGCTGACCCTGAGTTCTCTTCTTTTATTGCCTGGTCATATCTCATAGACGGGCCTGCCTGACTTTTATGTTTCCGCTTAGTGACAGTAAATGCCGTTTGGTGTTAGTGGAGTTTGCTAAGAAGTGTGTCATATTTTCACTAAATGTCGGCCATAGTCCGCAGTGGAGAAGTTTTATGTGCGTCATAATTTGCCAAGCTGGATGGCGGTGTGTCTGTATGTGTGTGTGTTTGTGAGCATCTGCTTAGAAAGTTGTGTGGCAGCAGCTGTTTGCGGGTACAGTTCCAGTAGATGTTTGCGGAGACACTTCCAGCAGATGTTTGCGGAGACAGTTCCAGCAGATGTTTGCGGAGACAGTGCCAGTGGCTGTCTGCATTAACAGTGCCAGCAGCTGTTTGCGGAAATAGTTCCAGTAGATGTTGTGGAGACACTTCCAGCGGAGACAGTTGCAGCAGATGTTTGCGGAGACAGTTGCAGCAGATGTTTGGGAGACAGTTGCAGCAGATGTTTTCGGAGACAGTTCCAGCAGATGTTTGCGGAGACAGTGCCAGCATCTGTTGTTAGTTAATGCCATGTCCTAACCAAGCCGATTAGGGTGCTGGTAGCCAGATACTGATAAACATCGGTTCATCTCTCAACCTACTGTGTCACCTCTAGTCAGGCCTCTTGGCACCGGACTAGTGGGCGAATGTTGGGTGCCATTTTTTATATAATTTTTGTCTTGGTACATTAGTTTATTAAGCACGGGAAATTTCAATCGTGTTCGATTGGTCATCCTCATTCTGCTGCACATTGCCCTATCCTAATAATACCGAGCACCAGGATAGGAAGCAACAAGTATCAATTTTTAAGTCATTGGTTTGACTCAACCAGGGTCTGAACCCACAATCTACCAAAACGGGAAACGGACGCTCAACTCATTTGCCCAACGTAGTTAGATGAAAAGGATCAAATTTTCGAAAGCGAGAAATTTATGTAGATTTGAACCTATATATCCACCTTAGATAGCATGGTAGTTATTAAGCATTTGGTGCTGCATAGAAGAGCATAGCAAGTCAATTTAATAGAACCTGTTACTGCTGAACTGTATGCAGAGTTTTGACAAGCACGGCAACATTATCTGTGGATGTTTGCACTTCAAATATCTCCTGAGTTAGTTATTTTAAAGCAAAGAAACATTAAATTAAAGTAAGGTAGATTATAGCAATCAATCTACTATATGTATCTCAAAAAATAACAGAAACTCAAAACCTTTGGACTAAACAAGAAGGGTATCTGGTTTTCTCTAGACAATTAATGAATACAACTCCAAACAGGGTAGGGCGTAAGACCAAATAATACACACATAAACGATAAAGGTAAAAGGTACAACTATCCATAGTCGATAGATCGCATCAAGTAAAGCTGATCACAACACATCATGTAACCAATACTATCTCACTTACAGGAGGTAACTGAGCACATAACCTACAACACTGGTAACATCACCTCACCTACAGCACTGGCAACATCACCTAACCTACAACAATGGAAACATCACCTAACAATGGAAACCTAACCTAACCTGAAACACTGGCAATATCACCTACCCTACACCAATGAAACCGCCAACTAATCACCTAACCTACAACAATGACAACACAAACTAATCTACAACAATGACAACATCACCTAACCTACAGCACTGGCAACGTCACCTAACCTACAACACTGGCAACATCACTTAACCTACAACACTGGCAATATCACCTACCCTACACCAATGAAACCGCCAACTAATCACCTAACCTACAACAATGGCAACAACAACTAATCTACAACAATGACAACATCACCTAACCTACAGCACTGGCAACGTCACCTAACCTACAACACTGGCAACATCACTTAGCCTACAACACTGGCAACATCACCTAACCTACAACAATGGAAACATCACCTAACCCAAACACTGGCAACATCACCTAACCTAGAACACTGGAAACATCACCTAACAATGGAAACATAACCTAACCTGAAACACTGGCAATATCACCTACCCTACACCAATTAAACTGCCAACTAATCTACAACACTGGCAACGTCACCTAACCTACAACACTGGCAACATCACTTAACCTACAACACAGGCAACATCACCTAACCTACAACAATGGAAACATCACCTAACCCAAACACTGGCAAAATCACATAACCTAGAACACTGGAAACATCACCTAACAATGGAAACGTAACCTAACCTGAAACACTGGCAATATTACCTACCCTACACCAATGAAACCGCCAACTAATCACCTAACCTACAACAATGACAACAACAAATAATCTACAACAATGACAACATCACCTAACCTACAGCACTGGCAACATCACCTAACCTACAACACTGGCAACATCACTTAACCTACAACACTGGCAACATCACCTAACCTACAACAATGGAAACATCACCTTAGCCAAACTCTGGCAACGTCACCAACCATACAACACTGGAAACATCGCCTGACCTAAAACACTGACAACACCAACTAATCTACAACACTTGCAACATCACCTAACCTACAAGAATGGAGACATCACCGAACCTACGACACTGGCAACATCACCTAACCTACAACACTGGCAAAATCACTTAACCTACAACACTGGAAACATCACATAACCTACAACACTGGCAACATCACATAACCTACAACACTGGCAACACCACCTAACCTACAACACTGGCAACACCACCTAACCTACAACACTGGCAACATCACCTAACCTACAACACTGGCAACATCACCTAACCTACAACACTGGCAACATCACCTAACCTACAACACTGGCAACACCATATAACCTACAACACTGGCAACACCACCTAACCTACAACACTGGAAACATCGCCTGACCTAAAGCACTGACAATGCCACTAATCTTACAACAATGACAACACCAACGAATCTACAACACTAGAAACTCCTTCTAACCTACAACAATGGAAACATCGCCAGCAATGTCAACATCAACTAAGCTTTGTTCTTGTTAACTCTGTCATATGCACAACATGTAAACCTTCATCTGAACATGGATTCTGCTACTATTACTATTAAGTAGAATGTTTTCTGTTATTATTTGGAATGTTTTCACTTTCGGTTTCCATGTAATAAAAAAAACAGTTTCTGAAAAAAACACAGATTGTGTTCTCTGGTATTCTCTTCATATGAACGCTCAAATCGTACTACAAACTGATTACAACGGTCGAAGAAGATTGCCAGGTTATGATGCTAATTCTATTTAGAAATGAAAAATTTTGGGGAACACAATCCAGACATGTTGCTCCAAAGAGGTTACGCTACTATAGTTGCATAATTCGATAAAAGCAAAACCTTGTCTGAACCAGAACACTGGCTTATATTCAATCCTGAATAGCCAACTTAAATACTGGTGCACGGGACGCGGTGGCCGAATCGGTAGAGCACAGGCCTCGCGTGCGGAATATCGGGAGTTCGCGAGTTCGGTTCCCAGTCGAGTCAAACCAATGACTTAAAAATTGATACTTGTCGCTTCCTAGCTTGGTGCTCAGCATTATTAGGATATGGCAAGGGCTGGTTAGCTCGGTGTCAGGATAATGTGACTGAAGCGGATATCGGATCATGGTGCCGGTGGCCTGATTTCCCAGTGGGGTAGCACTATAAAATCGCCATGAATACATACTGTCACAAGTCGGTACCCGTCCTGATATGACCTTAGATGGTGCTAGGATGTAATCAACAAACAAACAACAACAAGATACTGGTGCACTCATTAAAGTTCCCTTGCTGTAATTTGCCAATTTAATAGAACCTGTCATCCTGATATGACCTTAGATGTTCCCAAGATGTAAAACTCCATCAATCAACCAATGGAACATGTTACTACTACAGGTAGTGGTATGATATCCAGCATTTCAGTATGCACTTGAATATTTATTCTGGAGTTTATGCTTCAAATATCTATATGCTTAGCAATGTTTAACCAAAGTTCCTTGAAGCTAAATTAAAAAAGTTTGTAAAAAATCAACCAAGCATCACCTAACCTACAACAATAGCAACTCCATCTAAGCTACAGCACTGGCAACATCCCCTAACCTACAACACTATGTAAAGGCTAGGGCTTGAATCTGTGACTGTGTAGGCAGGCTATAGTGAAATCAATACAGACGAAGAGAAAGGAAGAGTATAAAGTGTAAAGGAGAGAGAGTCAAGCACTCTGGTTTATTATTTATATAGTTACATGGGTTCATTGTAGAGTATCACCCCACCCCTTTCCCCCAATGGAAAACAAGCATTCTTGGCCCTACCAATAGGGATCCCAGCATTCCTGGTCCCCATGGCTACAAGCTGTCTGCCCACCACCACCAAGCTGTATGTCACTGAGTGCAATCACACCCAGACCTGCCAGCACCACTATGTCTATTTACATCCCACTCAGGCACCACCAGCCCTTACATATATATACATCCATGTGCCTGGTCATGTACACCGATCGGTAATAGAACATTTTCATTCCCCCCTATGCTGTAAGTCGGAATATTTTACAACTGGCAACATCACCTACCCCACAACATCACCCCCGCCTGTGACGTCACATTTTTATCCATTACAAAAAAAACATGGCAGAAACTCAGTCATTGGATTATGCAACTTTAATAGGAGTGGGGGCTATGTGAGCGTTTTTATGTGAGCAGTGTCGACGTGTTAAGGGTACTCGAGTTAGGGATAAGCATCCTGGAGGAGACGGCTTAGGGTGAGTTAGGAGTTTGGACCGAGGAAGGCTTGTCGTCGGGTGGTGGACAAGGGTCACTCGGCCCGCCTCGTTAGGAAGCAATAAAGATCTATCTCATTCGCTGCGTGGTCACAGAGCCAGCCCTCGGTGTGCCTAGGTTGGTCACGGAGCATCTCGTAAACTCAGTTCAGGTAGCAGTTCATAGAGCAGCTCCGAACAGCTCATAGAGAACTGTACAGAATGTCGATGGGAGTACCGTAGCTTATAGAGCAGTTCAGAGTGGCTCATAGAGCACCGTACAGAACGTCCATAGAGTAGCTCAGAGTGGCTCATAGAGTACCGTATAGAACACACATAGAGCAGCTCAAAGTAATTCATAGAGTACCATACAGAACGTCCATAGAATAGGTCAGAGTGGCTCATAGAGTACCGTACAGAATACACATAGAGCAGCTCCGAGTAGTTCATAGAGCACCATACAGAGCATTCATTGAGCTGGTCAGAGTGGCTCATAGAGCACCGTACAGAACGTCCATAGAGCAGCTCAAAGTAGCTCATCGAGCACCATACAGAACACACATAGAGCAGCTCAAAGTAGCTCATAGAGTACTGTACAGAACACAGATAGAGCAGCTCCGAGTGGTTCATAGAGCACCATACAGAGTGTTCATACAGCAGCTCAGGGTAGCTCATAGAGGTCCGTATATATAGCGTTCATATAACAGCTTAGAGTAGCTCATAGAGCAAAATACAGAGGGTTCATAGATCAGCTCAGAGTAGCTAATGGAGCACTGTACATAGCGTTCATAGAGCAGCTCAGAGTAGCTCACAGTTACGTACCGAGCGTTCATAGAGCAGGTCAAAGTAGCTCATAGAGCAACGTATAGAGCGTTCATAGAGCAGCTCAAAGTAGCCCATATAACAACGTACAGAGCCTTCACAGTGCAGCTCAGCGTAGCTAATGGAGCACCGTACATATCGTTCATAGAGCAGTTCAGATTAGCTCAGTTACGTACAGAGCGTTCATAGAGCAGCTCAAAGTAGCTCATATACCAACGTACAGAGCGTTCATAGAGCAGCTCAGAGCAGCTCATGGAACAACATACATAGCGTTCATAGAGCAGCTCAGAGTAGCTCATAGAGTACTGTACACAACGTTCAATGCAGCTCATATAAAAGCTCAGAGCACGTACGTAGCGTTCATAGAGCAGCTCAGAGTCTCGTAGAGAGCGTTCATACAGCAGCCACAACAGTAACACCGAGAGCGACAAGGACAACAACAGCAGCAACAACAACAACAAAAACACAAACAAAAACATAATAACATAATGATAACAGCCACAGCAACACCGACAGCGACAAGGACATCAACAACTACAATAGCAGAAACAATGAATAATAATAATGACAATAACAGACACAGCAACTCCGACAGCTACAAGGACAGCGAAAACAAAGATAACACAAACAATAATGTACTAATAATAACAACAGCCACAAGAACAGCAACAGCGACAAGGACAGCAGCAACAACAATAACACAAACAATAATGTAGTAATAATAAAAACAGACAGAAGAACAGCAACACCGACAGCGACAAGGATAGCGACAACAATAACACAAACAATAATGTAGTAACATTAAAAACAGCCACAAAAACAGCAATACCGACAGCGACAATGACAGCCACAGCAACAATAACACAAACAATAATATAGTAATAATAACAAAAACAGCCAAAAGAACAGCCACACTGACATCGACAACAAAAATAACACAAACAATGACATAATAATAATGTTGGATGAAAGATCTCCAGGATTTCGTGGATTTCCGGGATTTTTCCTGTACCTACTGAAATCCCGCAGCACAATTCTTTTTTGTTCTTTAGTTGATTAAGCAGGGGAAATTTCAATCGTGGACGATTAGTCTTCCTCATTCCACTGCTCCTTGCCCTATCCTAATAATGCTGAGCGTCTGGTTAGGAAGTGACAAGTATCAATTTTTAAGTAATTGGTTTGACTCGACCAGGATTCGAACCCATGATCCCACGATCTAAAAACACGGGGGACGGACACTCTAACTCATTAGGCCATCCCGTCTGGTTCATGGAAATCAATGTATAGCGACTACTAATATGTTGTTTTATGCTGCAGCACCATCAGCATATACTAATATGTGGTGCAGACGCTGCAGCAGTATCAGCGTATACTACTAATAAATGCTTCAAACGCCGCAGCACTATCAGCATATACTACTAATAAATGCTCCAAACACCGCAGCCCTATCAGCGTATACTACTAATAAATGATTCAAACGCAGCAGCACTATCAGCATTTACTACTAATACATGCTATCTCTTAGTAATATATATGAAACCCGACTTCCAGGAATTTTCCGCGATTCCCTGACAATGCTAAACCTAAGGGAGAACATCCAAATTTCCGCTTTTTTAGCGGAGACTTTCATCCCTGAATAATAATAATAATAATAATAACAACAACAAGAGCCATGACAGTAGCAACACCAACATCAAGGGAGAGAGCAATAACTACAATAACACATATGATAACATAATAGTAACCAGAGCCACAAGAACAACAATACTGACAGCGACAACTACAATAACACAAACAATGCTTTAATCCAAGTAAAAATAAAAATAATAATGACAACAACAGAGACAAGGATAACGACAAGGACAATAACAAAAACAAAAACATAATGATGTTAAGGATGATGATGATGATGACAGTAAATTGTTAAAATGCTCCAATTACAATGGTGACTTGGTGGCCAGTGACTGCTCAATGACGAGCTGCTCGAGTGCCAAGCAGTGAGGTGAACAAATCAGATGGCCTCGCTGCGCGGAAGCTCTATCAAATGGAACCCATGGAGTCGGGGGTGTTTGTGGGTGGCTGCGATAGCCGTGGTGGCCGGCGGGAAAATGGGATTTGTGCAGTCAGCATGTCGCTCCCACATGCCACATTGAATGAGGCCGCCGCTAGACGGCGCTACGGCGGGTCTGCGCCGCGCTGATAAAGCACCACCTGATTTGTCTTCAGACATTATATGGCTGCCCACTGCTTTATTTAATGACGTCATTAGATAGCGATTGGCTGGCTGTCGACATGGGTTCTTTCACCGCAGGGTTTGACTTCAGGGGGTGGGGGTGGGGTGGGGGGGATGGGCAGGTGTGTGAGGTGTGTTGTATGCGCATGTGTGAATCCAGCTGATGCACTCGAGCCCTCACCTAAAAGGATTCCCTTGAGGTAAATCGTGGGATTCGGGAAACAAAAGCTAGTTTTATTTAACGATGCCCCTGGAGCACATAGATTTTGGTATCATCGGCTATTGAACGTTAAACATAACGTCATTCTGACATATTTCTTTGGAGGAAACCTGCTGATGCCACGTAGGCTGCTCTTTCTGATAAGCAGCAAGGGGTCATTTATATGCACTTTCCCACAGAAAGGACAGCACATACCAGAGTCTTTGATGAACCAGTTGTGGACCACTGGTTGGAACAGAAAATAGCCCAAACTGCAAATGGGTCCACTGAGAAGGATTGATCGGATTTCCCACAGCTTCATAGGTGAACAGGCTACTGCCTGAGCTACGTCTAGCTCCACGTCGTGGCATTCAAACCCATGAGTTTGAACCCTGATCGAGTCAAACCAATGACTTCAAAATGTATACTTGCCGCTTCCTAGCCAGGCGCTCTGTATTATTAGGATAGGGCAAGGACTGGTTGGTTCAATGTCAGGATAATGTGACTGAGTGGTGCTGGTGGTCTGGTCTCACAGTGGGTCACCACTATGATGTCGCCATGAGTGCGCACTGTCACAAGTCTGTACCCATCCTGATATGACCTCAGATGTTGCCAGGTTGTAAAACTCCAACAATCAACGAACCATCCTAAAGGGACGCGTTTCTGCTATTTTGCCACCAGCTCACAAAGTGATTTAGAAATCTTGTGAACAGGTCTGTGAAATTGACAAAAAACCCTTAACAGGTTGTTTTAAAGACCCTTGAATTGATTCCCGGATAAAGGTTTGGTAATGGCGTTGGCAAGGGAGTGAGCTGGAATTGTGAGCTTCTTATGCGATTCCGATGTTCTCAGCAAGAGCGCAATGCAAAACATTGAAACTATGATTGTTAGAGACGTGGAGTTGGAAAACAAGGTGCAGGACCTCAAATAGTGTTGAACGCTTTCAAAATGAGAAGCGCAATCGGTTTGTTGTGAGCTATGCTGAACTTTGATTGTTTGGAGGTGTTTTTATAATATGTAATCTTTATTCACAGCATTCCATTCAAATATCCAAGCGCGTGGCAAATTTGTAATGTCATTTTGGTGGGGTAGGGGCATTCAAAGTTGCTAAAGCGCTCTAAATAGGCCTTAAATTTTATTGCCGAAAATCTGTGCAAACCATGTGACTCTCTCAGATGGTGCTAGGATGTAAAACCCCAAATAAACAATCTGTTAGTTCACCTTTTCTCCGCTAATTGGTTGAGGTATGCTGGAACAGACGATGGGCGGATTTTGGAAGCATTTTCGAAACGATTACAATTGCATAATCCGATGGTTTTGAGTTTCTGTCACTTTTCTGAGGTAATGATTGTCATAATCTTCCTTACTTTACTTTGAAGTAACTTCTATTTTAAATGGCTATCTTTTGAGATCTTTAAAGTGTAAATATGTCAAATTAATTTTGGAAAGCACGTCAAAACATTGAATTACACTCTTATGGAGTAACGGGTTCTATTAAATTGACTCGGTTTTGCCTTCTATGTGGCAATAAATGCTTGAAACGTGCAGCAGTATCTAAGTTGGATATGTAGAATCAAATCTAAATGATTGTTTTGGTTTTGAAATGTTGATGCTTCATCGGACTATACAATTTTAAAGTTGCGCAGTCCACGCACATGGCCTTGAGCTTTTGCCCTATATTAAAGATCAATACATAAAGCGGATTGTGCAACGGGCAGAATTGTCTAGTCCTGTGGGGTTCGGGCGTGATAAGTATCAAAATGTATTAAAATGTGTCAAAATGTTGCGATATCGGGTCAAAGGTCGCTGGACGAACGGACATGAAACGGACATGAAACGGACATGAAACGGACATGAAACGGACATGAAATGGACATGAAGCGGACATGAAATGGACATGAATGGATAGCCAACGGACGAAACAAACTCAAACCGGACAAGAACCTTAGACGTCAATCCGGCGACATCCATTCCAAGTTATGTGCATGTTAAAAACTTGTACGGACACAAACCGGACATCAACAGACTTTGTTCGGTTTCTCTCTTTTCCCCCCAATCCAGTGAGGTGTGAGCGGGCCTTTAGATTGATTGTCATAATATATTTTGCACATTGAAATACTGGACGCCAATGGGGTTCAACAGTGACAGGTTCTATTGTCAACTACTGTGACCAGACGGGATGGCCGAATGAGTTAGAGCGTCCGTCTCCTGTGCTGGTAGATCGTGGGGTCGTGGGTTCGAACCTTGGTCGAGTCAAACCAATGACTTAAAAATGTATACTTGTCACTTCGTAGCCAGGCGCTCGGCATTATTAGAACAGGGCAAGCACTGGTGTGCTCAGTGTCAGGATAATGTGACTGAGTGGGATACCAGGTCATGGTGCCGGCGGCCTGGTTTCCCAGTGGGACAGCACTATAAAGTTGCCATGAGTGTGCACTGTCACAAGTCAGTACCCGTCCTGATATGACCTTAGATGTTGCTAGGACGTAAAACAACAACAAACAAACTACTGTGATGGTTCTCTTTTTGTGAAATTAAATGTAACTTTAAACAGGTGTCCGCTATCTGACTCACATGAACACATATGGGTGTTTGTTATACTTCTGCACCTAATTGGCCTAAATGGTGGTTACTAATAGCAATGTTTTAAAATATGTAGTGGTACGAGTTGGAAGCACCCATACACAAAAAGGAAACGCTTGGTTAGTTATGATATGATATATATATATATATATATATATATTTTACCTCGGTAAACAGCCTCAGGCTAGCCTCAGGCTAGGGAGAGGTAAGCACGTCCGGTACCAGCAATTAGCATATACAACTCACGACTGGATAACGTGTCGTTGGGTTGCTCCGGCAAAATTAGTCTACATACAAGCAAATACGCAGTAAGTATAATAAAAACTGTGGTTAGCTTAATTATGATGCATTAGAGCATCAATATGGAAAGTTTAGACTTTCGTTGGTCCAATTTGGACGAGTTATTTGGTTATAAACAACCAAGGATAGAACACTCGAGTGGGTTTCTCGAAGGAACCAAACCGGTCATTAGCGGTTCTGTCAACACCCGGGTCACCGTGTGACTATGGGTAGAGATGTGGGTTTCGCCCTATCTCATGTGGAAATTCTCTCGTACTCTAATAGAGAGTAATGTTGGAGATGCTCCTGGGTTTCTTTTATAGACTCCCCTAGACAAAACTTTTTCAGGCGTTTCTCCGAGTTTCGTAGCATTTTCTCCAACTTGTTGACGTAGTAGTCACAGGTGGGAGAAGTGTGCGGAACAGAGGGATGGGCGGGCCGATACACTGGTCCCGACCCCGCGTAAGGTTTGGGCTTGACCCACAACCCACGCACAAATTTAGCTTATTACGCCTGTGTTATAACGGTATAAACACGTTCTCTAACACCACCAGATGTCCAATTGAGTTTGAAACAACCAAATTGTGACAAATATATATACCAGGACTGACCAAAAATCTTTGTTTACAGTTCCTGATGGCCACGAAGCGGAGTAAGCGCGGTGCAGCAGCAGCCGAGGGGCGTGTTCCGAGTGGAGTGGACGAGGAGTACGACTCCTCACCTGTGTTGTCGGCAGGGCCGTCGACACAGCCCCGGGCGCATATCCTCTCCGACCCGGACGAGGACGCAGTGCCTGATGTGCCTGCGCCTCCAGATTGGGAGGCTCGCTTTGCACGGTTGGAAAGCCACATCTTGACTTCCAAATCGCCCGTGTCTCGGAAGCGGCGTAGGCCGAGTGTCCAAGAGGATTCGTATGAGGATTTCTTGGACACAGACTCAGCGGTGGAGCTTAAGGCTCCTCCTCCTCCTTCTCCTAAACGGAGGAAGAAGAAGAAACAGGTGATTTCTTCGGGTGATGAATTCACCAAGGAGCGGGCAGAGTCTGGTTTGCGCAAAAAGCGGAAGACTAAGTCCAAAAAGAAGAAGAGGAAGAGGAAATATTCTTCTTCTGAGTCGTCCACTGAGTCTACTTCTACGGAATCAGACTCAGACACCGTATATGAAGGGGTCTATGCGGACATTGGCACTAAAGTGGCTAAGAAGGTGGAGAAGCCAAAGGCTAAGCGGGTTAAAACCACTACGCTTATGCGCGAGACCGTGAATGGTCATTTTCGCACGTTCAAACCGGCGGAGGTTATCTCCAAGTTAGGAGATGAGTTAACAGGCATAAAGGGTGTTCCCAACTCCATCATTAAAGAAATGGATCGGGATGTCAATATGACGGATGACCGTAAGAAGTTTGAGGATGTGTTGCACACAGTGCATAAGGCAGTGTTGGCTACCCTAACAGCTATTGTTCCTGTGGCTAATAGGATGCAGAGTGAAAATAAGTTCTCGTCTTTGGCTAAGACAATGGACAAAGGCATTGCAGTGTTAGCGGCGGCAGGTAATTACCTGTCGTATCGAAGATATGAAAATGTCTTCAAGTCAGTTTGCACAGATGCTGGCAAGGAAGTGGCTCGCTCTAAGAAGGTTACCGATAATGAGGGGAAGGAGTTTACGCTTTATCTTGCTCCAGAGCCGATTAAAGGGAAACCCTTAGATAACACCAAGATGTTTGGCGGTCAACTACAATACCTCTATAAAGAGGTAGAGACTGCAGCCAAGAGTGGCAAAAACATGGATGGCAAGAAGAAACAGGAAGCTCCTCGTTTCAAAAAGTCACGAGGGGATTTTCGTCCACGACGGTTCACCAGAGGAACCAGACCGAGTTCAAGCTTCGGTCAAGGGTTTCGGGGCCGGGGCGCTCGCCCAGGCTGGACCGACAACACCGCACGGCCAATAGGCCGAGGGTTCAACTCGTCGAGACCTTTCCCCAGGGGCGGGTCCAAGTAGAGGTCCAAACACAAACTTTACAAGTCCCTGCAGCCTCTAAAAACACACAAACTGTAAGCAACTTTGTGGCTGGTAATATTAGTAATCATATTTCTGAGTGGCACAAAATTACTAGTGACCAAGAAATTTTAAAAATAGTTAGGGGTGTTCACATTCCCTTTACACAAATTCCTGTACAAAGTATAATACCTTTTCCATATAACATTCAACCAGTTGAACGAGAGGCACTAACTAAACAGGTACATAAATTCTTTGAGAAAGGAATTATACAAAAAGTGACACACTGTTCAGGACAGTTTATTTCAAACATTTTCTCGAGACCGAAGCCTAATGGTGATGTTCGAATGATCCTGGATTTAACAATCCTTAATAAAAGGGTGGAATATCGACATTTTAAAATGTTCTCTCTAGATACGGCACGAGATCTGATTACACCAGATGCGTGGATGGCTAGTGTTGATTTACAGGATGCATATTATACGCTTCCCATAATGGAACAATACCGAAAATTTCTTCGATTTATTTGGGATAACCAACTCTATGAGTTTACCTGCATGCCGAATGGCTTAGCTTGTGCGCCTCGTTTATTTACTAAATTGCTTAAACCTGTTTTCTCGGTAATGGCGAGGAAGGGTCACATAATGTTTCCATACATAGATGATTCTTTTATTATAGCATCAACACAAATTGGTTGTGTGAATGCAGTTTTGGATTTATGTGCATTACTCAATAAATTGGGGTTTTATGTACATCGACAAAAGTCAGTGTTTAAACCAACAAAACAACTCAAATGTTTAGGGTTTATTCTGGATACACAGTCCCTTACAGTGTCGATAACAGAACAAAAACTAATTAAGTTTATGACTACAGCGACTCAGCTTATTAAGTTATCAAAGCCAAAAATTAGACAGGTTGCTGTTCTTATTGGCATAATGACCTCATATGCACCTGCTGTGTTATATGGGAAGGCCCATATTAAGTCGCTAGAAATAGATAAAAATTTAGCGTTAACACAAACTAAAGGCAATTTTGAGCGAAAGATGTTTATTTCGCAAGAAGGGTTACAGGATATTGGATGGTGGATGCAACATATAGCAAGTTCACCAAATCCAATCCGCATGGCGGAACCTAATACAGTAATTACTACTGATGCTTCGTTAGAAGGTTGGGGAGCTCATCGAGATGGGGTCACAACAGGAGGTAGATGGCTTGATGATGAAAAATCAGACTATATTAATGCACTAGAATTGCGTGCTATTTATCTGGGCTTACGTAGTTTAGTAAAGATAAATAAATCACAGGTTAGAATACTAACTGATAATACTACTGCCATGGCATATATTCGTAACATGGGTGGAACCAAATCAAAGTCTTGCAATCAGTTATCTAAACTGATTTGGAACTGGGCACAGGCTCAACAAGTCTGGCTGACTGTAGCGCATATTCCAGGGTCACAAAATACACTTGCAGATTATAAAAGTAGAAATTTCCATGACCATTTAGAGTGGTCTCTCTCTACACCTTTGTTTAACTTCGTTTGTGAAAAATGGGGTACACCTGAAGTTGACTTATTTGCATCACGAAATAATAACAAGTTACCCTGTTATGTTTCTTGGCATCCTGAACCGGATGCTTGGAAAGTAGATGCGTTTGCTATTACCTGGGAAAATAATTATTTTTATATTTTCCCACCATTTAGCATTATCAGCCGAGTAGTGAGAAAAATCGGCTTGGAAGGGACACATGCGATACTGGTGGTGCCCGATTGGGACACGCAACCTTGGCTGCCAGCAGTTTCACAACTGGCAAAAGATCGTATACGATTCCCAAGAAAACTCGGGAATCTGACGCACCACGGACCGCTAGTGGTTCACGGCGACGTGTCAACGACGCCCCTATTGGCATTCCTTTTCTAAGGAAGCAGCTACAGCAATTTGGATTGGACAGAATTACTGAGGATAGGATAGTATCGGATGCCTGGAGGCCAGGAACTGTCAAAATGTATACAACCTATTTAAAGAAATGGGGTGTACATTGTTTGTTAATGAAAGTTAAGCCAACAAATCCAAAGATTTCACAAGTAGCTCGGTTTCTTCGTTCTCTAGAGGATGAAGGACTTTCCTTTGGATCGATTAATGCGGCGAGGTGTGCGTTATCAATTATATTACCTAGAATTGATGGCGAAACAGTTGGAAAACATTATGTTATTTGTTATTTACTTCGTTCAATTTATCAAAGGAATCCTCCAAAACCAAAGTATAGTCGGTTTTGGGATGTTTCTATAGTATTTAAGTTGTTTCAGGCTTGGCCTCACAACTCGTGGTTAGATATAAAACAGTTAGGTTTTAAGGTCGCGGTCCTGTTATTGTTAGTAACCGGACACAGAGGACAGACGATTGTTGCTTTATCCTTAACTGGATTAGAAATAGACAAGGAACAAGCTACGTTTGATTTAGAAAAATTGCTTAAATCGAACACGTTAGGTGACCCTTTATCAACGGTTCACTTAGACTGTTTTCCGAATGATCGGAAATTATGTGTTGTGTCGGCCATACGGGCTTATATATACAAGACAAAGGATTTACGTGCATCACAACAACTATTAGTGAGCTTTATAAAGCCACATAAGGCGATTTCACGAGACACACTTGCCAGATGGACAATTACGGTGTTGAAATTGGCTGGAGTGGATACGAGTAAATACTCTTCCCACTCAACTAGAGGAGCCATGGTATCTCCAAGGCACGGGTGCTTGGTATTTCTGTGAAAAGAATACTAGCGCATGCAGGCTGGAAGACGGCTAAGTCGTTTGCAAAACATTATAATAAACGACTAGAAAAGCCTACCGGCGTTGCAAAGCGTCTTCTCACCAACTAACAAGAATAGGTGAGAACAAAAATTTAGAATGTTATAATAATAAGAAAGAATGATATTAAGGATAAAAATGAATTATGTAAAGGTCTCCCTAGCCTGAGGCTAGCCTGAGGCTGTTTACCGAGGTAAAATAGTATAGTTATACGAGTCTTACCTTGGTATAGATGATGGATAACTGTTGTTTTACCGAGGTATAAGCCTCGGATAGATGTGGGCTAGGGCCCTCCCGCCACACCCTGCCACATCTATTCCGTTGGTGTACCTTTTCGGTAAAGTAATAGTATCCATTGTTTGAAAGTCATTTTTTTCCTCAATAAGTAGGTTTAAGATTGCTGGTACCGGACGTGCTTACCTCTCCTAGCCCACATCTATCCGAGGCTTATACCTCGGTAAAACAACAGTTATCCATCATCTGTACCAAGGTAAGACTCGTATAACTATACTATATATATATATATATTAATGTATATATATGTATATATATATGTATATATATGTATATATATGTATATATATATATATATATATATATATATATATTGATATGTAAAAGAAATTCTGGAACATTACTTGGATCAACATGCTATTTTGAGTCACTATTTGATTTAAATTCCATGCTCTTGTATTGGTGCTCTCATACCCTGTGTGGTGTCAACAGAGTAAATATAAATCATTTTCATTGTCATTGAATTGATTTTAATATTCCTTCAGTGCAGAAATAAATTTGTAATGACGGGTCCAGGAACAAAGTTAGATATGTACGCTCAAATCTGGGCAAATGTTTTGGTTTTGAAAATGTTTTAGTTTTGAAAATGTTTTGGTTTTGGAAATGTTTTGCACAGGATTTAGGAAACTAAAAGCGATTCAGTGACCACCTGACGTCACGCAGGTAGTATAGGCTTCTTATGAAGCTCAAATAAGCTCTTGCAATGGCAGGAGACTAACTTTACCGATGGGATCTCTTCTGTAAAATGGTCATGTGGTGATAAATGACCCCCCACACCCCCAACCCTCTCACTTATTATTTGTGGTAGTTTTTTTTTAACAGAATCATGTTGCTCATCTTATAATTTAAAAATTGGGCAGCAATTTTGCGTGATTTAGCACCAAAAGTGAGGATTCGCATCATCTGCAATGGGGGAGGCTGACGTGATGATGCATTAGTACGGTAATGCTTTCCCAGCAGCCACCGCCACACAAACACCACCATGCACCTTCTGTATTCTTTCCATCAATTGCTAACCCTTACACAATTCTCCCTCAAGGAAAGGCTACCTAGAATTAGTTCCGTCCACCCAATTCTTGTCTAACTTCCTGTTGGAAGGAGGGAGGAAGGAGGGAGGACGTAGGTAGGTGGGACAAGGGTGGGGGGGGGGTCCTCTTTGGAGTACAATTCAAATTTAGTAGCACATTGCCCAATTTTGGAGCAATGAGGATTGTTATTGTGGATGAAGCCATATGAAGGGTGGGCGTGGGTCTGAGTGGGGTGTGTGGGTGGAAGTGGGGGTCGGGGGTAGGGGTGGAAGGGTGGCAATTGCACACTGGGTGTCAGTGTCAGCTGATTCTGATGGCTTATCATTACTGGAGACAGTTACCGGTGTAGCAGGAAATCGCAAACCCTGTAAATCGCAAACCCCCACTTGTGATTTCCTAGGAAATCGCAAACCCCCATGCCATATATGGGCATGGGGGGTTTGCGATTTCCTAGGAAATCGCATATCCCCCCTGGAGATCGCAAACCCCCCATTCTCGATGTCGGACATCCGGGCACTTTTGGGGTTCACGGCGCGCGAAGGGAAAAACAAATGCTACTCCCATAGAAACAACATTAGAACTACCCTATCTATCACAATGATTTCTGCTTTTTGGTGCTTTGAAAGCAAATTTCTCTTGTTTCTAATAAATAGTTCAGATCTTTCTCTATAATTTCATGTTCAGCTTTTTTTTTATCAGCCAATTGGGAGTTCTTGAATTTATTTGGCGAAAATAGTTTTTGAGGCCATGATCTGGTAAGGCTAACACTGGCACTGACACTCAGAATATCCCAACTTTCACTATTATCTCTGTTTTTAATACTTTCAGATAAAATTGCTCTTAGGTTAAATTAAATACCTCAGATCTTCCTCTTCAATCGCGCATTGAGATATTTTTAATCGATTCGATGAAAGTTTTTTAATTTATTTTACAAAAATAAATGCTCCCCATAGACATAGCATTGCCGCAGCACACATCACGGCGTATTTTACCCTTCGTGGGCTAGTTTCCGGGGTTGTGACGTCATGCCGACATTGAGAACTCGGCGGCGGCGGCGATTTGTTTACTTTACGTTCGTCGATTCGAAAATATAACTGCTAATATCTCCGCCGTTACGGCGGTAGCCTTAATAACGCTTCGAATTTAGGGTTAATTTAATGAAATTTCACGATTTGAGTATGTAATTCTGTTAAATATGGTCGCATTGAATAGATTTGGCCCGAATCGGTCCCAAAACACAGGGGGGTTTGCGATTTCCAGGGGGGGTTTGTGATTTCCTAGTAAATCGCAAACCCCGGGGTGTGCAATTTCCAGGGGTTTGCGATTTACTGCCACACCGGGTGTCGGGCGAATGCCATCCAGTAAGTGTAAGACTGCGCGAAAGCGAATATTTTAGCAGGACATCCCGTGTAATTGTCATAAAATAGTATCTGACGCGAGTGGAATTAATGCGCATGAATTATTTCCTTCCTAGTAGTTTTGCATTTGCGAGCCAAGTTTTTAAAAACTATTTTTCTTCTTTTTCTCTTTAAAAAAAAAATATCTTTCTTTCTTTCTTTGGGGCACAATAAATCACACATCAGACTTTTTACAAAACACTGGTTTTTGCCTTCGATAACTAACTCTGCCTTGGGTTTCCTTCCTCCAGCAATGCCAACACTGGAAGAAGGTTATTTGTTTTGTTTGTTGGAGTTTGGCATCCTGGCAACATCTAAGGTCATATCAGGACAAGTACCGACTTGTGAAAGTACACATTCATGGTGAGTTTATGCTGCTGCCCCAGCGGAAGACCAGGTCGCTGGCACCATGATGCGAGATTCCATACAGTCACATTATCCTGAGACTGAGCTAACCAGTCCTTGCCCTATCCTATTAATGCCGAGTGCCAGGCTAGGAAGCGACAAGTATAAATTTTCGAACTCATTGGTTTGACTTGGCAGGGATTTCGAACTCATGACCTTTCACACGGAAAGCCTGCGCTCCTACCGGCTCGGCCACCGCCTCAGGTCCTGGAACAAAGTAAAGAGACATGGGTGAATGGGAAGAGATCTGGCACCAGGAGTATAATAAATTAATTAGAGCCCAACAGGGAGGCACACAATGGGGCCGCTACTGTTGCTGATTTATATTAATTGTCTTCCAGATGCAATGGGTGTTGCTACTAAAATACTTCTTGCTGACAGTGCGCTATAGTATCTACTGAGCAATGGCGATCTGCGTCACATGAACCAACTATGTCATCTGTCATCCAGTGGGTGCTGGGACGGTGTCAGAAACAGCTGTCAACAACTGTCAGTTTGACATAGCAAAACTTAATACAGGTTATTTTTTGTTTACTCGCGCCTAATCTAGATCAAGAAACACATTTCTTCAATTTAACGTCATACAAACGCCTGGTCACGTACACCGATCAGTAATAGAACATTTGCATTCCCCCTATGCCGTATATCAGAATAGTTTACACCACGTTGCACACTAGTGAGCAGTTTGTGTGATTCCGGGAACCAGGTGACCCTACGATTGATCATTTACTCCATGGTTTTACATATACAACTTGTGAGATCAATATGGCGATAGCTGTAAGGAGTCGTAGGGTCCTTTCCAGGCTTTGGAATAGGAATCATGATGTATGTGTGCCTTTCACCCCCCCCCCCCACACACACACACATAAACACACAAACACACACATTCTGTCCCCATGTTGCAACACAGCCGATTACTCAACACCATGGTAACCCCCTGACCCTCACCCTCACCCCCACCCCACACACATATACCCACACACACACACCCTTATGCTCCCCACACACACCCTCACACACACTCACACCCACACTCACACACCCCCAAACTCACCCCCTCACACTCGCACACTCACAAACACACACATGCGCACCCACATCCACACCCACACACACCTAAACCCACACCCACACACACCCTCACACACACTCCCACACCCACACGCACCAACACCCATCCACACCCATCCACACCCATCCACACCCATCCACACCCTCCACACACCACACACACACTGACACTCAACGCAGACACTCAACACTGACACACACACCATATGCCCCCCCACACACAGACACCCACACACACACATCCCACACACATCCCACACACGCTCACCCACACCCCAACACACACCTCGACTTGTGATCTAGTATGAGGATTCGGCAGAATGCTCGGTGGAGACTCAGTCTCTTCTTGTATTGACAGGTTGTAAAAATATCCCGTCTTATGGTCGTGATAGATGAGCTTGGAATCAGATCAATATCTGATAGTAGTGAGAAAGATGAGTAACTGGGGTGGCCATACCAGATATTCTTCAAGGTGATTGTATCTGTTGTAACCTTGACTAAGTGCTAGGTCTACTTACTGCATTAAGTACTTACTTAGACAAAGAGACAAACTCTAAATGGTATAATTTTGTTTGTTTAGCGACACCCAGCACACAAAATAACATTAGCTGTTGTTGGTCATCTAAATGGTTTTAATAATCTATGCCACTTAAAGTCAGTTTATAAATTATTTTCTAAATGGTATAAATAATCTATAAACTGACTATGATTGGTATAAGGACAAGACAGACAAAAGAACAGATGGGAAGATAACACCAGGGAATGGACAGGCCTGGAGTTTAATCAAACAGGAAAAGAATTGAGGAAATTGGTTGCAGAGTCATCTGCCCCACTGACCCTCGCTGTTAGAGGATTGATGATGATGATAAAATAATCGAATTGCTCAATTTGATTACTGCTTGAAAGCTACTCTCCTCATCTGATTCTGTTCTAAGTGAGGAAATATCCTCCTCTGACTGAGTTGTTCCTTATAAGATAAGGGCATGTACATCATGAGGCCAAATCAAAGCAGATATACTTGGTTATTATATCTGATGCTAAGAGACTGGCTTGCGGGGGCTTCTTCAAAGAGGAGGCTCAGGTCCATTGTGAGCTGACATTCTTTTGTTTCTCTATTTATTTTAGTGATGAATTTACCCTGCTCATAACGGATAAGTGTGTTAACACTTGTTTACACCACTGAGCAGCACTAATCCAATGGGGACCTTTCAGTTTGCATGACTCTCTCAGCAGATGGTGCACCATGCTGGTCTCTGTATGCTTTGGTGTGTAGTGAGTGTGTATGGTGGGGTGGGTGTGGTTGGGGTGTAGGTGTGTGTGAGGTGGGGTGTGGTGGAGGTGTAGGGGTGTGTTGAGGATTTTGGTATGTGTGGTGGGGAGTGGGGATTTATGGGCGTGTGATGGGGTGTAGGGGTGTGTGATGAGTGGGTATGGTGTGGTGGGTGTGGTTGGGGTGTAGGTGTGTATGGTGGGTGGGTGGTGGGACATATATTTGTGTGGTGGGTGTGTTGTGGAGGTGTAGGGATGTAGTGAGGATTTTGGTGTGTGGTGGGGGTGTATGGGATGTAGGGGTGAGTGGTAGGGGTGTGTGGTGAGTGGGTATGGTGGGGCGGGTGTGGTGGGGTGTATGGGTGAGGTGGGGTGTATCGGTGTGGTGGGGGATTAGGGATGTGGTGGGGGTGGGGGTGTAGGTGTGTGTTGTGGGGGTGACGGTGTGTGTGGTGGGGGTGTAGATGGTTTAGGGTGGAGGTGTACTGGTGTCTGGCAGAGTGGCACCTCACAATCTTTAGCATCCCTAAACCCCCACCACACACCTACACCCCCACCACAGCCCTAAACCACTACCACACAACCTATACCCCCTACACCCCACAACACACACCTGTACCCCCAGTACCCCTTACACCCCCACCACACACCTAAACCCCCACCACACACTTACACCCCACCATACACCTAAACCCCCACCACACACACCTACACTGTCACCACACACACAGCTACACCCTCACCACACACATACACCTATACCCTCACCACACACACATACACCTGAACCACGCACACCTACACCCCCACCACACACCACCCTACACACCTACACCACCACACACCACACACCTACACCACCACACACCACACACCTACACCCCCGCTACATCCCTAAACACCCACCACACATCTACACCCCCACCACACATACCCAACACACACCTACACCCCCATCACACACATACCTACACCCCCACACCATCATCTCCACCACAGACCTACACCTCCACCACACACCTACACCACCAGCACACACACCTACACCCTTCTGTCCATCCATGATGGCCAACTTGTACCGGGAACGGGTGCTGCCACCAAGTGTATAGCGAGAGAAATGCCTCATTAAAGGTCCCCATTTGATTTGAATCTTCTGAATTTTGTTTTAGTAAGCATTCCGTTTAATGTCCACTCGCCATTAAATGCAAACCACCTTAATCCGATATACTAAATACACAAGAAGAGCAGATAGACATGAAACTTCATATTTAGTCGTGTACAAAATAGGAATACATAGCTTGTTTGTTTATTAGAGGTTTACATCCTGGCCACATCTAAGGTCATATCAGAACGGGTACCGACACTGGTGACAGTGTGCACTCATGACAACTTTATAGTGCTGCCCCACTGGGAGACCCAGCCAGCAGCACAATGAGCTGATATCCCACTCAGTCACATTATCTTGATACTAAACTAACCAGTCCTTGCCCTATCTTAATATTGCTGAGCGCCAGGCTCGGAAGCGACAAGTATCAATTTTGTAAGTCATCGGTTTGACTCGACTGGGAATCAACCTCCCAACCTTCCACACGGGAAGCCTGCACTCTAGTGATTTGGCCACCGCATCTGGTGAAAGCATAGCAGGCAGATAAGAAATGCCACATTTAGTTGTGTATAAGCAGCACAAGCCACATAAACCCACAAATAATACACAAGAATAGCAAGCAGACAGACAAAGAAACTCCATATTTAAAATATGCACATAATGTTATACAATTCATTATTTCTTTTTTCAAATAAATAATTATGCACAATGCATATGAATATGAATCCTGAAATTTGCATGTAGCTTTGTTATAGTCGTCTGCTATCATTAACGCAATAGGGAGTACTATAATGAACACGCGCTTCTTTGTATATGTCAGGTGCGCAGCTGAGGAAAGATTGATTGTCGGTTGCTTTACGCCGTCTCAGAGGCATAGGCCATATTCATGGCGATAATTTTTGGTTTTTATTCAATCATTGCATTTACATATAATGTATAATGTAAAAGCATACAATCAATTATGTGTCAATAGACACTCGTCGATTTAAAAAGCTCACAATCATAGAAAGAGTTTGTTTATTGCTGTGGAAAGAGAACTGCTTTAGTTTGAACACGGCCAATTTGTCTGTCACAACTTCGGCTAGGAAAGAAATAGTGGATAATGCTGCCAAATTGAATGCAAAGTTGTTGGCTCTCTTAGAGATCTTGCCTGCTGATTCACATGGCGAATCTGGCGCCAGCTGTCTGGCCAGTTAGAGCCTGCCAGATGGACTGCTTTGATCTGACACGATGGCTGAATCGGTCGAGTGCAGGCTTCCAGTGTGGAAGGTCTGGAGTCAAATCCCAGCCAAGTCAAACTAATGATTTATTAAATTGATACTTGTCTCTACCTAGGCTGGTGCTTGGCATTGATAGATAGGATAAGGGCTGGTTAGCACAGTATCAGGATAATGTGACTGTGTGGGATATTGGGTCATGTTGATGGGGGCCTGGTCTCACAGTGGGGCAGCACTATTAAGTCACCATGAGTGCGCACTGTGATATGTCAGTGCCCATCCTGATATGACCTTAGATGTTGCTAGGATGTAAAACCCTAAGAAAGAAATAAATAAACTGACTTCTTTGCGCATTGGGGTCTTGTCGCCTTGGGCATTTGTACAAAGGAATAGTGTTATTTTTGCATGCAATCAAGAATGTGTTTGTTGGTTTAATATTTAATTATTCACCAGAAAGAAGCGAGCGTCATTTCATTGTAAGTGTGTATGCATAATTGGAAAGAATGTAAAACAATCCAGGAATTCATGATGGTTATATGTTTCCTGGAAGCAATATGTGATTGGATTGCAGAAGTTGGACACTGCGCAGTGTGCTATGTCTGCAATGCAATCACCCATGACATTGGTGCCATGGCCAGGATACTGTTATGCACTGTGTGGTTGGTCAACCTATCCTCCATTGTGCATGGACCAGACGGGATGGACGAATGAGTTAGAGCGTCCGTCTCCCGTATTGGTAGATCGTGGGGCATGGGTTAGAACCCATGTTGAGTCAAACCAATGACTTAAAAATTAATACTTCTCGCTTCCTAGCCAGGCGCTCGCCATTATTAGGATAGGGCAAGGACTGGTTGGCTCAGTGTCAGGATAATGTAACTGAGTGTGATATCAGGTCATGGTGCTGACAGCCTGGTCTTCCAGTGGGGCAGCACTATAAAGTCGCCATAAGTGCGCACTGTCACAAGTCGGTACCCATCCTGATATGACCTTCGATGTTGCTAGGACGTAAAACAACAAACAAACAAATATATATCCCTCTCCCCTGATCATCGTCTTTGTATTCGATAGATTCGTAAGAATCTAAATACTTCAACTTACAGGTAAGTCTAGTTTAACTGTAATATTGTCATTAGGGCTGGAAGACAAGTTAGCACTGAGATGTTATTCAGAGGAATAAAAATACTTGAAGAAAAAATTAAACACAAGCGGGCGGGTGCGTACGCGGCCTTAAAATCCTTGAAAGTGGTAGAACTTTAACCTCCTGCCATTCAAGGACTTAAAAGTGCTGGAATTTTTGCACTGTGCTTGAAAATCTTTTGAATCTGACAGTACCACATGATGACATTTTTGTTATCGAGGGTAGAAGTAGGCAGTTTGGATAAAGAAATAGATGACCAACCACAGTAAATCAAGACACAATGATGGGCAGTGATAGCATTCATCGCATTCGATGTTATCGATGGTTTCCTGATGGTATATATTTATGTATGTGTAGAAATAAATAATGTATACGTAGATGGCCTGGAAAAATGTTTTTTTAACCCTTGAAAGTCTGCGAAAATGCCTTGAATGTTATGCTCACAAAGGTATATATATGCACAGGGAAGTAGGGTTTTCAGGCAGCCACAATAGTCTGAGCAGGTTGTGTATTGTGCTATGCGCATTGGGAATGATGTTTTCTAGTTTCGCGGATGTTTTGCTCAGGTGTCTTGCATCATCAATCACACGCCTGTCCATGCGCCTGTCACCAATATAGATTCCCAACCAGCTCTGCAAGCTCCTTCCAGGAATGGCTTCTCACATGGCTTCCCATATCTGGTATTGGATACATTCAACGATGGCTTCCCACATGGCTTCCCATAACTGGTAATGGATACATTCAAAGATGGCTTCCTGGCAGCATGGCTCTCATGGCATTTTAACGAGTGGCTTATCTGCACATTTCTTTTATTCGCTGAGGTTTGATAAGGATATATCTCTGTCATACGCAGTCAACAAACGGAGAGCAGCAACCAACTATCCATCCAGATATGACCTGAGATGTTGCTAGGACGTAAAACAACCAACAACAACAGGCAACCAACTGCATGTCAACAACTTACTGATTCCCCCCCCCCGACCTAAAGTATGCTTCCAACCAACAACAGGAGGCCTATTTAACCCAATAAACATTTATTCTATTAAATACTTTTTTTTTTCTTGAAGATTTATTCTGCATATCATGGATAAGTCTGAATAGACTTGTTTTCACCATTACCCAGTTTGTTGATAGAAAGCCCGAGCCTACACTAACCACTCGGCCACAGAGAATACCGACAATGGAAATGCTGTCACAGTGACCAGTCAATTACCAACAACATACCACTCATACTTTCCCCTTCCCATCTTCCCACAACACACAACAACCCACCTCAATCAACCACCCACCATGACTGCATTAGTTCTACTACACACTAACTAGTACAAGGAAATGGTTACTACCCAACAACAGCAGAATCATTCTACAACATCTCTTAATGAACCACGTATCCATAGTGAAGCATCACATGCATGGTATAGTTAGTGAGATCTGCAGTACACTTACTAAGCTAAATAAGTAGCACCACTACCATACCATCTACTAACACTTGATAAATACATGTGTACACTTTCTTCCAAAGGGGTTCACTGAACTAGTTTTAACAATAACACAGGGAAACCACACCTAATGTCATATTATATTTGTTATTAAATCTGCAACGAAGTAAAGGATTTAACTGCATCAAATTCTACTAACAGAATAGCTTCATATTCACCATATATATTAGTGCGAAGTTACCCTAACCACAACACAGACAATACAAAATGTACACCCCTTATCTCTCAATGCTGTTAGGTAATGGCACTATTCTTTTCTTTTTTTTTTCTTTTTTTTTATACTTGTATCAAACTCTCGTTTATTTTAGACTATTATATATGTGAATGAATGTAACATAACATGGCCGGAAGACCAGTGCCTCGGCGCTGAAAAAATACCTTTATTCCCTGAATAAAATAATCATTTACCAAATAAAACTCTCCTGTCCTAGGTACCAGTTGAGAGCAAATTGAGAAGAGCAATTTGTAAGAGGGAGTCTATACCCCCCACTGCCTGAATACCCCAACCCCCAACCGCAACGCGAGCCCCACCCCACCCCACCCCACCCCATCCCACCCCACCCCACCCCACCCCACCCCACCCCACCCCACCGCGAACCCCATCCCACGCCGACAAATCACCTGAGATAACTGCACAACTTACACAGCCACCTAATGACTTAGTTCATAAGCCCTAACTCACCCTGGTGGCTAATCCATGAACCAATTAGCCCGCTAGCCCACTAACCCACTTCCATAGTTTGTTTTCTTTATCCTATTTGGATAGTATCATACTCACTGGGATACACATGTTTTCTGCTGACTGAAATTATTGTATGAGTATGCACTATCGCAAATCGATACGCATCTGGGGATGACGTTATATATTGCCAGGATGTAAAACCGCAATAAACAAACCATCACATCCGTTGGTGCTACATGGGTGGGTTCAAGCAGAGTGATCCAAGGTTGTCGGTTTTCATGGATAAGTCTGAATAGTATTGTTTTCACCATTAGACAGTTTGTCGATAGAAAGCCTGAGCCTACACTTTTACCGACCCAAATGATTTTTAACCTCACACACCCCATAGACATGGTATGAGAGCAACTGGCCTTTGATGATACGTAAGTTATACACAGCGGTGGAAATCCAAATTGGCAGGGGTTGGGGCACAAGGAATCAAACCAATGACCTTCAGATTAGGAGTCCGACCGAGGAAAAAGTCTGCCACAGAGAACCACTATGATGTTGATGTGTCTTTATGCATGAATTGCGAAAGACCCAGTGCAGCACCTGGCTGAATGGAAGCCAAATCTGCGCTGGCCAAGTATCGAGTTGTTCCCTTCCCCTGGTGGCTTCCGGTGTGGCTTTGCACTTTAATCTACTTTATTTCAGTTTGAGATAACTTGTATTAAAAACAGTGAAGGTCTAAAAAAGAAAATGTTGTGTTTCTGGTTACTGACTGACTCTACAAATATTTGCCGACCATAATTTTTGTCCGTCAAAGAAGATTTTCTAGAAAATTATATAGGTTGTTACATCAAATTACAATGGATTCATGGCAACAAAAATAATAATAAAAATTGTAATTCTCTACCTACCTTCTCTACATTTGTGGTTGCATGCAATTGGATGCACAACCTTTTTTGGGGGGACTGTGGAAATATTAAAAGTGAAGATAAGTTGGATAAATTGTGTGTGCTAGACATAATAATAGGCTTGCATGTTTGCCAATAGTGACCAATTTTGTTAAATTCACTTAAAGTTGCATAGTTCAATGGTTTTGAATTTCTGTCATTTTCTGAAATATATATATGTGCTATATAAGTGATTATGTGAATATAAATAAAGAATAGACCATAATGTTTTGGGGCCCCTTCTGGCCCCCACCTATCTATCCCCCTGTTCGCTTATTTATATTAGGTTAATTGTTATAATCTACCTTACTCTTCTTTGAAGTAACTTTTATTTTAAAGGGCTAACTTTTAACATATTTGAAGTGCAATCATGCCAAATTAATTTTGGCAAGCACACCAAAACTCTGACAACATAGGCTTCAGCAGTAACAGGTTATATTAAATTGCCTCAGTATTCTCATTCTATGTGGTAACAAATGTTTAATAAATGCACTCGTGTCTAAGTTAGATTATGTAGATTCAAATCTAGATGATTGTTTTAGTTTTGAAAATTTGATGTTTTCATCGGACTATGCAATTTTAATATTCTGTCTGTGCAGCAATGAGTGCTTAATAAGGCCATTGGTATCTAGGTTGAATATATATATATGATCAAATATAGGCAATACCTATCTATGTATGTGCATTATATTATAATATGGCTAATCAGCAGAAAAAAGGGAAATACTAAATATTAATTTGTAACCATCATGTCACACATTGGCCCCATTTACCATGAAAAGACGCATAAGTAAATGGCCTTGAAAAATGTTTTACACCTTTGAAAGTCCGGGAAAATGCCTTGAATTTTATCTCCACAAAGGTGTACCTTGGATTGCTCTGCTTGAACCCACCCATGTAACACCGATGGATCTGACGGCTTGTTTGTTTGTTTGTCTACACAGCTACATGTACCTACACACATGTCAATGCACAGGCGTAGAGCTTCACATGTCTACACAACTACATGGACCTACACACATATCAATGCACATGTGCACAGCTTCACATGTCTACACAGCTACATGTACCTACACACATGTCAACACACAGGTGCACAGCTGCACATGTCTACACACCTACATGTACCTACACACATGTCAACACACAGGTGCACAACTTCACATGTCTACACAACTACATGTATCTACACACACATCAACACACAGGCACACAGCTTCACATGTCTCCACAACTACATGGACCTACACACACATCAACACACAGGTGCACAGCTTCACATGTCTACACAACTACATGTACCTACACACATATCAATGCACAGGCGTAGAGCTTCACATGTCTACACACGCACATATACCTACACACACCTACACACTTACATACACACCTACATGCACCTACACACACATGTACACAAGTACACACGCCTACACAGCTACATGCCCCTACACACACCTACACACGCCTACACACCTACATGCACCTATACACACCCCTACACACCTACATACACATACATTCACCTACACACACCTACATGAACCTACACACACCCCTACACACATACATACACCTACATTCACCTACACACACCTACATGTACCTACACACCCTTCAACACGTATGGATACAGCTTCAGACTTTGTAAATAGATGCCTACACCCTTGCACACCTACCGATCCACTTACATCTACCCACTTGCGCACACACACAAGCCTACATACCCACACCAACCTATATAACTATAAGCCTACACTCAACTAAACATAAAATGGACCTGCTTACACATGCACACTCCTACACACATACACACGGACAGTAAACTACAGACCTGCCTACCCTCACACCAACCTACACACATAGCACACCTACACACATGGCGCACCTACACACATGGCACACCTACACACATGGCACACCTACACACATGACACACCTACACGCCTACACACATGACACACCTACACACATGACACACCTACACACATGACACACCCACACATGGCACACCTACACACATAGCACACTTACAGTCATAGCACACCTACACACATAGTACACCTACACAGATAGCACACCTACACACATTCACACACTTACACAGATTCACACACTTACACACACCTGTACACACCTACACATGCCTACACACCCACACCTATCTACACTAACTTGGTTGGTTGGTGTTGGAGGTTTACGTCCTGGCAACATCTAAGGTCATATCAAGACGGGTACCGACTTGTGACTGCGCACTCATGGCGACTTTATAGTGCTGCCCCACTGGGAAATCAGGCCGTGGGCACCATGACCTGATATCCCACTCAGTCACATTATCCTGGCACTGACTTAAACAGTCTTTTCCCTATCTTATTAACTAACGCCCAGCGCCAAGCTAGGAAGCGACAAGTATAAATGTTCTAAGTCATTCTACATTCACTTAAAGACAAAGCACGACTTCTTACACACACACCTACACACACCCCACACCCCACACCTACACACACACACCCATACACACACACACATACACACCCTCATACACCCAACAACATGCACCTACATGACACCCCATCCCCCCCTCCCCCCATCTCCGCCTAACCCTGCAAAGAGTCGCGTCATGCTTGCTACAACTTACAAGTCCGTTCGTCTAAACCAACTCGCTATTTGCATTATCGATATTTCCTGATGGTTGCCGCTATAAATCGGGTGGCGCCACCTAGCGAGCGTCGAATGGAGAAGCAGCCTTAAAGCACCATGTGTCACCATTAAAAGCCCACCGCTGGACGGCCAGCAAATGAGAAGCGGCCGATCTAGACTACTGGAGCAAGATAAGACCTAATGGTTCGTAATCATCTTAATTAATACACTCTTAGACATAAAAGAGACTCGAGACATCAAAGTGTCTTCTTCATTTGAAGGAGAGCACTCACTGATTAGATGTTGGATTTGCACTCGGATTTGGCTAACCGTTTAAAGTTGTCGTTCATATTGTCGTCTGCGCTAAGTAGATATCGTCTGCTGTGAGTAAATGTCGTCTGCCGTGAGTACATGTTGTCTGTTTGGAGTGAATATCGTCTGCCGCCTTTGAAATTCACTCAATGTCGTATAGTTTCACTAGAGGAATGTAGTCTGCATGTGATAGATGTCGTAGTAGGTAACTTTTGTGGAGGCAGACGACATTTGCCAACTTAACAATCTCATACGACCGATGTAGGACTGGTGGGCTACAATAGAGAAAGCACTGTTCACATATTATGGCTTAGCCTATGACCTATTTAATAGCCCTTTTAGGGCATACTATACGTTAATGGCCCTTTTAAGGTAAGAAGGACTTTAATGATCCTGAGAAGCTGGACCTTGATGGTTCGCCCTGCCTTGCCCGGCTCTGCCCTCCGCTGACCTCCCCCCACCCCCCCCCCTCTGCCCCCTCTCCTACACACACACGCACACACACAGGAGAAGGGTATACCGCACCCCCACCCACATCCACCTGCCCCCCTCTCCTACACACACACACACGGGAGAATGGTATACCTCACCTCACCTCAACCACATACACATTCACAAGGGAGAAGGCTATGCCTCACCCCAACCTCACCCACCTGCCCCCTCTCCTACACACACACACACACAGGAGAAGGGTATACCGCACCCCCACCCACATCCACCTGCCCCCCTCTCCTACACACACACACACGGGAGAATGGTATACCTCACCTCACCTCAACCACATACACATTCACAAGGGAGAAGGCTATGCGTCACCCCAACCTCACCCACCTGCCCCCTCTCCTACACACACACACACAGACCACGTGGACAGGAGAAGGGTATAACCTTATAACCCACTAAAACCCTCATCTAACCCCCTCTCCCTCACACACGCGCGCACACAGACCACGTGGGGGGGGGGTGAATGGTAAGACCCGCACCCACCGGCACGCACCGGCACGCACCGGCACCCACCGGCACCCGGCCCTCCCTTCACCTCCCGTGCCGATGAAGACTGACAATCCGGCCCATCGGAAAGGTCAATCACACGGGTCGAGCTGCTCGCGTGATGCGGAAGGGCGAGCTGGACGGGCACTTAGCTTCATTAAGGGCGGGCGGGCGGGAGAGGGTGGGAGGGGAGGGAGATGGGTGAGGGGAGGTGGAAGAGGGGAGTGCAAGGGAGAGGGGAGGGGGAAAGGGGAGGGTAGTGGAGGGGAGAGAGGGGAGGGATGAGGGAGGGGTGAAGGGAGTCGAGGGATTGGTGGAGGGGGAGGGGAGCGGGGAGGGAGAGGGGAGTGGAGGGGTTGAAAGAGGGGCAGGGTAGGAGAGGGGAAGGGAGGCAGGGGAGGGTTTCGGAAGGGAAGGTGGGACGGGTGGGAGCAGGGGAGGAGAGGGGACTGGAGGGGAGAGGGCGTTCGGAGGGGGTGGGAGGCATGGGACGGTTCGAAAGGTGAGGAGATGGAGGAGAGGGAAGAGGGGGGAGGAGAGGGGAGGGAGGGAGAGTGGAGACAGGGCAGGAAAGGGGAGGGGACATCCGGGGGGCAGCAGGGGGGGGGGGGGACAGCGGGGCGTGGCGGAGCGGGACGGGGCGGGGCGGGGCGGGGCGTGGCGGGGCGGGGCGTGGCGGGCGGGCGGGGCGGGGCGTGGCGGGGCGGGGCGTGGCGTGGCGGGGCGTGGCGGGGCGGGGCGGGGCGGGGCGGGGCGGGGTGGGGCGGGGCGGCGTGCATGTAACTCAATAGAAGGGTGACCTCCTTCCTGTTCAACCCGTGTAGAGCCCAACTATTCGTGTGTTGTGTTTGCTTGCACACACACCAACACTAACCTCTCTTCAGAGACATGATGATCGACTAACTCCTGCCAGGAGCAGACAAGTTTCCGATGGTCAAACTGCATTTTGTCGCACTCGATTGCTCCTATGATGACTAGACAGATGCAATGTCAGAACATGACAATATTGGTCTGGATCAGTGGCTGCAGAGTTGTTCATTGAAGACAGCTGCCAATTATTACGATTTAGGTGTAATCGTTACATTTGGGTTCTTATTATGCCTTAATGAGGGGTCAGTTGATTAGTGCGCAATTTCTTTTTTCCAGTAAAAAAAATAATTTTCACTCATAATGTAGACTTGATTGGTTTGATTAATTGTGGATAGTTTAATGCAGTTTCTGGAGAACAAGGACCATAGTGATGGCAAAGCGTTAGTGGTATTTAATCTGTCAGTTTTTGTTAATCACATTTATATGCCTTCATTGAAATTGACATGGAAATCTGAAATGGTCAGATTTATGTCAAATAACAGCAAAAATGATTTTCTGTGCAATTTTGAAGTGGTTAAATATGTTCAATGAAAGCAAAATTTAACTCACTAAAATTGCCGGATGCGATACCATCCAGTTTGTTAGTGTGATAAATACATCCTGATTTCTGTATTAAGTGGAGAGTGCCCCCCACCCCATCCATCCCCCCACCCCACCCCATACAGCAATATGTGCTGTTATCTGCTCATGACCCTCCCCCCCCCCCTAATTGTGTCAGAACTAAGTGAAATTGCCTAAAAAGACTGCTGCAATATCAGTAGTTGCACAGTCTTTACAATTGTACTTAGTTGTAACCAGTTTACAACTTGCTATAATTCTGCATATTAAACCCCAGTCACACCTACCCGGACGAGCCCTGGACCAGTCACCCGGACTGTCCAGGACAGCCTCGGATAAAATCGCTATTTTGGTCGTGTTTTGGGCTCGCAGTCAGACGTACCCGGACGAGCCATGGACGATCCCCAGGCCAGAGGCCGGATCGCCACGGACTGAGCCGGACCACACGCGGACTTGTCCCGGATCTGTCCCGGACGACCCCGGATCCACCCCGGACACCCTGGATGAGCCCTGATAGACCCCGGACCACCCCCGACTCCCCGGTGCTTCTACCGAGTTTCCATGGATTGTACCCGGACTGGGCCGGAGGGGCCCCGGACCACCCCTGGACAGCCTGGACCGCCCCCAGTTCACCACCGGTCCACTCCCGGATGACCCCGGATCCACCCCGGATGAGCCCCGATAGACCCCGGACCACCCCCAACTCCCCGGTGTTTCCACTGAGTTTCCATGGATTGTACCCGGACTGGGCCGGAGAGGCCCCGGACCACCCCTGGACAGCCTGGACCGCCCCCGGTTCACCACCGGTCCACTCCCGGACTGCCCGGACCGCCCCCGGACTACTCCCGGAAAGCTGTGAGTATAAAAGACCGTGCGGCGCTGGAGGGTTCATTTCCAAATCCAGTGATCCGGGGTAAACTTGGCAGTCCATTGCGATCCGTGGCTGATCCATCGCCATCTGGAATGTCCGAGTCTTATCCAGGCAGTCCGCCAGTGGTCCGTGGCTACGTCGGGGCTAGCCTGGCCAAGTCCGGGGCTGGTCCGGGTTAAACCATGGCCAAAACTTGGCTCATCCAGGCCGAAGCAGCCCCGGACTGGCCCAGGCGTGTCACGGACTACTCCCGGTCCACCCCTGGACTACCTGGACCACCCCCGGATCATCCCGGATGATGCCGGATCGAGCCCTGATCGCAAAATGCCCCGGACACCCCCCCCCCGGATGTTTTAAACATCTTAAAACATCCGGGGTGGACCCCAGACGAGGCCGGACCAGCCACAGATGAGCCATGGATCACGCCAGATCGCCACAGACCACGCCGGATCATGGTCCGGGGCTCGTCCGGCCCCTGATCCGGGTAGATGTGACTGGGGCTTAAAGCATGTAAAAAGCCATGTAATAAAAAAAAAAAGTGTGTAAATAGCTAGATACCTGTAACACTTACGGTTGGATGACTAGTGCCACGCCACTGATAAAAGACATGTATGAATCAAATTCATTTACTACCAAAAAGAAAAAGATTTCACTCAAAATACATCAATAAATGCTTCATACCGGACGCAGTGGCCCAATTTGTAGACTTCCTGTGCACATTGTCAGGAGTTCAAAATCCCGGCCGAGTCAAACCAATGACTTACCAAATTTATACTTGTCGCTACCTAACCTGATGCTTGCCATTAATAGGATAGGGCAAGGACTGGTTATGGTTCGTTCAGTATCAGGATAATGTGACTGAATGGGATATTGGGACTATGGTGCCAGTGCCCTGATCTCTCAGTGGGGCAGCACTATAAAGTCGCCTTGAGTGCGCAATGTCATAAGTTGTTACCCATCCTGGTATGCCAATAGATATTGCTAGGACATAAATCCCCAGCAAACAAATAGCATGTGATGTCAAAGCTTTGGCATGCTTGCCAACATTAATTTTGCATGGTTGCACTTCAAATATCTCAAAAGTTAGCCATTTAAAATAAAAGTTACTTCAAGGTAAAGTAAGGTAGATTATACCGATCAACCTAATATACTTATCTTAGAAAATGACAGAAACTCAACGCGATCGGATTATGCAACTTTAACTGCATCGATTAAACCGGGGAAAATCTTGATATTTGCTTGACCTAAAGCGGTCCAAGGCAAGCTATTGAGTGGTATTACTTTACTTTATCCTCTTCTACAATAGGTTGCCTAATAGCCTAATAGCCTGTTAGTATTAATGCTATAGATAGGGTGTAAGGACGTCACAAGACAACTTTCGGTGGCCATATTGGATTATATACAGAAGGCTTGCAACTGCCTATACTGTGCTTATTTACTGATTTGTTGGTTTATTTGTCACTGTTTTGATCAGTTTGGCCTCTGAAGTTATTGCTAAAGTGTTGTAAGTAAACAAATTGGATTTAAACTGCCCAGAACCTCCCAGAACACAAGGACACTTTGTTTTAGTGCATCTGCATGCATTCACAACATGGCATGGGAGGGTGCTCGTAATCCAAGATGGCTGACCGCTGAGTGATGACATCATGTGCACTCCCTCTATTAGTCTTTGGTTTCAGTCGATCAGGGATTGAACCCACGACCTCCCACGCAGCAGCTATCTATGGCAGGATGCAGTGAATATACGTGCATCATGCCATGTAGTACTATGCAGAACACACACTAGCTGCCCTTCACCACCAGGTCAAGGTCACTGCAACATGCAACCTTCAAAAAGAGGTGTTTCATCACTCTTTCATTTTTCTTTCTTTATTTTTGTAATCGTATTTTTGTTTACCTGTTAATGCGACACTATTAACTTCAACTTAGCATGCTAGCCCGATGCACTCCCACACTTCACTTTTAAGTTGATATATCACATCCCCTCAGGAAATTAACGCCCTATAGAACCAACGCCCTTCAATAGACTACATCGCCATTCCAGCCGCGCGGTGCATTGTGGGATGCGTGGAAGATAAACAAAGCCCCGCAAAGCATATGGTGGATGCTAAGACACGGGGTGCAGCTATGAAATGTGCTAGTTTCAGCTCATCTCAGCTCTTGTTTGAAATGTAGAATACCAACTAAAATAATATATATAATAAATTAAGATGTTAATCTTTTATCTAGCATTGCATTTACATCAATATAATCAGCACATGTTATGCCATGTGCATTTAGATTTAGACAAATATGGGCACTCAGGCTAGTGTTAGAGAGATAGCCGGAGTCAGATTTACTTATTTTATTCATGTTTTTATTTATATCCTATGGTTAATGACAAATGTAGAACTAGAAAATGAGTAGGGTTAATCAGATATTGGTTATATATTTCTCTGAAACAAGTTTCTGTTGAAACATTTGGCATGTTAATATTTAGAACAAGAATTAATAATAGTGATGTGGATAAAGTGACTGATTGTTTTGTGTGGAATTGTATGTTTCTAAGCTCAAAATGTTTAACTATGGCCAGTTTTATGTTAGTTATATTCATCAGATCATTATATTGCATGTGTGCATACATGTTTATGCCAAATTGTTATGTATTTCTATTGATTTGGAATAAAATCGAAGTTTTGCCCTACGCGTATCGGCAAACTCAATGGCCATATGCATTTGCTTTGCTGCCAACACTGTTTACAGCACATGCGCAGTCGGAATGGTGATCTCGTCTATAGCTGCCCCTTTTGGTAGCATGCAGACAGTTTTAAACCGATATAATGGTTGGCTGTTAGAACCAATCACAACCCACCCCTTGTCATGCCTAGGCTGTCAAAGTTTAATACCTGGCATGAACCCAGATACCCATCGGGTTTAGCGAGAGAGGTTAAGTTATATCTGTAAGGTGGCTGTCACCACATTCACTGTCTTAAAAGGCCATATGGTGCTGTATGAAATACCGCTCAGTGGGGACTACGCGACTGTCACAGTTCTGTACAAGATGACTGTCAGTGTACCACCTCATATAGCTTATTTAACAAATTCCATCAATGAATAATACTTTCATCTAGATTTGTATTTACCTTGACCACAAATTATATGATTGTGAGTTTTTAAAATTCATGAATGTATATTGACACATAATTGATTATATGCTCTTACATGTAAAAGCGATGGTTTGAATATATTCAATATATAAAAAAACAGTTCTCGCCATGAATATGGCCTATGCCGACATGGCGTAAAGCAACCACCAATCAATCAATCAATCAATCTGTCAGTGAGTGGGTATTACAGTACTGTTCAGAATGACTGTCACAGAACTGTACATAATGATTGTTTGTGAGTAGCTTTCACAGTGCCCTACACGGTGACTAACAGTCAGTAGCCATTACATTACTTTGCGTAATGACTTGTCACAGTACTGTGCAAACTGGCTCTCACAGGACTGCAGAATAACTGTCAATAAGTGGATCTTACTGTGCTATGCAGAATGACTGTCACAATACTGTGCAGAATAACTGTCACAGTACTGATTGTCGGTGAGATAGATGCTGTCACAGTGTTGTACAGACTGACTATCAGTGAGCGACACTCCCACTACTGTGCAGTGTGGCTGTCACAGTACTGTGCAGTGTGACTGTCAGTGAGATGCTGTCACAGTGCTGTACAGACTGACTGTCAGTGAGCGACACTCTCAGTACTGTGCAGTGCGACTGTCCGTGAGTTGCTGTCACTGTGAAGATTAACTCTCATGGTGCAGCCGCAGTGTGACTGTCAGTGAAATACTGTCACAGTCCTGTACAGACTGACTGTCAGTGAGTGGCACTCCCAGTACTGTAAAGTGTCACTGTCAGTGAGATGCTGTCACAGTACTGACCAGACTGTCAGTGACTGATACTCCCAGTACTGTACAGTGTCACTGTCAGTGATATGCTGTCACAGTACTGTACATACTGTCAGTGAGCGATACTCCCAGTACTGTACAGTGTCACTCTCAGTGAGATGCTGTCACAGTACTGACCAGACTGCCAGTGAGTGACACTCCCATTACTGTACAGTGTCACTGTCAGTGAGATGCTGTCACAGTACTGACCAGACTGTCAGTGAGTGATACTCCCAGTACTGTACAGTGTCACTGTCAGTGAGATGCTGTCACAGTCATGTACAGACTGACTGTCAGTGAGCGATACTCCCAGTACTGTACAGTGTCACTGTCAGTGAGATGCTGTCACAGTACTGACCAGACTGTCAGTGAGTGATACTCCCAGTACTGTACAGTGTCACTGTCAGTGAGATGCTGTCACAGTACTGTACAGACTGTCAGTGAGTGATACTCCCAGTACTGTACAGTGTCACTGTCAGTGAGATGCTGTCACAGTCCTGTACAGACTGACTGTCAGTGACACTCCCAGTGCTGTGCTGTGTAACTGTCAGCGAGTCCCTGTCACTGTGAACATTAACTCACGGTTCGGCCGTCTGAGGGCGTTGCACGATTAATTACCAGTCTACCGCTCTGAAATATGGTTGGCAGATATTCAAAAGTAGCAATGACATCACATTTGTCTCTGGCGCGATAATTGTGCCGATTTATGGCAAAAGTTACCCACCCCGATGTATTAAAGAAATAAAAAAGGGGGCAATAAAGCAGATCCTCCACCGCCAGCCATCTCCCTGGGCTGTCGTCCTCATATATCACGGCAGCAGGATTAGAAATGGGCAGGCCTGCATTGGAAATCGTCACAGATCCCAGCTGCCCCCCCCCCCTCCTTTCTTATACTCTTTATGGCTTATTCTGGTAAATCGAGATTACCAATTACACTAAGAGGATTTTTATTTTGTTAACGATATTTTGAAATCTGTCGTGCATCATTTATTAGCTTTAAGCATAGCCCATGTGGGGTCAGTGAGATGCTGTCACAGTTCTGTTCAGACTGACTGTTGGTGAGTGACACTCCAAGTACTGTTGTCACTGAATGTCAGTGAGTGACACTCTCCGTGCTGTACAGTGTGACTGTCAGTGGGATGCTGTTACAGTGACACTCCAAGTACTCTGCAGTGTGACTGTCAATGAGATGCTGTCACAGTCCTGTATGGACTGACTGTCAGTGAGTGACACTCCCAGTACTGTGCAGTGTGACTGTCAGTTGGATGCTGTCACAGTCCTGTACAGACTGACTGTCAGTGAGTGACACTCTCCGTGCTGTACAGTGTGACTGTCAGTGGGATGCTGTCACAGTGACACTCCATGTACTCTGCAGTGTGACTGTCAATGAGATGCTGTCACGGTCCTGTATAGACTGACTGTCAGTGAGTGACACTCCCAGTACTGTGCAGTGTGACTGTCAGTTGGATGCTGTCACAGTCCTTTACAGACTGACTGTCAGTGAGTGACACTCTCCGTGCTGTACAGTGTGACTGTCAGTGGGATGCTGTCACAGTCCTGTACAGACTGACTGTCAGTGAGTGACACTCTCTGTGCTGTACAGTGACTGTCAGTGGGATGGTGTCACAGTCCTGTACAGACTAACTGTCAGTGAGTGACACTCTCCATGCTGTAGAATGTGACTGTCAGTGAGATGCTGTCACAATGCTGTGCAGACTGACTCAGTGAGCGACACTCCCAATACTGTGCAGTGTGATCTCAGTGAGATGCCGACACAGTCATGTACAAACTAACTGTGTGTACATGAGTGAGTGAGAATCCCCGTGCTGTGCAGTCTGACTGTCAGTGAGATGCCGACACAGTCCTGTACAGACTGACTGTCAGTGAGTGAGAATCCCATAAGCATATTCAGCGCTCTACGGAGCGACTCAACCAGCCACGGCTGCGACCAAACCAGCCACGGCTGCGACCCAACCAGCCACGGTTGAACTCATTTGAACTTGTTTCCGCTACAATTTAGTACAAAGGTATTCGGGGTCAGCGATTGGTTAATAATATATCAAAACAAATGCTCGCTGCCATAGAATTTTTACTCGATATTAAAAGAAATAAAGAACAATTTGGCATAAACATGGTGCACAAATGCAATATTATTACTTTATTATTACTTTATTCCACCGAAACGATGGTCGCATAACATATTGCAAATGGCGGCCCCCATAAGGGGCAGCCATTTGCAATCGAAAAGAACAGCTCTGATTGGCTAAAATTATGGAAAGATCACCTTATTATTTTAGTAGTTTCTTGTTCAGACATATTTACACATATATATGTATCATTTGCACAGATTAAAGTGCTTGAAGTATATTTTAAATTTATCAACATTGACTTCTGTTTAAATCACACAATATCAGGACTTAAAGAATGGGAAACTCATCCTGCAAGGGTATGCTCAATATGACCCAGTGGTCAGCCATTTTTGCTCCTTTCCTCGCTGTGGACCCTTCTCGAGAATCCCCGTGCTGTACAGTGTGACTGTCAGGGAGATGCTGCAACAGTCCTGTGCAGACTGACTCAGTGAGCAACACTCCCCGTGCTGTACAGTGTGACTGTCAGTGACACCACACCGCTAGATGGCGTGGTCTTTCAGAAACCCCCCACCCCCAATCTTCCTCTCCCTCTCCCTCTCCCTCTCCCCCTCCTGCCCTCCTTTCCCCCACTCCGAGAGAAGCCCCCAGCAATGTCGCCTCTCTTTACAAAATCCACAGATCCACCTCTAATTGTACCCGTTTCTCACCCCATTTCCCACTTCCGGTTCACCACTGAGCCGACTAGAGACGCTGCTCTCCAGTCGTCCACACTCTCCAATCGGCGCTGTTTAACCTCACACTGCTACTATGCATGGGTAACATGGATTGAACCCCTCTCTCCCTCTCCTTCCCCCAACCCTTTGAGCATGCGCATTATAACTCATGCAGCATGATCTGATCCATAGCCACAGCCGTGCAAGGCAGTGATTTGTCTCAAGCCTCGGATCCAGTCGAGGATAGGGTCCCAGTTCAAAGGTCATACATCTGCACAGTTGTGATTCGTTACAAAACCAGGTCATGTGTTTTGAGCGCCCCCCCCCCACCCCTCCTCTCACTCCCCTCCCCGTCCATCACTCCTCCTTCCCCTGCCGCCTCTCCCCTCCCTTCTGCATTCCATTTCCATACCCAACCACTTCCTCCCTCCCCTTCTTTCCCACTCTCCCTTCTCCTCTCCCTCTTCCCTCTCCATCGCCTCTCTCCTGCCCCGTTCTTCCCTCCCATCCGCCGTCCTTTCCACTCCCCTCCTTTCTCCGCCCCTCATCTGCCCTCCACACCACTCCCCTCTACAACCCCCTCCCCTCCTTCATCTCCTCTCCTTTTCCCTCTCCAACCCTACCTCCCTCCGCTCCCCTCCAGTCCCCTGCCCTCTCCTCTCCTCCCCTTCCTTCCTTCCTCTACCCTCCATTCTTGGTCCTTTCTTCTCTCCCTTTCCCTTGCGTCCTGTCCTCTCCATTCCCTTCCTCGCCCTTCCTCTCTTTCTTCTTCTTCCCTCATCTCCCCATCCTCCCCATCCTCCCCATCCCCTCTCCTACTCCTTTCCCAACCCCACCCCTCCCCTCTCCCCACTCTGTTCCCCCATGCTTGGCCTCTCATGCCCTCCTCTGCTCTCCACAGCCGCTATACTCTCCTACCTGTGCCCTCAGCAAACCTCAGAAGGCTTAATGCTGCCCAATGTTGAATCCCCGGTACCTGATCAACTGCTGTTTTCTGTTGTTTTCAGTTTGCTCTTTTCTGTGCATTCCCACCTACAATATGGCTTATGAAGCGCAAGCGCTCCCACTCCCCCATTCCCCCATTCCCCCACTACCCCACTACCCCACTACCCCACTACCCCACTCCCCCACTCCCCCACTCCCCCACCCCCCACCCCCAGATTTCCACAAATGAAATCATTCCGTATATTCCCAAACCTTTCTTGCTCCGTTCGACATTGGAGCGTGTAAGTTGGTTGGTTGTTGGAGTTTTACATCCTGGCAACATCTAAGGTCATATAAGGACGGGTACTGACTTGTGACAGTGGCATTCATGGTGACTTGATAGTGATAGCCCACTGGGAGACCAGGCTGTCAGCACCATTACCCGATATCCGACTCAGTCACATTATCCTAACTGAGCCACCAACCAGGCCTTGACCTATCCTAACAATGCAGAGTGTCAGACTAGGAAGCAACAAGTATAGATTTTTCAGTCATTGGTTTGACGCAACCAGTGTTCAAACCCATGGGCTCAATTCCCACAATCTACGAAAACAGGAGAAGGGCGCTCAACTCATTCGGTCATCCCTTCTGGTCAAGGAGCGTGTAAGTCCTCCGCGTGGGAGTGATGGCGCATTCGCAGCTGGTGCTGCTGGGGCGGCCAGGCGGACCAGCGTTCTGGTGTCTCCCCCCAAGGGGCAGTACTCAGCCAACATGGCGGATGTTTAATCGCCGCTGTCACGTGACCGCCACACCAACTACAGTAAAACAACTCAATTTCACGCCGCCCGCCTTTCCCGTAAATTTGCTCCTTTTTTTTGTCTGCCCCCTCCCCCACTCTTGTTTCTTTTTCTTCTTCTTTTTTTCTGTGTTGGCGTGTGCTCACTTTATTTGGTGGACGTACTATTCTTATTTTTTATTTCTTATTTTCTTATTTCTGTTCCTTTCCGGCATTGCTAACTTGGCGTATATTGCATGTAATGTATGCAATATTATTGCATTGCCATTGCTCGCCTTGTCCTTTCTATCGAATAATTATTTCCTGCTTCTTGTTTTTATCTACATAATTATTAATTTGTCTTTAAAACATAGGATGAAAACGGAGGATCAGAAAAAATTCTTAATTAAAAGAGGTAGAGGTAGCGAAAAATACTTTCCGTAGCGTGTTTTTTATGGATTTACTTCTGGTTTTTGGTGGGGTGGTATCACTATCAGTAGTATTCATCTCTCGCCATTGCTGGCGCATGGTAGCGCGCCGACTTCTTCTGGTTGATGTCCCTGTGCATGCTCTTGCCGGCCGGTGGCACTTGGCGTCTGGTGGCCATTTTGTAGGCAGGTGTGAAGAGGTGTGTTGGTTGCGGCTGCGTGCGATGCCCTCATTGAGACGTCTCAGATGTTACCAGCCCAGCCCAGCAGCAGTGTCCAGAGGAAACCGCCAATATGGGGGAGGGGGGGGGGGGTTAACAGCATCATGTACTGACCTCGTCCATCTGCCACCAGCACCCGCATGCTAACGGCGTGTCCAGTCTCCGCCAGGAGGCGCCACTGCCACCCAGCTCTCTGTCTCTGTCTATGTCCCTCTCTCCCTGAGGTAGAAGGAGCATTCGCTTTACTAAACGCCTGCCAGTCATTCGCGTGAAGATTTTATTGTAAGCTTTTAATATGTGCATTTAATGAATTAGGGTCACTAATGGCAACATGTGGTGGTGGAAATGTAAGTGGCGTGAAGATTTTATTGTCGGCTTTAATATGCACATTTAATGAATTAGGGTCACTAATGGCAACATGTGGTGGCGGAAATGTAGGTTATGTGAATGTTTTTATTATGAGCTTTGAATATGCACGCTTAATGAATTAGGGTCACTATTGGAAACGTGGTTGCGGATATGTAGATTGTGTGAAGATTTTATTGTCAGATTGTAATATGCACGTTTAAGAGGGGGCAACATGTGTTGGTGGAAATGTAGGTTGCGCGCACCACCAGCCACTTAGCTCCCCACCACACACCGAGCTGTTCATCACACACCGAGCTGCTCACTGCACACGAGCTGCTCACAACACACTGAGCTGCTCACCACACACTGAGCTGCTCACCACACACTTAGCTCCCCACCACACACTGAGCTACTCACCACACACTTAGCTGCCCTACACACACTGAGCTGCTCACCACACACTTAGCTGCCCACCACACACCTTGCTCCCCAACACACACTTAGCTGCTCACCACACACTGAACTGCTCCCCACCCACTTAGCTACCCACCACCCACTTAGCTGCTCACCACCCACTTAGCTCCCCACCACCCACTTAGCTCCCCACCACCCACTTAGCTCCCCGCCACACACTTAGCTCCCCATCACACACTGAGCTGCCCATCGCACACTGAGCTGCCCACCACACACCGAGCTGTCCACTAGATAATGGGATGCTCACCACCCACTTAGCTGCTCACCACATAATGGGCTGCTCACCACCCACTTAGCTGCTCACCACATAATGGGCTGCTCACCACACACTTAGCTGCCCACCACATAATGAGCTGCTCACCACACACTTAACTGCTTACCACACATGAACATTCTAATGTATTACCGAACTGCTCACAATGCACTGTCTTGCTGCTCTCAGAATCGAGCCAGTTCAGACATAATGAAGAATTCACTCCTCACTGATCTACTCAGCTACTTCTCAGAGAATGAACCACCCATCACTGCATGAGGTCCTTTGAGCTGCTCACCCTCACAAGAACAAACTGCTCCAAACACAGTGTGTTGCTCGGCATATTGAGCTGCTCATACACTGGCCTGATCGCCTGTTACTGAGCTCTTCATCTGTCACTGTGCGCCACATCTCTCATTGTCATTAACCTGCTGATCTTACATTGAGCGGCTCACCTCAAATTGCGCTGGCATATCATGTTAGGATGCTCATCTCCCGTTGAGCTACTCCCCTCATTTACATTTTTTCCAAACACTAAGCCGGTCTCCAGTGTAGGCGCTTTAGCCTTATTTAACTCTGTTTTGGTTCTCCTTGTTTGGGGACTTCCCCATGACTTCACCATGACTTCACCATGACTTCACCATGACTTCACCATGACTTCACCATGACTTCACCATGACTTCACCATGGCTTCACCATGACTTCACCATTACTTCACCATGACTTCACAATGACTTCACCATTACTTCACCATGACTTCACCATTACTTCACCATTACTTCACCATTACTTCACCATTACTTCACCATTACTTCACCATGACTTCACAGACCAGACGTAATGGCTGAATGAGTTACAGCGTCCGTCTCGCGTGTTGGTAGTCCATGGGATCGTGGGTTCGAACCCTGGTCGAGTCAAACCAATGACTTTAAAATTGATACTTGTCGCTTCCTAGCCAGACACTAGGCATTATTACGATAGGGCAAGGACTGGTTGGCTCAGTGTCAGGATAATGTGACTGAGTGGGATATCAGGTCATGATGCTGGTGGCCTGGTCTCCCAGTAGGGCAGCACTATAAAGCCCCATGAGTGCGCACTATCACAAGTCGGTACCCATCCTGATATGACGTTAGATGTTGCTAAGACGTAAAGCAACAACAAACAAACCATGACTTCTCCATGACTTCTCCATGACTTCACCATGGCTTCACCATGGTTTCACCATGACTTCACCATGGCTTCATGACTTCACCATGACTTCACCATGACTTCACCATGACTTCACCATGACTTCACCATGACTTCACCATGACTTCACTATGACTTCACCATGACTTCACCATGACTTCACCATGATATCACCATGACTTCACCATGACTTCACCATGACTTCATGACTTCACCATTTCTTCACCATGGCTTCACCATGGCTTCACCATGGCTTCACCATGGCTTCACCATGGCTTCACCATGGCTTCACCATGACTTCACCATGACTTCATGACTTCACCATGACTTCACCATGGCTTCACCATGGTTTCACCATGACTTCACCATGGCTTCATGACTTCACCATGACTTCACTATGACTTCACCATGACTTCACCATGACTTCACCATGACTTCACCATGACTTCACCATGACTTCACCATGACTTCACCATGACTTCACCATGACTTCATGACTTCACCATGACTTCACCATGACTTCACCATTTCTTCACCATGGCTTCACCATGGCTTCACCATGGCTTCACCATGGCTTCACCATGGCTTCACCATGGCTTCACCATGGCTTCACCATGGCTTCACCATGACTTCACCATGACTTCACCATGATATCACCATGATTCCACCCCTCAAGGTGTACAATATAGACATGAGTTCAGCAATAATAATGTAGTAGTCTGCAGGAGCTACAATTACATCTAGGGGTGGGTAGGTGGATCGCATCAGGGAGCCTAGATATAGTAATGCTTAAAATGTTCGTCCCGGAATGACAGATCTGTGTGTTCGAACCCTGCTCTTGCTAATATATTGCCTTTGTTTGTAACATCCCACGGCAATTTTTCCTTGACTACGATCCTGCACAAGGTACATGATGTATGGTTGGTGAACCTGCCCGTTAGACATTTTATTTAGACATTTTGCATTCACAATTTCAATATATATTCTACAAACATAAACTAACCTGTTGACAATAGAAATTACAGGAACAGTGTAACCATTAATGGTTGTCTTCCCACTGCCCCTTATAAACAAAATAATACGTAAAACAAAGTCATGGGCCCTGGAGCTAATATACAAATAACGTACAGACTGCTCTTTAAGGAAACAAACACGCGTTAGAAAAAGATACAATGTAATATATATATATATATATGTGTATATATATGTAAGTCGATTTATATCTAAGTCGATTGGCAATACATGTGTAATACACGATAACACGGTTTGGCCTTATATGGGCATGTCCTAATTTCGCGAGAACGAGGCCACTTCCGGTTATAGGTAAACAAAGACTGATAGCCTTGAGTTTGCCAGAACGCACAGTGCAAAGCATTAGTTTTATTCAAAATTAATAGAAATCCAGAACCCTAACCTTATAAATTTAATATAATCTATTCGTTGAATATGTTTTCTATATGTGTACCAAGCGATTTGTTTCTAGATGGTGTGGTTTTAGAGATATTTCACTTTTTCTGTATGAAGATTGCTCTCGACCATCGGCAATGCATTGAGTTTGCCATACGCACAGTGCAAAATGTCAGATTTATTCAAATTTAATAGAAATCCAGAACCCTAACCATATCAATTCAATATAATCTTTTTGGTAGACATGTTTTCTATGTGTATTCCAATCAGCTTGTTTCTAGCTGGTGTGGTTTTAGAGATATTTAACATTTTCTCTCTGAAGATTGCTCACTGCCATTGACAATGCATTGAGTATGCCGGTACCAGCAGTGCAAAACGTCAGTTTTATTCAAAATCCAGAACCCTAACCATATCAATTTAATATAATATTTTTGGTAAACATGTTTTCTATGTGTATTCCAATCAGTTTGTTTCTTGGTTGTGTGGTTTTAGAGATATTTAACTTTTTCTCTCTGAAGATTGCTCACTGCCACACTGATGATACTGCCATGTGCGTTTGTGTACCTGCAAACAGGAATTAGGTCAAGATGGCCGCCAAACCGTGTTATGGTGTATTGAAAGCATTAAATGACTTAATGGATGTAAGCAAATACCCTATTATACTAAGATGGCTCACTCAGCCTGTACTGTGTAATCAAAATGATCAAACCCACCACTTGGTGCGCTGGCTGTTCTCTTGGTTAAACAGGTGCTATATTATATGTATAAATGTATATATGAATGTGAAAGATGTGTGATGATGGCAATGCTGATGATGATGCTGATGATGATGGGTATTTGTTCATAACAATTTCATATTGATTTGTATTCATACTTACCTATCTGATGTATAATATAATTGTATGTGTTTACATGTGAAACACCAATAGCAGCCGGGCTGATCAACCCCACCACAAGGTGGCACTGCGAAATTTACATTACCATGGGAGAGATAGGGAGTGAGCCGTCTTAGTATTATAGGGTCTTTGATGTAAGCTAGATAAAAGACTCAGTAATCTAGGTGGATGAGTGGAGTCAGTCATCGATCGGTCAGGACGGGTTCATCCTATCGGGATCATTCATGACGACTGCAGTCTTGTTTATTTCTCGTGAGGCATAGGTAATGAAGTAGCGCCCCGGGTTTTTCTTCAGTGCAGAACCATCTGGTGAATGGTTTGTGTAACCAGCCATTTTTCAAATCCACGTTGATATTCCGCTTAGTTGCTTTAGCGATCAAAACCATTTGAGAAGATAGACTTCACCTCCGCCAATAGAAAGCCATCCATCTCCCTGCTGCCGAAGATTTCTCCATAGGCCGTCAAATCCCAAGGAGTCGTTTGGTTTCATGGCATCAACTACACTTGCCAGTTGCATGTCAAGATTCAAAAGTGTAGCATTTCATTGGAGTTAGGCAGGGACTACCTAACCCCCACTACATGCCTGGCTCAGTTCAACGTCAATCCCAGGACCAACCGTGGTTCAATCCTCCATTGACGCGAACATTGCCATGAAAAGATATTGTCATGGGGGGGGGGGGGGTGATGGAAATAGGGAATATTGCGCCTAGAGCGGGACTGGAGCGCATGTCTCTTTGCATTCCGGGCCAGTGTGCTAGCAATTACACCACCTGGGCTCCCTGATGTCACCACACTACCCACACCGACCTGTCTAGGCGGCTCCTTGCCAGAGAGGTCAGTGCAGACTACCACACTATCTAGCCGCATTGCCAGTCTAGTACTACTGCGTCCCGCCAGGCGGCAGTGGGCGCCCTCACAGGGCTTCATTGTTGATTGGAATTAAAGGGGACCAGTATGCAGTGAATATGTCACTTCCGACTTGCGTCCGTTGCAGACCGAGCAGGTCGCCCGGGGCGCTCTCTTCTGATGTCCAGATGCACATCCTGCATGCACCTTTTAAACTATTATTTCAGTGACGCGAGTGTTTTCAGCACCGATAAATAACTGAGGTATAGGCCTCCTCCCATTGAAACTTGATTTTAGAAGTCTTGTGTTTGTTGGTTGGTTGTTGGAGTTTTATGTCCTAGCATCATCTAAGGTCATCATATCAGGATCTGCTGGTGCCTCCCGAGTGTCTTCAATATCGAGAGTTGTTTGGTTGTTGTTGTTTTACATCCTAGTAACATCTAACATCATATCAGAACGGGTACCGAATTGTGACTGTGCGCACTCATGGCGATTTTATAGTGCTGCTCCGCTGGGAGACCAGGCCACCAGGACTGTGATCTGATATCCCATTGTCACATTATCCTGACACTGAGTCACCCAGTCCTTGCCCTATCCTAAACATGCCAAGCACCTGGCTAGGAAGCGACACATATCAATTTTAAAGTTATTGGTTTGACTCGACCACGGTTCGAATCCGTGGGTTCATATCCCACGATCTACCCACCCAGTGGTCGACAGCTAGTTCATCAAAGGCTGTAGTAGGTGCTGTCCTGTCTGTTTGAATCTGCATATAAAAAAAAGCCCCTTTGCTGCTTATCGGAAAGAGCAGCCTATGTGGCGGCAGCGGGTTTCCTCCAAAGAAATATGTCAGAATGACCATATGTTTGATGTCCAAAAGCCAATGATATGAAAATCATGTGCCCGACAAGCATCACGATCAACCAAAACGGGAGACAAACGCTCAACTCATTCGGCCATCCTGCCTGGTCAGTTCTGTGTTCTGTTTACATTCAGAGCTGCCCTGTCATTTTTTGTTGTTGGTGAAAGAGTTTATTCATTAGAATATACATTTGTTCAGCGCCGAGGTACTGCTCTTCCGGCCGTTTACATTACATTGTAAAAAGGTAGATGTTAGTAGATTGTGAATGGGGTTAGTGTGTTAGTGGGCTAGCTATGATAATAAGTTCAGGTTTATGGGCTAAGATGGTGGCTCGCGGCATTGCTTAGTGAATAAAGTCCATGCGCGCAACTCCTCAAAGTCGATTTTGCAATTGTAGTGTTAGTGTTGTGTTAGCCTGCCATTGTTTAGTGAGCAAGGCCCCCCCCCCCCTTCACTGTTCCAATTAAGACTTGACATTAACAGGATAGTGCTGTGTGGTGGTCTATCCTGTCATTGCTCAGTGAATACAGAACACGTGTTGCTCCCCCCAATTAAAACATAATGTGAAACGACTGGTTCTCAATGAAAGTTGACATTCATTTTCAGCCTGTCTTTGTTCATGAATAAGAAAACCTAGACATTTCCTCATTGAAGTTTAATGTTGCTTCTGTGTATTCTCCACATCCGTTTTTGGTTGAGTTTTCCGTACATTTATATTCATATGTATGTTGCTCCTCGGAATTTGATACAGCGCAGACTTCCCGTGTGGGAGGTCGTTCGAGTCAAACAAGTGACTCACAAAATTGATACTTGTCGCTGCCTAGCCTAGCGCTCAGCTTTACTAGGACTGGTTAGCTCCCAACCCCTCTCCCCCTCTCTCCTCTCCCTTCGCAACTCCCCTTAGCCCTCTCCTGTCCACTCTCCCCTCTTCCCTCTCCCCTATTCCCTCTCCCCTCTTCCCTCTCCCTTATCTCCTCCCCTCATCCCCTCTTCGCTCTCCCCTCTTCCCTCTCCCCTATCTCTTCCCCTCACCCCCTCATCCCCTCTTCCCTCTCCCCTATCTCCTCCCCTCACCGCCACTCCCCTATCTCCTCCCCTCCCTCTCCCTCCCCTCACCCCCTCTCCCCCCACCCTCTCCCCTCTCCT
>CM059191.1:44449165-44638570 GCA_030323885.1 Branchipolynoe longqiensis | reverse complement strand
ACAGATAAGAGATATGAAGGGGAGAGTTTTGTCATATTATCTGGTGTCCAAAACGTGGCCGGGCATCCAGTAATATCACACAGTGATCACGCCCCTCAACCAGTGGGGTGGGAGGCGAAAATGGCGGAGATGATGGAGGAGAAGATGCGCCTTTTCCAGGCGCAGACCTTTCCAGATCCTTCCCAAATCCCTGATGAGGATTGGGAAGACTTTTCTGAGGACGAAGAGGACACGCTTTCGGCACCTGAGGTTCCGAAACCGAAAGCGCGGGGCAAGAAACGCCGCCCAGTGAGCAGTTCTGGTGACGAGTTCACAAAGAAAGCGAACTCTAAGCGCTCCAAAAAGTCCAAAAAGAAGAAGAAGAAGAAGAAGAAGGACTCCTCTTCAGACTCGTCGTCCGACTCTTCTTCCACCGAGTCGGATTCCGACACGGAACGAGCGGGAGTCTACGCCAAAATAGGCGTTAAAGCTGGCAAGAAGATTGTCAAAAAGAAAGCTCAGAAAGTGCGCACCACTACCATGATGCGCAAAACGGTGAATAGCCATTTCACTACGTTTAAACCGATCGAAGTCATCAACAAGTTGACTGAGCAGATTTCAGGAGTTAAGGGCATTCCTGCTTCGGTTTTCAAAGAGATGGATTCCGGCATTCATCTTTCCGACGAACGCCGTCGTTATGAAACTTCCCTCTGCCTTATCCATAAGGCAGTTTTGGGTGCCTTGACGTCTGTTATCCCTGTGGCTAACAGGATGCAGACAGAGAACAAGTTCTCGTCTTTGGCGCGGGTTATGGACCGGGGCATAGCTTTGTTAGCAGCCGCTAGTAACTACATGACCCATCGGAGATTTGAAAACGTTTTCAAATCGGTCACCACAGATGCCGGAAAAGAGGTTGCCCGCTCGAACAAGGTAACGGACCATGATGGTAAGGAATACACCGTGTATTCCGGACCTACCCCTATCAAGAGCAAACCGCTAGATAAATCCAAGATGTTTGGGGGTCAGCTAGCTTACCTGTACAAACAGGTAGAGGTCGACTACAAGAGTGCTAAAAACACTGAAGCAAAGAGTCGTCGCTTCCAAAACCCAGCAGGGTTCAGAAAGTCTAGGACGGATTTTCGATTCCGCAGAGGAGGAAGGCCGTTCAGGGGCGGACCGTCCTTCCAGTTCAACCAGCGAGGAAGGGGCCGAGGCGACAGGCCGGCCTCAAACTGGAACGACAACCGCGGCTACAAGAGGGATTTCGTTCCCAAGCCCCAGTTCCCGAAACAAGGGAACAAGTAGAGATTTCCACACAAACAGTGCAGCCTCCTGACCCTACAATGGTCACGGAGGAAACTCAAACTGAAGTAAGCCTTTTTCAAGCAGGGAATGTTTCTAATTGTTTACATCAATGGCAACAGTTAACCACTAATCCAGAGGTCCTGAATATTGTTAAAGGCATTCACATCCCTTTCACACAATTGCCTATACAAAAGAGAGCGCCTTTTCCGTATCAGTTTAATTCACTAGAAAAATCTCAGCTAGATCACCAGGTTCTACTGTTTGAGTCTAAGGGCATTGTCAACAGAGTTGAACATACTGAAGGGGAATATATTTCCAATATCTTCTCTACTCCTAAACCTGATGGTTCAATCCGAATGATTTTAGATTTAACTCAGTTGAATGAAATCATTGAATACAAACATTTCAAAATGTTTTCTTTAGAAACAGCTCGTGATTTAATTACCCCAGGGTGTTGGCTAGCGAGTGTTGATTTAAGGGATGCGTACTACACCGTTCCTATTCACCAGACAGATCGGAAATACCTACGTTTTCTCTGGAATGGCCAACTTTTTGAATTTACATGTTTACCTAATGGTTTGGCCTGCGCACCGCGTCTGTTTACTAAGTTGTTGAAACCAATTTTTGCACACATGGCAAAATTGGGGCATTGTATGTTTCCATACATAGATGATTCTTTTATTATGGGCCAATCTTTCACGCAATGTGAACTCGCTGTTAAAGATTTATGCAACATTTTCACCAAATTGGGTTTCTTCATACATAACAAGAAATCGGTTTTTTCTCCTACTCAGGAGCTTAAGTGTCTCGGGTTCATTCTGAACACCACGGCTATGACCGTTTCGCTTACACGCCAAAAGAAAGATAAGCTTTACCGCACAGCGATACAGCTGTTAGACACTTCTAGGCCAAAGATTAGACAGGTCGCGGTCCTTATCGGGGTCATGGTTTCGTATAGTCCAGCTATTCTATACGGAGCGGCACACATAAAATCCCTCGAAATTGATAAAAATTTGGCGCTGGCCCGCGCAAAGGGAAACTTTGAAAAGACCATGTTTATTTCGGAGAACGGCCTAGCCGACATTGATTGGTGGCTAAACCACTTTGACCATTCCCCCAATCCCATTAGAATGGGAGAGCCTGACACTACCGTTACCACTGACGCGTCTCTCCAAGGGTGGGGAGCACATCAAAATGATGTAGCAACGGGAGGAAGATGGCTAGAATCGGAACTCCCCGATCATATTAACGTTCTAGAACTAAGGGCCATTTACTTGGGATTAACCAGTCTAGTAAAAATACCCAAAAATAATGTACGTATCCTCACGGATAACACCACAGCTATGGCTTATGTCAGAAATATGGGAGGTACAAAATCGATTAAATGTAATGCAATGGCACTTCTCATTTGGAACTGGGCTCAAACCTTTGATGTCTGGTTAACTGTTAATCACATTCCAGGCACACAAAATTGTCTAGCTGACAAGATGAGTCGCCAGTTCCATGATCACTTAGAGTGGTCACTTAATCCATCCATTTTCAAACACATTTGTCACACATGGGGTTCACCTCAGATCGATTTGTTCGCTTCGCGTAATAACTTTAAAATTCCAAAATATGTTTCGTGGCACCCGGAACCCAATGCTTGGCACATTGATGCCTTCTCCCTAAAGTGGCGACATCATTTCTTTTACATTTTCCCCCCCTTTACTATCATTAGCAAAGTCGCCAGAAAGATTCAAATGGAGGGGACACACGCCATACTCATCGTCCCCGAGTGGCACACGCAACCGTGGCTACCGACGTTACTAGCCACAGCCAAAAGCAGCCTTCGCTTCCCAAGATTCCGAGGAAACCTCAAACATCAGGGACCACTAGAACGCCACGGAAACGTGTCGACAACTCCGTTAGTGGCATTCCTTTTTTAAATAAATATTTAGAACAGTTTGGCTTAGACAAAATTACACAACAGCGTTTGGTTGATGATGCGTGGAGAAAAGGAACGGTGAAAATGTATACTACGTATTTAAAGAAATGGGGTATTTATTGCCTGCTTAAGAAAGTCAAGCCAATGACTCCCACAGTATCCCAGGTAGGACTCTTCCTACGTTACCTAGAGGACGAAGGCCTAGGATATGGCGCTATTAACGCTGCCAGATGTGCTCTGTCGATAATCCTACCGCGGGTTAATGGACAAACAATGGGTAAACACCATGTTATTTGTTGGATCATACGATCAATTTATCAGAGGAATCCGCCTAAACCCAAATATAATAGGTTTTGGGATGTTTCTCTAGTGTTCAACCTCTTCAAGAAATGGCCAGAAAATAAGTTTCTGGACGTTAAACTTTTAGGTTTCAAAGTCGCAGTTTTGCTTCTCCTGGTCACTGGACACAGAGGCCAAACTATAGTTGCCCTGTCGCTGAATGGTCTAGAAATTGACAGTAAAGAGGCCACGTTTGATTTATCAACTTTATTAAAATCAAACCGATTAGGTGACCCCCTTTCTACGATAGGGGTGTCCAGTTTCACTCAGGATCGCAAGTTATGTGTCGTATCTGCGATACGAAATTATATATCCAAGACAAGATTAATAAGAAACTCAAGACAGCTATTGGTCAGCTTTATTAAGCCACACAAGGCCATTTCCAGGGATACCCTCGCCCGATGGACAATGAATGTGTTAAAACTGGCGGGAGTAAATACAGACAGGTACTCATCGCACTCTACACGTGGTGCAATGGTGTCCAAGGCAAGATTGCTAGGCATCTCCGTTAAACGGATCCTAGCTCACGCGGGATGGAAAACCGCTACTTCGTTTGCTAGACATTACCACAAACGACTAGAGAAGCCTCAGCCGATAGCGCACAGGCTACTCACCAACTGAAAGAGAGAGGTAAGAAAAACATTGGTTTTTCCTCTTTTTTGCCATACAAATCGCTTTTCCATTGTTGCATACATAAGACATAATCACTAAAGAATAATAACAAAACAAGAATATCAGGATAAAAATTATTTTACGTAAAGGTCTCCCTAGCCTACGGCTAGCCAGAGGCGGCATACCGAGGTAAAATAGATTAGTTAGACGAATCTTACCTGGGTATAGATGATGGATAACTATTGTTTTACCGAGGTAGAAGCCTCGGTTAGACGTGGGCGAGGGCCCACCCACCACGCCCTGCCACGTCTAGTCAATCACTCAATTTAGCATGAGGTCACTTGACCTTAGGTTGTTTTTTAGAATCATTTTTATCCTGAATTAGTAGGTAAAGATTGCTGGACCCGGATGTGCTTCCTTCTCCCTCGCCCACGTCTAACCGAGGCTTCTACCTCGGTAAAACAATAGTTATCCATCATCTATACCCAGGTAAGATTCGTCTAACTAATCTATATATCTGTGTGGTTAGTTTACAATGCAACCTCTTTTGCACATCAGTTAGATAATGTTAAACGAAAATGGACAGAATACAAGTCAACCACTTCTCACCGTGAATGTGGCCTTTGTTCCCGACATGGCGTAAAAGAACCACCAATTAATCAATCAAGCAGGGGAAATTTGAATTGCGAACAATCACTCATTTCACTGCTTCCTCTCCTATCATAGTAACGCCATCTTAGGCAGCGACAAGCATACATTTTCAAGTCATTGGTGGCGAAGCGAGTGCTCAACTCATTTGGCCTTTTGTGTCTGCTCCATTCTTACATCTTGCGTCTGTCTGGAGGCAACAGTGGATTACGTCAACCAGTGTCGAACCGGTCACATTTTGCAATTGCCAGCCACCAGTATTGTGTAAGTCAATCGGCTTAGTCAAAGCTCCACATATGTCAGTCGGAGTGATCAGAGATCAGTAAAGCGTGTGCCTTTCATGCGGAAGGTCAGGAGCTCAGTTCCGGGTCGAGTCAAACCAATGACTTCAAAATTGATACTTGTCGCTTCCTAGCCTGGCGCTCGGCATTAATATGATAGGGCAAGGACTGGTCAGCTCAGTGTCAGGACAATGTGACTGAGTGGGATATCGGGCCATGGTGCTGGCAGCCTGATTTCCCAGTGGGGCAGCACTATGAATTCGTCCTGAATGCCCACTGTCACAAGTCAGTACCTGTCCTGATATGACCTTCGATGTTGCCCGGACGTAAAACTCCAACCTGAAGGCCAAAGCTTCAAAGTGCCCCGATATTAATGGCGCTTTGCATGTACTACTCACACGGGTTAATGAGGCACCTAGACAGTGCTAGAGCTAGCTGCTCAGTGCCTGCTCACACGTCAGGACTGGTAAGTAATTAATCTGCAGACAGTAGCAGCAACTGGGGATCGTAGCAACTAGCAAAACCCTGAAATGTAGACAGGTGCCCAGTGATGTCTGGTGTGAGGTTTAATTCCTTATTTACGTTAAATGTCTGGTCGGAGTTTTAATTCCTTATTTACGTTAAAGTGTCTAGAGTGAGTTTTACTTCCTTATTTACGTTAAAGTGTCTAGAGTGAGTTTTAATTCCTTATTTATGTTAAAGTGTCTGTTCTGAATTTTAATTCTTTATTTACGTTACAGTGTCTGGTGGGAGTTTTAATTCCCGATTTATGTTAAAGTGTCTGGTCTGAGTTTCAATTGCTTATTTATGTTAAAGTGTCTGGTGTGAGGTTTAATTCCTTATTTACGTTAAAGTGTCTGGTGTGAGTCTAATTCCTTATTTACGTTAAAGTGTCTGGTGTGAGTTTTAATTCCTTATTTACGTTAAAGTGTCTGGTGTGAGTTTTAATTCCTTATTTACGTTAAAGTGTCTGGTGTGAGGTTTAATTCCTGATCTATGTTAAAGTGTCTGGTGTGAGTTTTAATTCCTTATTTACGTTAAACTGTCTGGTATCAGGTTTAATTCCTTATTTACGTTAAAGTGTCTGGTGTGAGTCTAATTCCTTATTTACATTAAATGTCTGGTGTGTGTTTTAATTCCTTATTTACGTTAAAGTGTCTGGTGTGAGGTTTAATTCCTTATCTATGTTAAAGTGTCTGGTGTGAGGTTTAATTCCTGATCTATGTTAAAGTGTCTGGTGTGAGTTTTAATTCCTTATTTACGTTAAACTGTCTGGTATCAGGTTTAATTCCTTATTTACGTTAAAGTGTCTGGTGTGAGTCTAATTCCTTATTTACATTAAATGTCTGGTGTGTTTTTTAATTCCTTATTTACGTTAAAGTGTCTGGTGTGAGTTTTAATTCATTATTTACATTAAAATGTCTGGTGTGAGTCTAATTCCTTATTTATGTTAAATTGTCTGGTGGGAGGTTTAATTCCTGATTTATGGTAAAGTGTCTGGTGTGAGTCTAATTCCTTATTTACATTAAATGTCTGGTGTGAGTTTTAATTCCTTATTTACGCTAAAGTTTCTGGTGGGAGTTTTATTTCCTGATTACTTTTGAAGTGTCTGGTGTGAGGTTTAATTCCTTATTTAAGTAAAGTGTCTGGTATGAGGTTTAATTCCTTATTTACATTAAAGTCTCTGGTGGGAGTTTTAATTCCTTATCTATGTTAAAGTATCTGGTGTGAGGTTTAATTCCTTATTTTCGTTAAAGTGTCTGGTGTGAGGTTTAATTCCTTATGTATGTTAAAGTGTCTGGTGTTAGTCTTAATTCCTTATTTACGTTAAAGTGTCTGGTGTGAGTTTCAATTCTTGAATAACGTTAAAGTGTCTGGTGTGAGTTTCAATTTCTGAATAATGTTAAAGTGTCTGGTGTGACTTTCAATTCCTGAATAATGTTAAAGTGTCTGGTGTTAGTCTTAATTCCTTATTTACGTTAAAGTGTGAGTTTCAATTCCTGAATAATGTTAAAGTGTCTGGTGTGAGTTTCAATTCCTGAATAATGTTAAAGTGTCTGGTGTGAGTTTTAATTCCTGATTTATGTTAAAGTTGCATAGTCCGATGGTTTTGATTTTCTGCAATTTTTCTGAGATAAATACATTATATTGATCATTGTGATCTATTTGACTTTAGTTTGAAATAACTTTTAGTTTAAATTGTTAACTTTGGAGATATTTGAAGCGACAGCATGACAAATTTAGTTTGGCAAGCACACCAAAATTCTGACACAATAGGCTTATGCAATGACAGGTTCTAGTAAAGTGACACAGTACCCCCTTCCATGTGGCAATAAATGCTTAATAAGTGCATCAGTTTCTAAGTTAGATATGTAGAATCAAATCTAGGCGAGTGTTTGGGTTTTGAAAATGTGATGCTTCATCGGACTATGCAGCTTTAACTATACCCAGACAAAAAACTCACTCGTCAACTGATACAAACTCTTCTTACTGACACAAAGACTACCTCTTGAACCAACACCCAAATCCATGCTTACTTACTACATACAATGCTTTGTGTTATATAAAGGTGTATCGAACTATTACAAAGACTTAAAACAAATATTAGTATTCCATTTCAGTTAATTGACTCGAAAATTCTAAACCAGCATTAAAACCTTGCATGTATCATAATATGATTTGACATACCTCATATTCTTTCCTTATTGCATCATTTATGATGAAGATTTTGTCCTGCTAAATCAACAAATTAAAAAATACATATATTAAGGGTCCTTCACAATTATCTGCATTTTCACAACCGTTAGGGTCGGGGGTTATGGTTTTGTAGTAGTCCAGACATGAGCTCCACTACCATATACGGTGGCAGCAAGGACTGCTCCGTCACCATTGCAGTTTACAGCGATAGCTGGCGGTACGGTAGCCGCCAGGCAGCACCACGACAAGACTGCACCTACTGCGTGCGGCTAGCATAACCTCCCCCTGAGGAACTTGATGTGGGACCCGGCAGGGCAGAGGTGGGTCACTTGATCGTGGACGCTGCAGTGACCGGAGAATACAAGATGACTAAGAAGCAAGTGTACTTGTTCTCCTGCTTGCTTGGGGGGGGGGGTCTACCGCTTGAGGGTCTAGTTCCGTACGACCAACAAAGGGGCCCCATCACACTTTCTTAAACTGGTGACAATGTCTGTCAAAGTAAGTGGGATTCGAACCAAGAACTCCTGCCATTCTGGGGCAGACTACGGTGGTGAAGGGTTGGGGGTTCATGACAAAATGTAGGTCTTTTAGGCTTCTGAAAATGTTGATAACTGTGAAGGACCCCTAAAAGGAAACTTGTGTCATTTTCTGAAACTAGGCACTAAAGTGTGACATGGAAATAAAAAGTGAAAGTCTTCCAAATAATATCAAAAAAACATTTCAAATAATAGCCGGATCAATGTTCCTATGAAGGTTTGCATGTTGTCCATATGTGCGAATTGAAAAAGAACTATTTCACTTTTTGATTTAGATCATATCCAAATTGAGCAATACATTCATATCACTTGTGTAATATAGAAATCAAAGACACATACTATTAGCACACAAGATGTTATCGATTACAGTTAAGCAAAGAAGGTCATGTCTTACAAGAAATTTTTTTTATAAATGTTTTAAGAACGTTTGGGTAAATGAATTGTATCAATGTGTAGATTTGCATTTTAGTATGAAATCACAACTTCATTACAAGTATGCTTTTGATATATTTTGTGGGATATATTAAATATAATTATGTATCCTTGCTTAATATATTTAATCCAGAGAGGTAGCAATAATTATTTGACTCATTATCTATAAAAAAAAAGAAATTTTTAAAACTATTCGTTATCAGCATTGTAACGTGGAAACCAAATATGTGGTACCCAGTTTTAGAGAATATCCCAAGTATGTTGAAAGCAGTATTTAGACATGCAGTAAATAGCCAGTTCCTGTCACGTGATACATGTAGGTACAGCAGTAAAGCCGGCGGCTTCCGGTTAGCGACGCGTCTGCCTTCAAAGCCAACAACGCGTAGGTTTTACACTCACGTGATCTGTGTCACGTGTTGGTTCGGCGTTCAAAGGCCCTCCGCCTGCGGGGAGGGTTGTGTGTGTGTGTGGAACGAACGCGGGAAGGTGAGAGGCTGGGAGGGAGGGTGGGAGGGTAGGAGGATGGCGTATGATGGGGCTGGATAGGGAGGAGGGAGAGAGTGGGCAGGGGAAGGGGAAGGGGTGCCGGCAGGTGAAAAGGGCAGGGCAGAGGTAGGTGGGAGGGTGAGTGGGACATGGGATGGGTGAAGAGGAGAGGGGGAAGGTTACAGGGGCGGCGTACAGGATGGGAGGGTGTACTTGTGGAGGGGAGGGGGGGGGGGAGGGGGAGAGTGGAGAAGACAGGGGAATAAGGCACGGGGAGGGTGGAGGAGGAAGATGGGTATGGGGGTTGATGGGGGGGGGGGGGGCAGAGGCAGGGGCTACCGGGTGGGAGGGGGATGGGTGCTAGGGGGGACTAGTGGAGCATGGTAGAGGCGTTGGGGTGAAGGGGGTGCGGGAGGGAGAGGAGGAGGGGAGGGGGTACGTGGCGTGGGAGAAGAGATGCGTGGGGGATGGAGGGGAGGAAGGGGGAGGGGAGGACAGGGGAGGTTCACTTCCGACCGGCATCTTTCATTTCCGCAACATAGATACCTGAAAGCACACCGACCTTTTGATGTTAAAGCAGGGCAAACACGCTATCTGTGTACGACACGTGTAGTCGTTGTTGGGGGAGGGTGGGGGGGAGGTGGGAGGAGGGAGGAGAGACGGAGGGGGGAGGAACGAGGAGGGCGATGGGAAGAGGGAGATGTGAGGGAGAGGGTTGCGGTGGGGGGAGATGAGGGAGAGAAGAGGGGGTGGGAGAGCAGGGAGGGCGGAAAGAGAGGAGGGAGATGTGAGGGAGAGGGGTTGCGGGGGGAGGAGTGAGGGAGAGAGAGGGGATCGGGGAGGAGATGGGGAGATGGGGTGGGAGAGGGTCGGTGGAGGAGGAGGTGAAGGAGGGAGGATGGAGGAGATAGGGCCGGAAAAAGGGAGGGGATGAAGGAAAGAAGGAGGGAGAAGCGAGGGAAGGGGGAGTGGGGGGGGGGGGGGAGGGTGAGGGACAGGGAGGTGCTGTGATAGAGGGGTGGGGAGCGTGGGCTGCACATTTGTGTGGAAGGGGTGGCTGCTTAACACTGTGTTAGGGCACCCAGCCCGGCTAGAGTACATCACAGCCAACACAGGCCATGTGTCAGTGGGCAATGGGGGAGGGAGTGTGGGGGTGTGGGGGTGGAGGGAGGAGTGGCATGCTTTGCAGGAGATCTGTGAATAGGGATGGGTGAGGGGGGGGGGGGGGTTAGAGCCGAGGAGAGCTGGCTGTCGCATCATGGTTCGAATCATCAATGCCCTGTTCGGACAAATATATTATGTGTAATATAATAATTTATTATTTATTTATATAAGGTGTGGGTTATTTACTGTTTTAAGTGGATTTGGGTAGTTTAGGAATAGTATAGAAGAACAACTATTATCAAGAAAAAACTAAAACAACTAACATAGATTACTAATCACAAATAATAACTATAAGAAACTCAAACCGATAACTGCCCAGCATTGAAGACAAGCCCGATCACTCGAGCTTAAATGTTATTTGTAGTATAATTTATTATATGAATATACATTGGCGGTGCCTGCTTTATTATTATTGTTTATTCCGCCACTCATTGCTTATTTCTTATGTAATATTGAACGAATCGCGTACGTCTGTATTTTTGTTGTGGAGCTGGGCGCTGCAGCCACCTGTCCTGTTTCTGGAGTTTGATATTGCTGCCATATTGTCATTCGCGGAACAATTTTTAACTTTTATGGTAGAGCGGATTATTCGTTCAGCCATATCCCATTACTCATAATAAATGGCTGTACCCGCACTCTAGTGAAATGTTGTCTTTCTACCTTCCGTGCATAGACAAATTTATGGACAGCATAAACTACCTATCAAAAGAAAAAGAAATAAAAAGTGAGTACAAATAATGCCAAATAGTCTGTCCTCATCTTATGTATGTAATATACCTGTTATGTAATATATGACGTGAGTATAAATGACAACAATTATTCCTTGTTATTATAAATATAATATATGCGCTATATAACATATTAAAGCTGCATAGTCCGATGAAAACATAACATTTTCAAAGCCAAAATAATTATCAAAATATGATTCTACATATCTAACTTAGATGCTGGTGCACTTATTAAACATTTGTCATCACATATAAGGGGATACTGAATCAATTAATAGAACCTGTTACTGCAGAAGCATATGGTGTCAGAGTTTTGGCAAGCTTGCCAACATTAATTTAGCATGTATCCATTTCAAATATCTCAAAAGTTAGCCATTTAAAATAAAAGTTACTTCAAAGTAAGGTAAGATAAATTAATAATGAAGAACCTGATATGTTTATCTCAGAAAATGAGAGAAACTCAAAACCATCGGCCTACACAACTTAAAGTGAGTATAAATAATGGATTGATTGATTGATTGGTGGTTTCTTTATGCCATGTCGGCAGCATAGGCCATATTCACAGCGAGAAATGTTTGTTTTTTGTTCAAACCATCGCTTTTACATGTAAAAGCAGACAATCAATTATGTGCCAATAGACACTCATTAAATTAGAAAGTTCACAATCATATATTTGTGGTCAAGGGAAAAAGATTCCCATAGAAAAACTAAAGTTTTATTAATAATTGATAGAATCTATTTAGTAAACTATATGAGGTGGTACAGTAATAATGGAAACGATGCTATGTTGTTATATCGTATGTATATGACATATGTGATATAGACATATCTTATGTGATAATAGACATTTGCAACTGCGCCATGAATTAGATCAAAGCTAGGTTATTTCAGCACTATAAAGTCGTGACGAGTGCACACTGTCACAAGTAGGTACATGTCCTAATAGGACCTTAGAAGTAGCGAGGATGGAACACTCCAACAAACTATTTATACCTTTAGTCCTGCAAGTATCTAGAGTGCTAAGGCCTAAACAAATAATTGATGTTTCCACTGTCCGACCGACCCTGTAAGAACCCCGCCCCCTCCAAAACTCGATTTTGTTTTCCGCTCCAAGAAAAAAAACTAAAAACTTATGTGGTCCCGGTCAACTCAGATCTGATAGTAGTATCGATAGAGTTTGGCAGAGGGCACGCCTATCGTTGGAACACTGAACTGAATAGTGTTCCACTTGATTTAATATGCCAGCATGGCCTAGTAATACTAATATTGTAATAATAGTACTTAGATGATAATAGTGACAATTAAAAAATATAAAAGTAAAAACTTCCTAACAATCCCAACAAAATTCCTTTGCAAATAAAGACATGAATATTTTTCTTTTTGGCCTAAATGGGGTGTACCAGTGTGTATATAGTTAGCTTTCCCAGCTCCTATGACGAAAAACCACCAAAAATGGGCCGTTTTAACGGCGTCGTTTATTATTGCTGAAGTTCTGCAGCCAGTGACCGTTAAGCCTCAGTCGGACCTCACCAGATTGAGGAACCGGATAGAAAACGGACACTGTCCGGTGAAATACGGCAATGTACGGTTTATATACGGTTGGCATCCTGCGTGTCCGTTATCTGTTCCTGCTAAATGAGGTCCGGCGGTAGCAGAGCACTGGTATCCAGTAACAGCATCAAGGGTTCAGGAGAAAAGGACGGGTAAAGGTGGGTTCAGCAGGTTCCAGCAGCAAGAACAAAGCGAGAGAAACGATAAGGTAAAGGGCCCCACCCAAGCAAATAACTCCCTGGATCAGGGGGAGAAGTAAGCCTGGGAGAAAAAAAAAAAGGATAGACTATAGGAAAGAGAAATGAGGAGAGTTGAATCAAAGCCGGTGAGCCAAAGACATGGACAGAGTAAGAGTAGAAAGTAAAATGCTGGTGGGCTCCCCATCCTGGAACACTGAGCGCAGTGGCCGAATCGGCAGAGCACAGGCCTCGCATGCGGAAGATCGGGAGTTCGCGAGTTCAGTTCCCGGTCGAGTCAAACCAATGACTTAAAAATTGATACTTGTCACTTCCTTGCCTAGGATTCGGCGTTATTAGGATAGGCTAAGGATTGGTTAGCTTGGTGTCAGGATAATGTGACTGAGTGGGATATCAGGTCATGGCACTGGTGGCCTGATTTCCCAGTGGGGCAGCACTATAAATTCGCCATGAGCGTGTACTGTCACAAGTCAGTACCCATCCTGATATGACCTTAGATGTTGCTAGGACATAAAACAACAACAAACAAACAAACCTCCTGGACCTCTTTTCAGACATTATCAAGGAGGAGTAAGGCCAGCAGAGAGGACATAGAGAGAGGTGTGGACGAAGTGCGATCTGGATAGCAAGTTAGGTCAGGACCCCCCCCCCCCCCCAAAGTCAAGTCAGCTCCTATGTTTTGTCAAACGTCAGAGGACCCAGTCGATTGTTTACCCCCGCCCCCTCCCCCCGCCCCCCACCACCACCCCACTTCAAAGGATTCCACCGGCGTGCGAAGTGGCGCCATCTGGTTGTGCCGCCACTGTGCTATCGGATTGGTTAAAGCGCCAGGTCAGAATAGCGCTAGCCGACGGAACTAACCTGTCAGCGTGAGCGGTGTCAGAGAGAGAGCGTCGAGACTGTCAGAACACAAGGTGGCGCCCCCAAGCGGTAGTCCTACTGTACTGATTGAGTACCATATTTGCATATTTGTGAGCGCGTGTAGTAAGTACATCTGTTAAATTCCTTTCTGGTTTTCTCAAAGTTTATCAAATGTGTTAATCAGAAGGCGAGAGGCTTGGCTCTTTAGTTGTAGCAACTTGGCGGTGAAACGGGATGTTTGCGTTGGTTTATACGAATAGCTTCGTGGAAGCCTAGGCTGGAGTGGCTCGGGGGGATCTAGAGTGGCTCAGGGAAGACTTAGATTGGCTCAGAGACCTAGAGTGGCTCATGGGACGCTTAGACTGGCTCAGAGGAGACCAGAGTAGCTCAGTTGACACATAGAGTGGCTCATGGGACTCCTAGAGTGGCTTGGGGAAGAGCTAGAGCAGCTGTTGTTTGAGGTGGTCGATCAGTCAGCATGTGTTCGTCCTATCGGGAATATTCATGACTGTTCATCACCAGCGCTTGGATCCTCCACCTGTTGAATTGGTATGGGCGTCGTTCTTATGCCAATGAGCTGCCTTACATTGTCAAACCATTGAGTTTGAGGTCCTCCTCGTACCGTTAGTAAGGGTTCTCTGAGTCTTAAAAAGTTGCATAGTGACAGCGATGATTTTCGGTTTCAGCTATTTTCTGAGATAAATATATTATGTTGGTCGCTAGAATCTACTTTATTTTAGTTTGAAGTAACGTTTATTTTAAATGGCGAACTTTGAAGATATTTGAAATGAAAGAATGGAAGGTAAATTTTGCCAAGCATGTCAAAGTTCTGACACCATTGTCTTCAGCAGTATCGTGTTCTATTAGATTGGCTTAGCATTCCTTCTGTGCAGCGACAAATGCTTAAAGCTGCATAGTCCGATGAAAACATGACATTTTCAAAACCAAAGCAATTTTCTAAATTTGATTCTACATATCTAACTTAGCCACTAGTGCACTTATTAAGCATTTGTTGCCAAAACTAATTTGACTTCTTTGCACTTTAAATACCTCAAAGGTTAGCCATGTAAAATAAAAGTTACTTCAAACTAAAGTAAGATAGATTATGATGATCAATCTTGTATGTTTATCTCAGAAAATGACAAAAATTCAAAACCATCAGACTATTCAACTTTAATAAATGCATTAATATTGCAGTAGTCTGCACTGACCTCTCAGGCAAGTAACTACATAGACAGGTAGGCATGGGTAGTGTGGTGATATCAGGGAGCCTAGGTGGTGTCATGATTATCACACTGGGCCGGAATGCAAAGAGATGTGGGTTTGAGTCCCGCTATAGGCGCAGTATTTCCCATTTTCATAACCCCCATGATACTGGTGCCATGACCAGGATTCTGTACAAGCAATGCGCTGTATGGTTCTTGAACCTACCCTGTGTATGTATTTGGTAGTGCATTGCCTGTATGTATGTAATTGTAAGCATTAAAAGACTTACAATTCCAGGGGGACGAGTGTAGTGGTCTGCACTGACCTCTCAGGCAAGTGACCACATAGACAGTTAGGCGTGGGTAGTGTGGTTATATCAGGGAGTCTAAGTGGTGTAATGGTTATCACACTGGCCCAGAATGCAAAGAGATATGGGTTCGAGTCCCGCTCTAGGCGTACGCTTTCCCATTTTCATCATCCCCATGACACTAGGATCGGCAAAGGAGCAGTGGAATGAGGAACACCAATTGTCGGTAATTGAAATTTGTTCCTGCTTAATCAACGAATGTAATAAACAAAACAAAAAGGTCGGAAGGCAGCTCTGTTTAATAAGATTGATTGGTTGGAGGGTCCTGATGCTGATGAGCTTGAGGGATGGGCTGGTTTTTCTATGGTGATGGAACAGCCTCTTGTAAAGTCGACGGCCGGCAGCTGTAGTTGTGTAGGTAGGCTAAATGGGAAATCACTACAGGAAAGTAGAAGAAAGGCAGAGTATAGAGTGTGCAGAAAGAGCCTGCTTGTTTTATTATTATATATAGTTTCATGAATCCAAGATGGCTATCACACCTGATCAGCTCCTCCAATCAGCACTAGGCATTCTTCAATCAACCAATGAACATCCAACCTTCATGTATCCAAGCCTTAGTTGTTTATGGCTACAGTGCCCTGTTGTGTCTGGGTGTGCAGTGATCCGTAAATAACAATTGGGGGGTGAGAGGGCATGTGAGCAGAGCTCCCAAGGCTCTGTCCCACTAAAAGTAGTGCCCCTCTCACACTATCTATAACTACATAATGTTTATATTAAATCAGTAAAGGATCACCAGCACCACATAATACCTTAAATCCTCTGGCTTTATATACAATTTACCTTTTTATATACAATTGTAATTACATTAGACTAGTTCACACGATCCGCCAATGTCTAAATATCGGGAAATTTTACACTCTGATAGCGGGAGGAATAAGAGGCTTCCTATCTTGGTGGGGTTAAGAGGGTTAATAGATTAATGGTCATCATCATCATCATGCTGTTGGTCGCGATGCGACAAAGACTGCTTTCATTACTTGACTGCCGCTCTCCATTTAGCTCTCTGCTGTGAGAGTTGCGTCCATGAGTCGGTATAAGACACATTAAATGGTCCTGCACTCACACTTTGGTCCATGGTTAGTTCAGTATCAGGATAATGTGACTGAGTGGGATATTGGGTCATGGTGGACTGGTCTCCCAGTGGGGCTGCGCTGTAAAGTCGCCATGAGTGTGCGCTTTCACAAGTCGGTACTTGTCCTGATATGACCATAGATGTTTCTTGGATGTAAAACCCCCACCAACAAGAACATCGGGCTTAAGTGGTCCCTTTATCGATTCTTTTTAGTAAATAATTTATTCATCTGAACAGTTCTATTTTCAGGACTATGGTACTAGTCTTTCAGTTTCAGCCATCTTATCGGATAAATATGTATATAATATATATATATAGGTATATATATATATATATATATATGTGTCTGTGGTGCGAGAGGTTGCCAACCTTACACAACTCCCCGACAGCTGGGGGGGGAGGGGCACTCCACCAATGCGCCGATGGAAGAAGTAGCAAAGTATATATGTTCCCTTAGCATTTATACTCGTATAATGCATTATAAATCATATATATATATATAATTTATTCACATTATTGTTATTATTCGACATTCAAGTTAAATTATAGAATATTAATGTCAACAGATGGTAAATGATCTATGGCGTAAGACCTTTTATATGCATACCAAAATTAATTTGGCATTTTTTTCACTTCAAATATTTTAAAAGTTACTTTAAATTAAAGTAAGGTAATTATAACAATCCACCTAAGATCTTTATTTATTAAAAACGAGAAACTCTAAAGCATCAGAATATGCAATATTATTTATTAATGTAAAAATAAACAACAAAACGAGGCTCCTAATTACCAACGAAGGCACCAATCTCAGACAAGTCAAACAGATGACTTATAAAATTGATACTTGTCATTACCTAGCCTGGCACTCTTCATTACTAGGATAGGGCAAGGACTGGTTAGCACAGTCCCAGGATAATGTGACTGTATTGGATATTGAGCAATGGTGCTGGTGGCCTGGTCTCCCAATGGGGCAGCACTTACAATTGATCAAATCACCATGAGTGTGCACTGTCACAAGTCGATACCTGTTCCAATATGACCTTAGATATTACTAGGATGTAAAACAATAACAAACAAACAAACAAACAAAACCCGTTGCCTACAAGTTGCCGGTGTTGCAGTTTCCGCAGCACACCAGTTTGCGAGGGACACATCCATTCAAATGCATTGTCAATGGCCGTGAGCAAATCTTCTTTCAGAAGAAGTGAAATATCTCTACAACCACACCACCTAGAGACAAATCCCTTGGTACACATATAGAAAACATGTGTACCAACAAGATTATATTAAATTGATAAGGGTATGGTTCTGGATTTCTATTAATTTTGAATAAGACTATTGTTTTGCACTGCGCATACCGTCAAACTCAAGGCATTGTCAATGGTCGTGATCAATCTTCATACAGAAAATACAGCAAAAGTGAAATATCTTTAAAACCACACCAACTAGAAACAAATTGCTTGGTACACATATAGAAAACATCTTCTATTAAATTTATAAGGTTAGTGACGATGCTGTTCGATTTTGACGCATGCGCAGAAGCGATGTATCCCTCGCAAACGGGTGTGCCGCTAAAACTGCAACACCAGACTCTATCAGCACAGCGCCACCAGGTGGCGTTGGTAATACTGCCAGATTCCTCTGCCAGATTAGGTTGGCAGATGTTCTTTTGCGGAGCAAAAACAGCCAGGTACCACGATATGTGATAGGGCTGTTATTTTTAAGTTGCCATACGATACCAGGATATTTCTCACAGATTTTGGTTCACTATACAGAGAGGCGCACCAGATCTTTGGTCACCTAATTGGCATTTGACCCTATGGTGGATCGAACCCACCAACATGTCCTTTGATGGAAATGGAAAACTACTATCATGGCGAGCAACTTAAAGTGTATCATGCTCTGTAGACAAGGTATTATAGAAGATTCCCTCTGATTGCAGTAGGAAGAACTTATTTTCGTGGGTAGCAACAGCTCATTGTGCATGCTCCACAGAAAAGATCTATAATGCAGAGAAGAGGATGGAAAAGGCCAGTGTGCCAAAGACTTGAATTTTGTTTGTTTATTTGGGTTTTACTCCTGGCAACATCTAGGCCTATATTTGGATAGGTACCTACTTGTGAGAGTGTGTACTCATGGCATCTTTATAGTGCTGCCCCACTGGGAGACCAGGCCATTGGCGTCATGACCCGATATCCTACTGTGTCATATTTTCCTGATAGTGAGCTAACAAGTCCTTGTCCATTCCTATTGATGCCGAGCGCCAGGCTAGGTAGCGACAAGTATCAATTTTGTAAGCTCATTGGTTTGACTCAGCTGGGTTTTCGAATTCGTAACTTTCCCCACAGGAAGCCAGCACTCTTACCAGTTTGGTTACGGCATCTGGTGAACCCGATGCTATAAGTTATATGTTCTAAATAGGAGTTAAACAACATGGCTACATTATCATCTGTGTAATGTAATAATGCAGGCATAAAAGATCTTTGATTTGACAGATTTCCGCGATAGAAGGGGTGTAATGACATCACGAGACAACTTTCGGTGGCCATATTGGATGACATACAGAAGGCTTGCAACTGCCTACCGTGTGGTTATTTACTAATTTGTTGGTTTATTTGTCCCTGTTTTGAGCAGTTTGGCCTCAGAAGTTGTTGCTAAAGTGTTGTAACTAAACACATTGGATCTAAACTGCCTAGAACCTCCCAGAACACAAGAAAACTCTGTCTTAATGCATCTGCATGCATTCACAACATGGCTAGGGAGGGTGCTCATAATCCAAGATGGCAGCCCGCTAACTGCTGATTGCTAAGTAATGACGTCACGTGCACTCCCTCTATAGTTTACATTCACTGATTAACGTTCAGAAAATGTCAATATAATATATATATTATAGGTATGTTATATATCCCAGCAACTGATGTTTGAATCCTGTTCTTATATGACCTTGCATGTTGATAGAGCATAAAACCCGAACAAGAAAGAGTTAGCTGTGGGCGATAATATAGTCACAACAAGGAGAGTTGAAACTTGACTTCCGGCATTTTTCTGCGATTCCCTGATGACGCTAATCCTATGGGGGGGAAATCTGCGTTTTTGTAAAAATTCGCTGTTGGTGCCAAGGTTTTTGATTGTTTTGTTGGAGACCACTTTCATCCCTGGTAATGGGAAGGCTCTGTATGGTAGTGTGTAGGGCTGAAGTATGCTTCACCCCCCTCTAACCACCCAACACCACCCAACACCTCACCATAACCAGGGCCCTAACAAGTGGCTGGGTGGACACCGACCTAGGTATTTCGCAAGTGATATATTATAGGCCTGGCGCTGTGGCCGAATCGGTAGAGCATGGGCCTCGCATTTCTGTAAACTTGTTTATGATGTTTCTGTGAACTTGTTTATGATGTCTGCCTACGCCCTAATCAAGGACAGTACCATATCTAACAAAAGCAAGAACTGACACTCCTTTTGCATTCAATTACTTCGCTTGCCGTCTATTTGTGTCACTAAAAATAGATCCGTGTCATGTGACATGATACGATTAGTAAATAGCTTAAGTGAATGTCAGCAAATGTAGTACTTATTATACATGTCTTCTGTGGTATCTTAGTGGAATATAAATACAGAACAATCCTCAAAACTCCTCTCTGGTTAGCTAACCGATATTCACTAGTATATTTATTATACACTATGGTGCTATAGTTCTGTATTTCACCACCGTTGCGCCACCTGCGAGTTGTAATCTAACCAACCTATCGGCATTATACACCTAGACTTTTAAACTTTAGATATATCGAATGTATATGTCATTATATAACTGCTACATAGGTAAGATATATCTGTTATGTATTTAACTAACATATATATGGTATATATACTATAGTTATTATTATATATGATATGCTATATATTTAACTGATACACATATATATGCTATATATAGCATGTTGAACTGTTTGCAATCTACAAACAGTTACAAGCCATGAACAAGAAGCAAGAAAACCAAAATTATTATTAAAACTAAAATCAAAATATTTGAATCAAATTGGACTAATGCTGCCCGGCATTGAAGACAAGTATTAACACACTTATCCGTTATGAACAGGGGAAATAAATTCATTACCAAAAATCGAAATATATATATAGCTATTATATATATTAGATACGTTTAACTAACACACATATATACATTTTATGCATAGCTATTATATATTAAATATTTGATATATTTAACCAACATATAAATTATATATATACTATATATATTGTATATATATTAAATATGTTATATATTTAACTAACACATATATATATGTTATATGTAGATAATATATATATATTATCTGTGTTATACATTTAACTACACACATATATGTCTAGTATAAATGCATATTTGTGCAAATATTATTAGGAAATCTTGTTGGTAGTGGGTTGGGCTAATATATGATATATAACTATTATATATACCGTCGTACATACCTGGCATATTAGATAGATCATATTTAACTAACGGGCAAATAGAGACATGTATATTAGGTAGATATATATATATATACTATACTGGGATTTCCCATTGTTCTGGCTGTTCCATATGTCCATTCCACTACCAGAGCTTTAACGATTACAACAGAAAGTGACAGACCATTATGAGACAAAGGAGGCAGTGTCACTGGACGGCTGAGCCTTGAGTCGGGTCGAGCTGGCGGGCAAGCTATCTATACACAATGTATTGATCCGCACACTTCAAAGCAGGGCCTACGCAAAGGCCATCTAGTAATACACACAGTTCACAGTTGTAGAACCATACACACGTCACCGCCTGCATTGACGGTATCGCTTACAGCCAGAATTCTAGCATGTCAGATTTGTTATTATAGCTGTTCTTCAACATTAGCCTTCCTTTGCCTAATTTTCCTTCTTAGTCTCAGCCATAGATAATATAAAATAGCCCATATCTTAACATGAGCGTGCCAGAGGCAGTGTCAACAAATCTCGGACAATTGTAACTGTACTTTATTTCTACACACTTTTTGCAATTGGTCGTAATGCTTGCATTACGGTTCATTCGTGGCGGGAGAAGACCCCCCCCCCCCCATTGCCGCTGACACCTCGCTGCTAACACCCCACACCTGACCGCTCCTGCTGCCTAACACCTCCCCACTGGTCACCCCTGGGGCTTTCTCACCTCCCCTCTTTCTCCCCCTTATAACGGCGGCCGTTGCTGCCTCCACGCATTCCGCCTCCTGCTGCCTCCTGCTTCATGTCTCTTCTTTTTTGGCCTTCTCCTCCCGGACCTCTCCACACCTCCGCGATCATCATGCCCTTCACCGCCGGAGGTCTAGGACACCCTGCCAGCCGCAGAAGCAGCAGAAAATCGCCCGGGAGTACAATGGACACCGCCTCCAAGACGCTCGTCACCAGAGGAAGCCACGGAGCGATGGGCAGCCTCCACATCAGCGTCACTCCACTCCCACGATGCATGCTCAACCAGCTCAGGAAACCCTCATCATCACCCAGCCGCCAGCCGCCCAGCCTCCGCCTCCCACACAAGCACCTGCTGCGGCATCTGGGGGCCTACCCCTACCCCCTGCTGCATATGATGACGTATCCTCCACAGACAGCCGCCGCCCTTCATCCCGAGTATTGCCACCATGCCAGAAACTGGACTCCAGCGGGGACGCACCTCCCAGCTCCGCCTGCCACCCTTGCAATTCCCGCGCACCACCACCCGACAGCCCACATGCCCACCTCCGCTGCCGATGCCGTCTGAGAGATCCTCGCTACCGCTGAGGCCCACCACAGCATCACTCGGAAAGGTATTCCTAGCAATTATATATTTCCTTATGATTTGGTAGAACGGGGGCTCCAGGTTAAGCCTGTCAAGAGGGGCAAGACTACCAAGGCCGAATATAGCTTAGCTCTCAGGTGCCTCAAGACACACCCAGTCTTTACCCCTGACTGTGTTCCCACCCTCTCTCACCATATCCTCCCCATCCTCCCGGACAACCTGGCTGTACCTTGGCCTACTGTCCGGTGATACTCAGAGACCATCTTCACCTGGATAGTGGATGGGAGGCTGCCCCTCGGATGGCTTGATCCCATTGCCATCAACGCCCTCCACCCCAAGGCAATCGGCATCAGCAACACCTAGAGGAAAACCTCGCAAGCCGCCGAGCAGGCCCTCACCAGTGCCTCAACATGCGCGTCGGCAGCCGAATCCCTGACCCCCTACTCCAGCCGCCTGGAACCATGATCCAGCCTCCTGCAACCGTGTCCTGGTAGGTGAGACCCTCTGCAAGACAGCGCCACACCGGTGCCTACTGTGCCAACGTCCGGCGCATCCTCACCACACACACTGAGGCGGTGTGCTACACCAAGAGGAACCGTGAGTGCACGACCACTGGGGGGGGGGGGGGGGACATCAGCGGATTTTTTATCTGCCAGCGGCACCACACCTCATGCCGCCAGAGCAAGACGCAGTAGCCCCCCCTGCTGGCGGCACCCCACATCGGACCACCAGGATGATGTGCAATGACATCCCGACACCCCAGTGACATCACAGCCGAAACCCCAGTGACGTCATCACCCAAGCACCGGCCCCGCGAGACATGCCAGAAGACACGCCCGCACCTTGAACGGCCATCAGGCGCAGTCCGCCTCACCCCGGCATTCACCTTACCATGACTCTCCCGCACCCGAAGACACCACCTACCTCACCCACTTCCCTGACCTCAGCTCATCGACCATCAGCGACGATGACCACCCAGCAGGCCTCGACACTCACCTGGCCGCCTGCCACCGGACCTCCTCACCCACCGGCCGCCACACACTGGTCGTCCCCGACGACCTCTGGGAACCCCTGGCCAATGTGGTCGACCCCGTCATCCAGGACACCCTCCCGGCTTCACCCTGGACAGCAAGGCCATGACAGTCCTGATTGCTCCGGACAAGTTTGAAGCCCTCATCACCGACTGTGAGGCCCGGGTAGCCCACCAGACCCTTGGCTGCCATGACCTAAAAAGTATCCTCCGGCGCCTTAATCACGTCAGTAGTTGCCTGCTCCCATCCTGCAAGTTCATGGCCAGGCTCCTCGCCGCCCTCCAGAGCTCATTCCCTCCACCTGATGCAACCAGAGGCACCAGGCCCTCGCCTTCATTAACTTCATGGTGGCACATGACCGTGACCTAATTTCACCCTCGGACTTTGAAGTTGCGGCATACATGGCCTCGCTCTCCGCTGCCTCCGCTGCCTCTGCTGCTCTGGCCTCCATCAAGAACTCTATCTCGGGAGAACTCTATCTCGGGAGAGTGCTCGTGGGTGGAGCGCTCAGGGTGGGACCCCTCCACCTTCGGTTCACGCCTCGCCTGGGATATCTGCCGAGGTGGGGAACGTGCATCGGCCCACGTGCCGCACCCAGCTCCTCCACTCACTCCTGCCCAGCTGACCGCCATCATCCACCACCTTGCCTTCGCTGGGCCCTCGGGCATCGTCCCTCGAGCCGCCCTCCACCTTGGCTACTTCACGATACTGTGACAATCAAATCTGCTCTCGCCCTCTACGGTGACGTCACCCCCGTGGTCGTCGGCCTCCGCCTCACCATCCAGTGCTCAACAACCCTTGCGATGCTCTTGGATGCTGTCGCCCTGTTCAACATTGCCTTGCCAGGGTCCGCCCTCTGCCTGGTGGCGCACTGGTCGGCCTCAGTCGCATTGGTCCACGTGGCCCCGGATGACCCGGTCTTCCTGCTGCTGTCGGGCCGCCCCCTGGATCCTCGCACTTTCACCGCGATCCTGCGCTCGGCCCTCCGGTTCCTCGCCAACCCCTCACCGGACTCCTTCACCCTCCACAACCTTCACCAAAGAGCAGCTCAGGCCTCACCCCTGCTGGAGCCCCTCGAGCTCTCTCGTCTCTTTTGGTGGAGGGCTCTTCCGAGCTCTCTCCTCCCTAACCTCTCTCTCTCGGACATTCATGATCCCCCTCTCACTTCATTATGTAACCTGTCCCCTTTATATGCATTGTGAGTTATGCCTGGATATTGTTCTCTTCCTCCTAAACATTTTGTTCTTCCTGTAATAAAGTGTTTTTCTTCCACCCCTACTTCCTCATTCTTCTTCCATCGCATATCATAGAACCATGCATACGTCATCGCCTGCATTGACGATATCGCTTACAGCAGGTTGGAGAGCTTACCTCGATTGGGATATGGCGGTTAAATACCTCATTCGACCCCTGGTTCAATAACCAAGGTCAAATTTTATATATACGATTAGTGTGCAGGTTCACAAATATGGTTGTGGCACACTGAGTTTTGGGATGTTTTCATATTGGAATACATCATTAGAAAGTACAAAATTATATCTAATGTCCTGAATATTTCCAGGCCATTTAGTTGGGACCGGATTGAGTAAATTAGCAGTGAATATTAGGAAATAATTCAGTAGTTACAACGTATCGCTGCAGTCCAGAACTGCCCATGATAGTACTGTGTTGGTATAGCAGTAAATCCCAAACAAAAGGGCACCTCCAGTCAACCATGGGGGTATATGCTGGTCTTTGGCCCACTCATATACTTCCACTTACCACTTGAAGGGGGAGTTCCTGTGGGGACTGTTGTACATCATTTAGATATATTTTTTGCATACAAATATATGTATGCATAATAAATAATTCACTGTGATTATGCATCTGATGCATAATCACTACAAAGATGGCTTGTCTTGCTGGTACAACATTAAGAAAAACCTACCTTAAATATTATTGAATTTGATTTATTTTATTGTTGGTTATCACTTTTTATTTATATTTATATTATTTAAGGGAAGGCCGGTGCCGAAAGTCCTGGTGACGGGAGATGTATTCTTTATATACCAGTTTTTTACCACTATATGTGTGCATAATATATAATTCACTGTGATTTTGCTGAAGCATAATCACCACAAATATGATATTTGAATGATTATGCGATTCAACACAAGAATACAAATGACGGCCGCCATAGGGCTATTTCCGTTTCGGTTTGCTAGGTTTTGATGATTTCATTTCCACCTCTATGAGTATGAGTACGGGTATTGTTTATGTATTGTACACGTGTTAGTCCACGGCCGCCCCACTAGGTGGGTTGGTATTAGGTCGAAAGTTACAATATACCATACTCTAGTTTGAAGTAACTTTTATTTTAAATGACCAACTTTTGGGTTATTTGAAGTGCAAATATAGAAAATTTATTTCGGCATTCATGCCAAAACTCTAACACCATAGGCATCTACAGTAAAAAAGGTTGTATTAAATTGGCTCAGTATGCCCTTCTATGTGGCAATAAATGCTTAATAAGTGCATTAGTATCTAAGATAGATATACCGAATCAAAGCTACATAATTGATCTGGTTTTGAAAATGTTATGCTTTGATCGGATTATGCATCTTTAAGCAAGGATCAGACAATTCTTTTGACAAACAAAACAATAGACGATTTTCAGCACCAACCTGTCCTCTGATGTCAATGGAAGAACAAGCGCATCATGTTCTGTAGACAAGGTTTTATAGAAGATTTCTGCTGATTGCAGAAGGAAGAACTAATGTTGGTGGGTAACAACAGCTCGCTGCGCATGCTGCATGGAAAAGATCTATAATGCAGAGAAGAGAATGGAAAAGGCCAGTGTGCCAAACACTTGAATCTCAATCGTCATAATTATACACAGCAATGAAGATTTCCACGATTTCGCGAATTTCGGCGATTGTTGATATTTACCGATTAACTTTGGAATCAGGACGTATATGACACCAATTAGTTAGTTTGAATCCATTTAATATATAACCTTATATGTTGCTCGAACATAAAACCCAAAGAAGAATTAAGTATGGACGATAATACAGTCACAACAAGGATAGTTGAAACCTGACTTCTGATATTTTCCGCGATTCGCTAACAGTGCTAATCCTATGGGGGTGTGGGGGTGGGGGTGGGGGAATCCGCGTTTTCGCGGAAATTCACTATCCGCGTTTTCACGGAAATTCGCGATCCGCATTTCCGCATTTTTTGTCCAGAGACCACTTTCATCCCTGTACAGTACAAGAGAACTAGCAGTTTGGGAAATGATACTGTACCACAAAAAACATCGCTCTCCCCCCCCCCCCCCCCCCACGTCCTCCCCTTCCGCCTCTTGTGTCAGTACCAACAGCAAAATGACAATCAGCCGCACCGTCTAACAATGCTAGATGAGAGAGAGAGAGAGCGAAGGTGGGAGTGAGAGAGAAAGGTAGAGTGAAGGAGAACGAGAGAGCGAGAGAGAAAGAGAAGGGACAGTGAGAGAGAGGAGAAGGGGAGAAGGAGGGTGCAATGCCGCCGATAATAACGTGTCAACGGGCCTATGAAGCAAACCGGGAAAACAGCGTAGTGAGACCTAACACGAACCGGAAGTGAGGCCGATTGGCGCCGACCTCGACTTCCGGCTGCGTCCCCTAAGTGTCTCCGCTCTTCCTTTCCTGGGCGCCACCTCCCCTCCTCCCCATTCTCCCCTCCTCCCCCTCCTCCCCTCTACCCCCCCCCCTCCCCCTCCTTCCAGCTCCCCCCTCCCATCCTCCCAGCTCCCCCCCTCCTCCCCTATCCCCTGCCTCCTCCCACACCTCATTTTCGGAGATGCTATGCTGTACATATTAATAGCCGCTGAATAGCGCGTGACATGCGCAGTGATGACCGGCCTGGCGGCGTGTGGCGCAGGGCATTGTGGGGGTGGGGGGGGGGGGAGTATTTTACCATGAGGACTATATTTAAAACACAGCTGTATTTAAAAAAATGAACAGTAAAGCTTGTTTTATTTAGCGACACTTCTAGAGTGTATTGATTTTCGTATCACTGCTATTGGACATCAAAGATGTGGTCATTCTGACATATTTCTTTTGAGGAAACTTGGTGCCGCCACATAGGCTACTCTTTCCAATAAGCAGCAAACAGCTATATCATGCCACTATGATAATGGACCACTTAAAGTCGGTCCCATGGTCGGTAGATTTAGAGAGGTTTTACTGTATATATTAGATAAAAGATTCACTCCGTACTTGCGGTAGAGGGGTGAACGACAACGTAGTCTAAATACGGGTGAAAATAGCTTTAATATGGAACAGGTGTCTACTTCCTCTCCCCGAATCGTCAACTCTCCCTCACACGATCCCTCTCTCGCACCATCTCCCTCCCTCTCCCTCTTTCTCCTTCATGTCATGCCTCTCCATCTCCCTTTCTGTCACCCTGTCCCTCGCCCTCTCCTTCCGTCGTCCTCTATCTCTCCCCTCTCCCCTCTCACTCTCTCTCTCTCTCTCTGTGTCCCCCTATATGCCCATATCCGTCTCCATCTCTCTCTCTCTCTCTTCCCCTCACTCTCTCTCTCGCGCATTACATTTCGAATGGCACTGGGATTTGGGAATAGTGGCTGTAGCCAGAGCCGTGTACGGCGGTGGCGCCATCTAGTGGAAATGACTTGAACCAGCACCTCCAGCCACATGGGCACCCCCATCGCTCTCCACCAATGCCCCAGGCACAACACTGTTACCACAAATGTATGCTTGACAATTATATATATTGTACATGTATGTCCCAGTAGAAGCACGCTCCCCAATAGAAGCACACTCCCATTTCAAGATTGAAAGCATGCCCAAATTTACGATCATATTCAGACTGAACGGACATAAAATAAGACAATCCGACTTTATTTCAGAGGCATGACAAAAACAAATCCATGAAATTCTTTAACTTTGAATAGACATGCATACATGTGTCTGCAGTCACGCAGTGCACATTTATTAGGACGTATAAGGTATATATATATATATATATATATATATATGTGATGTATAAGCATTATGCGAGTATAAAGCCGCGTAAGGGAATTTCTATGTCTTTATTACACTGTATTATGTTATTCCGATATTATATTATTGGCCAATGGGCTTCCTGCATCTATTTGCTTCCTACTCATACGGGTACCAGTGGCTCCACCACCGCCTGACCATACTGATGGAGGAGTTGATTTCAGTCGTGCTTACAATACAACAACCGTTGTTATTTGTTCCTCCTTCTGATATCACCTTAGATGTTCCTAGGACGCAAAGCCTCAACAAACACATATTATTTTCCAACCATATGCATATAGACCCGCTAAGGACGACACAAGAACGGGTGTGGATAATACAGTTTATTCCTACCACTCTGAATACCGTATCTGGCTGGCATAACCGCCGAATCAATAACAACAATTTTTCTCTCGGGTGAGCTGACCGGCGCGCAGGCCGGGTGCGTATCAGGAAGGCACCGGGCCGTAATAGAACTAAACTTCAACGATCTCGTTAACCAAGTAATATACAGCCCCACCTGCACATCAGGGCATGGCAGGGGTGGGAGTAAACCCTGGAATTCATCTAAAAACGAAAAATACTTCTTAATCTGGGTTGAACGCGTGGCGCGACTGCTTTCCGAGTAGTAGCTCGACGGAAGCAGCGACATCTCCCGACGCAACTCTGGCAAGGAAACGGAAAAATAGAGTCAGGCAAACAAATGCCTACAACACAACACCTCCGCAGAGTCTACCAACCCGACCCTAGTCCTGTCCTCCCCTACAGTCCAACGACTTAAAGGGTCACAAATCACATTCCTCTCACTCGGTACATACACTGAACTAATTTCGAAATTATACTCACAAGAAATCCAAAATAATTGTCTCACCCACTCCATTATCAACTTACTCCTACATCTCCCTGATGCCAAAGCTGCACGAACAGTCATGTTATCTGTGACGAACACTATCGACTTGTCCCTCCACTGCTCCCCCCACCTTGCCACGGCCGCCATCACCGCCCACATCTCGCGCACGTTAATATGCGCGTCATCGCAAATTTGATTAGAACGTGCGTAATGATGCTGAACCGAAGACTCTAAGTCCTGAGACGCGCCCGAGTCAAAAACTCCAACGCACCAATCGCTTCCGTGAAGCGCACCAAATCCAGAGGAAGACGCGTCTGTATACACAGACACACACTGTGCGTGGCTCCCCAATATGCGTGCATGGCCATTGAAACGATCTACAAACTCTAACCACCGAGCTATCTCCTCCTTAAATGCAGTATTCAATCTGAATTGGTAGTACGGACCCTTCAATGTCCTCACGGCGTCATAGACCGACTACAAAACGAACGACCTCCCTTCACCACTGAAGCACAATGCGCTAGGCGCCCACCTAACCTCTCTAAATCCCGTCTCGTTGCCTTCCATCTCCCCACAAAAGAAAGCAAATGGGCCTTCAATTTTGCCACCTTATCTGCCGGCAGAAATAACTTCATGCGCACCGCATCAATCTCTATGCCCAGGAACCTGGTGCACTGGGACGGAGATAACATCTTAGGAAAACTAACGAAAAAACCTAACTGTCTAAGAACTCTCACAATAATCAACTGTGAACGAACACACGCGTCCCAAGACCGATCCGCCACAGCGAAATCGTCCATGTAATTTATCACTCCCAACGCACCCCGCCGAGAACAAGCACGCACTACAAAGTTACTGATTCTTGTAAATACATATGGACTGGAAAACAACCCCATACACATACGGTTATCGACAAAAAAACAAACACCTGCACCAAAATCCCACTGTAAACCCTGTCGATTCCTATCGCTCGGATGGATCGAGACTGCTCGATACGCATTTTTAATATCCACTACTGCCATGTAGTCCTGTGCCCACATATCATCGACCAGGTCGTCGACGCCTAGATAAGAAAATGTCTGACTTACCCTGTCGACGTATGTGTTCACAGACCCACACAACGGCCGCGAACAATCTACAACACAGCGTAAACCCTCACCGTAGACTTAGGAACACAAAATATATTGTGAACGCAAGCAGGGGAAACAGTCACCTCAGAAATATATCCATTGCGTAACTCACACGATAACTGTTCACCAATAAATTCACCATGTGCGTCAGAGCGAACTGCTCTATTAAATACAGTGTAATTAGCAGTACAGTCAAAATTAATGACCTCAAAGCCAAAAACTATACCTCTCAATATGTAACTCCAATCAGCATCATGCGACCCAAACAAAAACAATTCGCAGAACACACAACATGGGCGCAGTTGTGTAAGGTTGCCCGCGATGTAATGAGTACAATGACAACTCCCTAGAAAACATGCATTCATTACACGAAAATCAACAGCAAAAACATCATCACGATCATCAATGACATGAACAACAAAACAATTCAAGTCTACTGTTACAAACAACCAAGTACTCATTAAATCAATCCAATTAAGTAAGCAAGTCTGCCAATTATTGTCTGCAATGCCACCTTGAGCATTGTCTATTGTAACGGGACCAGAGTATGCAGTACAACCGTCTTGAGCTGCAACACCCCCCGGCCCGTCACGACCAGTCGAGCAATCAATCAGCAGAGAGTGCGTGACCCGACTACCCTGAGCCGCCACGCCCCCCGACTCGCCTTGACCAATTGAGCAATCAATCAATGGCTCCGCCCACCGCCGGTCCTCATGAACGTCCATTGACTTACTTTCATCAACACTGGTGCGCCCGACCCCACATCAATCTTTCCTACATTTGTCATGCCGGTGCGACTTCGCCCTGCACTTTCCGCACCAATGGCCGAACCGACATGTCTGTTCGTCCCTCGAACAGCCATCCTCACTATTGAAACCATAACATGGTCGCACCCCATCCTTCGTGTACTGCTTAGACCCATTTCCCTTCTTCGACTGACCATAAGTGTTCGTCTTCAAACAATCAAATCCATAATAACGCAGAGTAAGTTCAGAATTGCCCGGGTTAAAAGCCGAATAACCGTCTTCCGCCGCCAAGCGACGAACACCAACATCATAATTCACATGCGCAGTGTTTATAAATTTATCAGCTTTAGCCCTACCCGATAGATAAGTGATATGACGAACAAAACGCTTATAGTCTCTAATGTTTGTGTCCTTAGTATGCAGCATCCAATGACAGTTCGCCTCAATGAGCTCATAACATTTCAACTTACGCACAATCTTCTTATCTTCAGTGAAGCGTTTTATGGACCACTTACTTCTAAGTCGCCTCTCGCGACTACGCGTCCTGTCTGAGGACGAAGACGACGAACAACTGCGGCGCCTATGGCGCCTCCGACGCCTCGAAGGACTCCTGCCCCGTCGCAGCTCCGACTTGCATGCCTCCAGCACCGGCGTCCTCGACCGCCGGTGCGCACCTGGCGACCCCGACTCCCGGCGCTTGCCTGACGAGGCGGTGCGGTCCCTGCACGCACCCCCCCCCCCTCTGTCGCCTGACACGCTCCGACCGCCGGCACTGGAGACACTCCGACGGCGACTCGACGAATGGCTCCTCCGCCGCCCCCTCGACACGCTCCCCCGCCTGCCGCCCGACCTGCTCCGCCCGCCACCGCTGTCCTGTGACGCACTCCTGTCCACACCTCCCAACGACATTAATGATAACTCTCTTTCAATTGTTAGAGTCTTCTCGGCTATGACTGCTTTCCGCTTCTTTTTCTCCAAACCCTGCAAACGCTCAAGCAATGAGCGCTCGTCGTCACTCAGCGGGTCGTCCGAGACGACCGGCACGACCAAACTAGCCTTAGCAGGCTCCAACAACTTTTCCGACTTCAATTTCTCCTTTTCCATCATTTCTCCAGCCTGACGCGTAGCACGACGCGTCCGAGCTGGGCGTCTCGTGCACCCGTCGTTAATGGGCGCAGGGTGTATGTAGCCACGCGGTGCACAAATGTCCTTCGGCATATGTCCAATGACAAAAACCGAACCACCAAAGAAGTGCGTACTGTGACAGGAGCAGTCGACCGCTGACAGCAGCCGGTGCAGACGGAGCCGGCAATGCAGACGGTGCAGGCGTTTTCTCTCGGGTGAGCTGACCGGCGCACAGGCCGGGTGCATATCAGGAAGGCGCCGGGCCGGCCGAGCGCCATGGTTATATACGACTACTGGCACGCCGCGTAGCGAGCAGCGGGTGCAAAATGCTTAGCACGAAGCCGGCGCGTTCGAAACGCCCGAATATGACCAGCTCATATGTACATTTGTCAATGCCCGCGGGTGTCTACACCAGTATATACGCATATATACTACCTGTATTTTCATCAATAGTTTTATACTGTAAAACCTCTTTTACCGACCACCTCCGCAAATTGACCCCCCCCTCCCCATATCGATCTCTTTATTTGGGTCCCTAACAATCGCCCATACAATATATACCATTGTAATTGTAACGATAAAAAAAAACCTCCCTAAACTAACCACCTCCCTAAATGGACCATTTGAAGTCGGTCCCATGGACTGTCGATTTAGAGAGGTTTGACTGTATATGTGTATATACTAATTTAATTGTGCATAGCATTTACATATTGACAACCTGACAGTGTTGGCGCTTCGGGCTCTCACCTAATGGGGTCAATTTGAATCCTAAAGAAGCTAACTAGCGCCACCGTCACACTACTTTCACGTCTGGATTTGGGCGCCTATATTTCAAAACCATCTATTTGATGGAAATAACGAGGGCAGTGTGGAAAGGTTCAGCGGAAGTCGAACACTATTTTACTTTGACAAACAACTCATTTCTCAAAAATATAAAAAACCCATTAAGATAAAACAAAGAAAAATGTCTGTTCTGGAGCTTAAATCATGTTAGAATCATGAAACTAGCGTCACTTTTATTTCTATTTATCTAGTGATACAGTATAACCCCGTTAAACCAAACTTGAGGGGCCCCTAGAAATTTGTTTTGATTAACCGATCATTGGTTTATCCGAGCTTTGGCTTCGACTTTGACTTGGCTTTGGCAAAAACATGGGTGCATTATGAATGTTATATACAATGTATGTGGGCACTTTGAGTAATGTTTTTTTTATGTCTATACAGTTTAACCCCGTTAAACCACGCTCGGTTGAACCAAACAATTGGTTAATCCAAACTTTTTTCGGTGGCCCGGCAAAATACTACCATTTATCATATAAAAAAGTCTCAAATGACCTTATAACCACATGAAAGTTTCGTTTAACTGTACCGGAAGTGGCCTGGGGCTTGACAATTTTGTTTGGATTAACCGATAATTGGTTTAACCAACTTTTTTATATGATACATGGTAGTATTTTGCCGGGCCACCGAATAAAGTTTGATTAACCAATCGTTTGGTTTAACCAAGGTTAGTTTAATGGGGTTGTACTGTACCAAGTTTTTGGAAAGGCCATGAATTGACATTCCGTCTAGCCCTGTTGTCCTGGGTAAGTATGTTTTTAAAGTTAATGTTATATAAGGTTGAATTTTATAATTGGTTTGGGGCGGGGGATTTAACATCATAACAACATCTAAAGTCATATTAGGCCGAATATCGACTCAGAAGAGTATCGACTTAATAGCTTCCCTATTGGGACACAGCGTTGTACCTCACCGTGACCCAATAACCCACTCAGTCAAATTATCCTGACACTGAGCTAACCAATCCTTTAATTATCCTAGTAATAAGTACAGACATATGACAGTATCCCTGTAGTGTCGACTTTATTTCTGCCCCAATCTGGCGTTGCTCACACCGTGACCCAATAAGTCACATTATCCTGGAACTGAGCTGATCACACCTTTCATTATCCTAGTATTAAGTACCGACTTCTGACAGTATCTCCCTAGTAATAGTATCGACATTGCGACACTAGTGTCGCTCACACCGTGACACAATAACTCACTCCGTCGCATTATCCTGGTGCTAACCTGACCAGTCCTGTCATTATCCTAGTAATAATGCAAGTCCACCAGGCCGTGTTATGACATATTATCAATCTAGTAAATATTTAGTTTAACTGTGCCAGAGATGGCTCCCACAACCTCTGTTAGTGTTACCAAACATTCCTCAGCCCCTCCCCACCCCACAACGATATCAGGTCATGGTGCTGGTGGCCTGGCCTCCCAGTGGGGCAGCAGTATAACGTCACCATCAATGCACACCGCCACCCACTTGCTATCCGGACTGCACTTCGTCCACACCTCTCTCTATCTCCTCTCCGCTGGCCTTGCTTCCAGGAGGGGGCGCCCGCCGGCATTTCACCTTATACTCTTACTCTGTCCGTGTCTTTGGCTCGCCGGCTGCTTCCCATGGAGCAAATAGATACGGTCCTTTGACTCAACTCTCAACTCCTCATTTCTCTTTCCTAGACTCTACCCCTTTTTTTTCTTCTCCCAGGCATACTCCTCATCCTGACCAGGGGAGTTGTGTGCTTGGGTGGGGCCCTGTACCTTTACGTTTCTCTCGCTTTGTTCTCGTTGCTGGAACCACCACTGCACCCATCTTTACCCGCCCTTCCTCGAAACCCTTGCTGCTGTCGACTGGATACAAGTGCCCAACTACCGCTCAACTACCGCTGGACTGAAGAGATTCGGGGCCGCCTCAACGCTTCGCAGTTACAACGTTGTAAAGATGTCCCCAGCTTCTACAACTCTCTTCTCTCCTGATATGACCATAGATGTTTCTAGGATGTAAAACAACAACAACATCTACAACACTCCCCACTGAAGATTAATCTTCAACCAAAGATTGGGCCGATTTATCGGAGCCTCTCTATAAATGTTGCAGTTCTGCAACCACTAACCGTTGTAAGGTTACAACCCTCCACCCCCAAGCATGCACACTGCCACCAATCGGGACGCATCCTGATATGACAATAGATGTTGCCAGGAGTTAAAACCCCAACAACCAACCAACCAATACCCACAGAAAAAGCAGCAGACGACATTTAACGTGAGCAGACAACAATGAGAATCCACTGGTAACCAACCTGTCGACGGGATGCAGTAACTTTGGGTCGGTACCACATCTGTCAAATTACTGCACAGCGCTCGGGTTTTACTGTCGCTCGGCTATTCCTGGCAAATTAATTGCAGCTCGGCAAAAATATTTCAAATAGTTATTATCATTCCAATCACAAACCCAACATTAACCATGACTTTCCGATTTCGGAAACCGTTAAAAAACAATAAGCTCCACTGGAAATATTTGCCAGTGCCCGTCTATCGGCGACTTGTTGTTTTTGTTTGTTTATCACGGTTTAATCTGAATTTTTTTTTTTATTGTTTTGCATCCTAGCAACATCTAAGGTCATATCAGGATGGGTACCGAATTGTGACAGTGTGCACTCATGGCGACTTTATAGTGCTGCCCCACTGGGAAATCAGGCTGCTGGCACCATGACCCAATACCCCTCAGTCATAATATCCTGACACTGAGCTAACCAGTCCTTGCCCTATCTTATTAATGCCGATCGCCAGGCTAGGAAGCGAAAACTATCAATTTTAAAGTCATTGGTTTGACTCGACCGGGAGCCGAACTTCCTCCCGACCTTCTGCACGTGAAGCCTCGCGCTGTACCTATTAGACCACCGCGCCCGGTAATCTGATTTAGCGATCTGTGCTATTAATCATCTGTCGATAGTTTTCAACCATTACACAACTTTGATGGGTTTCGATCAAACACGGGACACTTCCACGATAAACACGTCCTGATATGACCTAAGATGTTGTCAGGACGTAAAGCTCCAACAACCATCCAATCCACGATAACCACGGTTTAGCTTCTGGGTTTCATCAATAAAAAAAAAAAAGTCGGGAAATCAGTCTCGCGCGAAATGCGAGAATCTCGCGATTCAACGCGAAGCTACGAGGTTTAATAGACCATGGACAGTGTGAGGTGGCGATGTACTGTTTTATTTCAATTATATTAATCCTCACATTTCTAATGTTGATTACTGTTCGCCATGCAAGGACAATCTCTAAAAATTAAAACAGTTGCTATTTGAAAAAGAAAAGAAAAGAAAAAGCAAACTATTGAAAAATATCGTTCCAGTAATATTTGGAAAAGAAAGAAATACTTTATTGTCTCATCTGAGAAATACCATTATCTCCACACAATTAGAGATTGCGTTGATTGGTTGGTTGGTTGTTGGAGTTTCACGTCCTAGCAACATCTACGGTCATATCAGGATGGGTATCGACCTGTGACTGTCTGCACTCATGGTGATTTGATAGTGCTGCCCCACTGGGGGACCAGGCCACCAGTAGCATGACCTGATATCCCACTCAGTCACATTATCCTGAGCCAAACAGTCCTCACGTTATCCTAATAATGGCGAGCACCTGGCTAGGAAGCGACAAGTATACATTTTTAAGTCATTGGTTTGACTCGAAATGGGTTTGAATCCCATGATCTACTGAAGCGAGACTCCGTCTATTATGATATCGCCACATTATATAAACTGACCAAAACTGTGTTTCTGAACTATTCAAATTGACTAATCACACACTCACAGAGTGCCACCATTGAGTGCATGCAGCCTTGCTTTCGAATGCAATTGCAGTCAGTGCTGAGAGATCTGCAATCTGCCTAGTGAACCACTGGAGGTGCCGAGAAACTCATCACGGCAGCTGTAATTACTGGCAAACTTTCCACCCACACCATGGAGACATTTGCAATTTCTCTAATTTTCACCGTCCATGTCAGGAATCTTTGATTGTCTGTATCATTGTTCGAAAATACATGAACACGAATTAGAACAACGCATTCATTACCTTATAATCCACTTTTAAATCCAGGCACACAACAGGAAACCATGGCATTGTTCGGATTTTACATCGGATCAGTTGTGCAACTAACCTCATTTTCGAATCAAGATGGCGCGAGTATAAGATCAGTCATTAGGAGGCATGAAGAAAGAACCGCAAACAAAAACTCTAGCGGCGAAACTTTCGGTTTGGTTTGCTGTTACTTGCTGGTCGACATTCTCAGTCTGTTTGTCTGTACTCTCAGAGTCCGATTGCTAATGGACCAGCACTGCAAGAGTGTTTGTTAGGGGTTTGAATCCTAGCACCATCTAAGGTCATCATATCAGGACGGCAGCACTCCAATAAACTGGTAAACCTAGAGTAGGATGAACCACTAGGTGTCACTGCTTCGATGACTGAAGCTAATGACTTACAGTGTTACTTCAAACCACCAGGAGGCAGTGCCTTACTGAACCCACATTATAGCGAACACGTTTAATTATCAGTGACAGACTGATCCAATGGGTCAATAGGTGACCTTTTTTTGTTTTTTTGGTAAACATTTTTTTTCAGTGCCGAGACACTGGTCTTCTGGCCATGCTTAAGTTCAGTCATTTACACTAGTGTAGTAGTCTGTACATGAGCCCCACTACCACGCAGTGGCGGCAGACACTATGCCACACACCTACGTAGTTACTCTGAGCTGCGCTAGGTGGCCAGACCCCGACTGGGCTGCCCTCCACTGCGTGTGGCTAGCTCACCCCCCACCCACCTATAGAGGCGATGTGGGACCTGGCGAGTTAGGGGGCAGGTCAGTTGACTGTGGACGCCGCGGAGAGCAGAGAGGTTTAGTAATAAACCAGGTTGAAGCGTACTGAAACTAAATCTTGGCGTTCTTCTGTGAGTGCGTGACAGTGTGGAAGACCGTGTGCCATCACACTATTTAATTATAAGAACAATCTTAAGATAATAAAATATTGTAATTACATTTAGCTAATTAAGAGTTTGTGGTATATCTGGTCAGTGTATGCATTCTGTGTATGTGGTGGCTTTGTTGATTTTCTACTCTTCAATTGTGTCCGCTGGTCCCTACAGGGGGTTTGAACCCACGACGTGGCGTCTTTACCAGTTTACATGTTGGAAGTAGAGGTTCTCTCAGCCCTCCTATTCACTGTAGTGGGAAGCTGGCTCATTGCGCCGGCGTTTTATAATATTGTGATTTCATAATAATGTGACCTTCCCAGTCATAATATTATGATTCCTCATTCACATTATGAATGAGGGGTCATAATATTTGGCCAGACGGGGTGGCCGAATGAGGAGAGCATCCGTATCTTGTTTTGGGAGATCAGGAGATCCGAACCCATAAGTTTGTGAGTTCGAATCCTGGTCGAGTCAAATGAATGACTTAAAAATGTATACTTGTCGCTTCCTAGCCTGGCGCTAGGCATTATTGGGATAGGGCAAGGACTGGTTGGCTCAGTGTCAGGATAATGTGACTGAGCGGGATATCAGGTCATGCTGCAGGTGGCCTGGTTTCCCAGTGAGGCAGCACTAGAAAGTCTCCATGAGTGCGCACTGACACACGTCGTGATATGTTGCTAGTACGTAAACCAACAACAAACAAACAAACATCTAAAATATTTTGAATAGATTGGATTCAGAATATGATGGCATTAGTAATGGGGACCTTTCAGTTTGCATGAGTCTCTCGTCAGATGGCGCACCATGCCGGTCTCTATAATACTGCGGTTGGATAGAAGCAGTTCCTTCTTCTATCAAGTGGTGTAAATAAGAGAGGATTGAGTGGGGGCTGAGGGGGTGTAGTTGGGTTGAGGGGTGTAGGTGTGTATGGTGGGTGTATGGTGGGGACGTATGTTTGTGTAGTGGAGGTGTAGGGGTGTGGTGAGGATTTTAGTGTGTGTGCTGGGGAGGGGGGATTTAGGGGTGAGTGTGTAGGGGTGTGTGGTGAGTGTGTATGGTGGGGTGGGTGTGGTTGGGGTGTAGGTGTGTATGGTGGGTGGGTGGTGCGGGCATATGTTTGTGTGTGTACTTAGTGGTAGGGGTGTGTGGTGAGTGGGTATGGTGTGGTGGGTGTGGTTGGGGTGTAGGTGTGTGTTGTGGGGATGTATGTTTGTGTGGTGGGTGTGTTGTGGAGGTGTAGGGGTGTGGTGAGGATTTACTGTGTGTGGTGGGGGTGTATGGGAATTTATGGGTGTGTGGTGAGGGTGTAGGGTTGTGTGCTGAGTGGGTATAGTGGGGTGTGTGTGGTGGGGTGTAGGTATGGGGTGGGGGCTTAGAGATGCGGTGGGGGTGTAGAGATGTGGTGGGTGTGTAGGGGTGTGTGGTCGGGGTTGACGGTGTGTGTAGTGGGGGTGAAGGTGGTTTGTGGTGAAGGTGTTGGGGTGTCTTGCAGAGCGGCACCTCACAATCTTTAGATCCCTAAACCCCCACCACACACCTACACCCCCACCACATCCCTAAACCCCCACCACACACACCTATACCCCCTACACCCCACCACACACACCTATACCCCCAGTACCCCTTACACCCCCACAACACACTTACACTCCCACGACCCACACACCACACCTACACCACCACACACACACCTGCACCCTCCCCACATACACAGCTACGCCCTCACCACACACACCTACACCTCAATCCCACACACCTACAACCCCACCACACACCTATACCACCACACCTACACCACCACACCTACACCCCCACAGCACCCCTAAACCCTCACCACACACCTACACCCCCACCACACACACACACACCACACACCTACACCCCACCACACACCTACACCCCCACCACACGCACACCCACCACACACCTACACCCCACCACACGCATACCTACATCCCCAACTCATCCCTACATCCCCCACCACACACCAGCACTCCAAGCACACACCTACACAGCCAACAGCCACACACACATACACCCTTCTATCCAATCATGATGGCCGACTTGGACCGGGAACGGGTGCTGCCACCGAGTGTGTAGCGAGAGAAATGGCTCATGAAAGGTCTCCATTGGTATGATTAATCTCTGAAAGCTTTTAGTTATTGTGGTTTTTCCCCATAAATTTCCTTTTGCACTTCAAAGGTCTTTTGGCAATTAAAATATAAATTACAACTCACTTGTTTGTGTGTTATACATTTTGCTACATTTCATTTTGCGCACCGACACCTATATCGCCAATGGCAAAAGTCATAAATGTCAAAGGTAAAGCATGTACATGTTCAAAGTAACAATCAATTCATGTTAGAAAAGAATAAGCATTTACATTTAAACTTGGTGAAGAATCACAGTATTATAAGGGGAGTCACTTTATTTTCATTAATAATGTTGTGGGGGTGATGCAAAGGGGAAATATTGCGCCTAGAGCGGGACTCAAACCCACATCTCTTTGCATTCTGGGTCAGTGTGCCAACCGTTACACCACCTAGGCCCCCTGATATAACCACACTACCCACGCCTACCTGTCTATGTGGATACTTGCCTGAGAGGTCAGTGCAGACCACTACACTTGTCCCCCTGGAATTGTAAGTCCTGTAATGCTTAAAATTACATATATACAGGTAATGCACTAACACATACATACACAGGGTAGGTTCAACAACCATACAGCGCATAGCTTGTACAGTATCATGGTCATGGCAACCGGTGTCGTGGGGGTGATGAAAACGGGAAATATTGCACCTAGAGCGGGACTGGAACCCACATCTCTTTGCATTCCGGGCCAGTGTGCTAACCATTACACCACCTAGCCTCCCTGATATAACCATACTACCCACGCCTACCTGTCTATGTGGATACTTACCTGAGAGGTCAGCGCAGACCACTACAATAATATGACTGGAGGATCACTCTGTTATGGGAGTAAGAATATTAGTAGGGCAACACTATGAAGTTGCCAGGAGTCACAATTCTGTACCCGTCCTGATATGACCATAGATGTTGCCTGGTCATAAAATACAACAACGACAATCTTCACTGTAAGCCCAATACTTTGTAAGCCCAATAGCGACAAATATCAATTCTGACTCAACCAAGGTTTGAACCCACGATCTCCTGTAGGAGAAGCCAGCCTGCGCTCTTACCCATACGGTGATGACATTCGGTTATCACTTTCAAAATACCTGATTAAATTAGAATCAGCAGTATCGTTCTTGTAGACTTGGCTCCATATATATATATATTATATATATATATAATAAGTTGTGTAGATCTTTTATATTGTTTTCTGGATACATTCATATGTGTATATATATATATATATATATATATATATATATATATATATATATGAAGTGGGCGAGACTACTCGACCAATGGAAATGCGGGCTGGGCTGATTAGCTCGCATTCTGAAATGCGGGCTACTCACCAGGCTCGCATTTCCCACCATTTGCGGGGCCGGGTTCCCTGCTGTAAAGCATTGCTAGGATACGTCAATTGTGACATTCCTAGCAATGGTGGGAGGTTGAGCGCTCGGGCTCCGACCCATCAGACGTGTTTCTGCACGCTCTAATGTTTTAGATGAGATTTAGGCTTTTATTGTCGAAATTCCAAACTGATTTAACTTAACAAATATGGGAGGGGATATACTTATAGTACTTAGTCGTTATTCAGTGAAATTCATCTTTAAAAGAACTCTTACATTGTTAGTTAGGGTAATTGGAACGTTCCTTGCATTCTTTACTATTCTCCAGTCTTATATTATTAACCGCTATGGTCAACCTGATATTGGTATTCGATTGTTCTATAAACGTATTTAATTAAGGGCCTTCCGCCCCACCGACTGTATGGAGTCAAACTTCCCATCTCCGGGGATATAGTAGCCACCTTTCTAGCCCGGGTCAAGTTAGCGTGAAGGCGGTCAATCGGCGGCGGGACGAGAAGCGACAGCAGCACGGCAGCAGGCCCGGAAATTCACATGGAAACAATTATATATTAATACATACGCTCGCTTTAAGCGGGGGTGGAATAGCCAAATGGTTAAATATATATATATTAGACATATATATAGACATATATATATAATGTGAAGTATTTTTTTTTAAAGAAACCACATCCGCACTCAAAATCCTACAAAGCAAAAAAGCTGCACAATAAATACACAATTTCTAAAAAAAAAACACAATAATTATTAATAGCCCCATCAATTGGCAACTAATGACTTCCCAAAATAAGACTGGATGTGACACCAGACCCAACTCTGTGAGGGAAGATTGGAAACCAGATTAAGACAGAATTAGCTTTAATCAAATGTTTTTTCTCACGATGAGAAAATGAGACGTCTCGCGGGTTTTTCAGCCGACTTTTGAGACAAACCTTCAAACTTTGTTGAAATGAACCCTCGAGTCACGGCCACTGTCTGCGAGTGCAGAGCCAGGCTTCTTCCCTTCTTTCTGTCGTCTTCTTTCTCTCTTTCTCTCGTTCTCTGTCTTTCTTTAATTCGTTTTCAATCATTCAATCTTTCATTCATCCTTTCAGCTATTCATTCATTCTTTCATTCCTTTATCCATTCACCCACCCATTCATCCTTTCATCCTTTCATCCTTTCATTCCTTCATCCATCCATTCATTCACACATTCATTCATTCATTCATTCATCCTCTCATTCATCCATTCATTCATCCCTTCATCCATTCATCATTTTGTGTTGTTGTTCTTCTTCCTTTCTTTAATTCATTTTCAATCATCCAACCTTTCATTAATTAATTCACTCATTCATTAATTAATTCATCCATTCATCCATTAATCCATTCATTCATCCTTTTAGCCATTTATTCTTTCATTCATTCATCCATGCATTCATTCCTTAATTCATTCATTCATCCTTTCATTCCTCCATTCTTTTTTCTTTCTTTCTCTTTTTGTGTTTGTTGTTGTTCTTTCTTTCTTTAATTCATGTTCAATCATCCAACCTTTCATTAATTCATTCATTCATCCATTCCTCCATTAATCCATTCATCCTTTCATCCATTCATCCTTTCATCCATTCATACTTTCATTTCTTCTATCAATCATTCATCCTTTCGGTCATTCATCCTTTCATGCATTCATCATTTCATCCATTCATCCTTTCATTCCTTCATTCATTCATCCATCCATTCATTCACCCATTCATCCTTTTGTAGAATTTTCCGATATTTGAGCTATAGACAGTCCACAAGTCTCATTGAATTAAAAAACTTAATGAAAATACAACAGGCCTGTCAGACCCTGACACGGTTATAGGTATTCTAAAGGCCTTCCTTGCCCAGACCCTTGTACATACATATATATATATAAATGTTCTCAAATGCACTACACAGCCCTGCACGCTGATCCCCTTCCCATCCCTACCCCACCCCTACTACACCTTCTTTCAAAACCTATTACCTAAAATTTTCCTTTAAATTGACATAAAACCTGTCTGATGTAAGTCCCCACTGCAATCTCAGACCTCGATCCCATCATTAGGCCACACAGAATGGAACACTCGTGATGGGATTAAAAAAAAAAATGGGCAGGTTTCCGCATTTGGTATTGGTGATTGGATCCACTGATTTGCATATTTACAATATAATATATATATATGTGTATTGTAGATATGTTATATCTTTTTGAAAAACAACAAGAGAGAAAACAAAGGAAGAAAGAAGTGTTTAAAGACAATTCTAGAGTCATCTTGTACATTTATTGATGCATGCTCACCAAGTGCATAATACATATGTTGAACTGGAATTGCATGCAGTTACTATTATGACAAATAGTCAATTTATATTATGCTTCTATTATCGAACAGGTTTTTCATGTGGTTATTATTGCAACTGATATTGTCATTTATGTACCAACAAATTTTAATGAACGACCGGAAGACCAGTGCTCTGGCGCTGACAAAAGACATTATTCGCTGAATAAAATACATTCGGTAAAAAATGGGCTATGGAGAACTATTCTATAATAAATTGCAAATGGTCTATATAATGGTAGATGGTATGTAAAACCAAACGCATATAAGGTATACGTGGTGTTGGTGATCCATTACTAATTAAAGATAGAAATTGTATATCAATATAGATAGTGTGAGAGGGTCACTTCTTGACATGTGAGAGAGTCTTTGGAACTCTCCTCACATACCCCCTCCCCCCCAAGTTTTATTTATGGATCACTGCACACCAGATACAACAGGGCACTGTAGCGAGACACAACCATGCCTTGGTTACAAGGATATTGAATGTTCATTGGTTGATATAAGAATGCCTGTTGGTGATTGGAGGAATTGATCATGTGACCACCACCATCTTGATTCCTGAGACTATATATATGTAATAAATAAGGGAGTCTCACTCTCCCACCTTTCAGTCGAAATCTGCTTTCCTTCCTTGCCTGTAGTCATCCATTCATTCATCCTTTCATCCATTCATTCATCATTTCTTTCATCAATTCATCCTTTCATCCATTCCTTCATTCCTTCATTCATCCATTCATCCATTCATTCATCCTTTAATCCTTTCATTCCTTCATCCTTTCATTCCTTTATCCATTCGTCCATTCATCCATTCATCCTTTCATTTATCCATTCGTTTTTCTTTCTTTCTCTTTTTTTTTGTTTCTTTGGTGTTCTTCCTTTCTTTAATTCATTTTCAATCATCCAACCTGTCATTAATTAATTCATTCATTCATTCATGTATTCATCTTTTCATCCATTCATCCTTTCATTCATTCATTTTTTTCTCTTTCTTCCTTTCTTTATTTCTTCCTTCCTTCCTTTGTTTGTTTGTTTCATTCTTTCGCAGTGATGTATAATTACTTAGTCTGTGCTGCAAGGCGCTTTTCATTCCAAGTGGGAACTGGTTCTATAATCTCTCCCTGCTAGTTTGCATTCACTGCTCTATAACGGATCGAAAAGGTGATTCCAATTCTCACTCAAGATGCAAACAGACATCACGCTTCTTGCTCTGACCCGTGTTAAATGGACAGTAACATACCCAACACAACATATTCACAATCATCATGATCGAAAATGAAGTTAATAATAATTGTCGTCTGCTTTGCTTGCAGGGGCAGCCAGTGGCCATGAATGCGGGTCCAAACAGTGAAGACTTGAACAAATCGCATCCCAGCTACACACGCCCCCTGGTGGCCGGGTACGACACTGGTCGCCGCGTGGGGGCGCTACAGTGCAAGGAATTCTGGCCAACCCCCCTAAACACAGAGGTCAAGGCCAAACACGCCCTATTTGAATGTTTCAGGTAAGTTTATTTTTATAGGCTTTTTTTGTTGTTGTGTTGTGGAGGGGGGGGGGGCCATTTTTATTCATCTGAACAATTCTTTCTTTAGCTTTAGTGCGGAACACTGTTCTCCCAGTCATGTTTAGTTACATTTATACCATGTAGGCTTTTTAAATTTGCATACTCCGATGAAAGCATAAAATTGTCAAAACCAATACACTGAACTAGATTTGATTCTACATACCGGTGCACTTATCAAGCATTTGTTGCTGAATAGAACGGCGTAATATATCAATTTACTAGAACATGTTACTACTACTGAAGCCTATGCTGTCAGAGTTTTGGCATGCTTGCCAAAATTAATTTGGCACGTTAGCACTTCAAATATTTCAAAAGTCCGCCGTTTTAAATAAAAGTTACTTCAAGCTAAAGTAAGATAGATTATAACGATCAACCTGATATATTTATCTCAGAAAGTGACAGAAACTCAAAATATATCGGATTATGCAACTTTTATCACAAAAATCTATTTTAACAAATTTAAGATATATATATTTTTTTTTGGTCCATTAGTTGTTTAAGCAGGGGAAATTTCAGTCATAGACGACTGGTCTTCCTCATTCCACTGCTGGTCGATAGAAAGCCCGAGCCTACACTTTTACCGACCCAAGGGATTTTTAACCTCCCGCACCACATAGACATGGTATGAGAGCAACCGGCATTTGATGACGCTGTAAGTTATACACAGCGGTGGAAATCCAAATTGGCAGAGCTGGGGGCACGGGGAATCAAACCGCCGACCCTCAGATTAGGAGCCTGACCTAGAAAAAAGTCAGACACTCTAACCACTCCACCACAGAGAACACCACACTAGCATATTGTTATTACATTTAGATATCTAAATGATTGAGGGATTTAGTGTGGTATTTGGGATGATTCCCTAAGATTTGTGTGTGTTGTTTGACGTCCTAGCAACATCTAACATCAAATCAGGATGGGTACTGACTTGTGACTGCATTTGAATTTTGCATTTGTGTGGTGTCTGTGACCTGGCAGTCACCGGCTGCAGAAGTTCAGCCGTTAAAACTGCCCGTTTTTGGTAGTTGTGACAGTGAGCACTTATGGCAAATTTATAGTCCTGCCCCACTGGGAAATCAGGTCACCGGCACCATGACCCGAAATCCCACTCAGTCATATTATCCTGACACAGAACTAACTAGTCTGTGCCTTATCCTATTAATGCTGAGTGCCAGGCTTGGAAGCAAGAAGTATCAATTGTATAAGTCCTTGGTTTGCCTCGACTGGGAACTGAACTTCCAATCTCCCGCATGCGAGTCCTGCGCTCTAACGATTCGGGCACCGTGTCCAGTGATTGATTCCCCATGAAGGGTTGTGTAAGCTTAGTTGCGTTAAAAAAGAAAGTTTTTATCTTCATCTTATCTTCATCCTAATATGATGTTGCTAGGAATTAAAACCCCAATAAACCACTCTGATATTCTTTTGAAGTCCCGGGTTCCTGACCAGTAGCATGTAATTCACTTCGGTATTCATTTGCTAAGTATATAAAAATATGAACGAATCTTTCTCTGAATAAAGATGTTTTCTATATATGTACCAAGCGATTTGTTAATAGGTGGTGTGGATTTAGAGATATTTCACTTTTTCTGTATTTAATTGAGTTAAACCCTAACCCTACCATAAACCTAACCCTAAACCTAACCCTAAACCTAACCCTTACCATAATCCATACAGAAAAAGTGAAATATCTCTAAAACCACACCAAGTCACTTGATACACATATAGAAAACATGTTTACCAAAAAGATTATATTAAATTTATAAGGCTTTCTATTAATTTTGAATAAATATATTGCGTCGGGCCTACGGCATTTGCTGCTGTCAGGCCGACGTTGTTTTGTGCAACCTCCCGCCGTCGAGCCGACGGTGGGAGGTTGGACAAAACGACGTCGGCCCGACGGCGGTTTCCACCATTGGGCCAACGGCGCCGCCGCCGTCAGGCCGACGGCTGTGTGCTATCTGGGCTAGAGAAGGAGATGTCGAGAAGTGCCAAGGACAACCCGAAGAGATTCTGGGGATATGTCAAGGGTAAACTCAACACAGGAACATGTATCGCAGATCTCATTAAACGCTGAGAAGGAGATCAGGAAGAAATGACGATGTCAGACACTGAGAAGGCCCAAGTACTAGCCAAGTTCTTCGGTAGTGTGTACACGCAGGAGCCGGACATGGATGTTCCATCTATTCCAGAGGAGATATACAACCAGCCGCTACATACATTAGAGATTATGGAGGAAAATGGTGAAGAAGAAACTCTTAAAACTGAGGTCTGGACAAAATAAACCCTGGGCTGCTGAAGGAATTGGACCAGACAGGATGGCCGAATGAGTTGAGTGTCCGTCTCCAGTGTTGGTAGATCATGGGATCGAACCCTGGTCGAGTCAAACCAATGACTGGAAAATTGATACTTGTCGCTTCCTAGCCTGGCACTTGGCATTATTAGGATAGGGCAAGAACTGGTTGGCTCAGTGTCAGGATAATGTGACTGAGTCTGATATCAGGTCATGGTGCTGGTGGCTTGGTCTCCCAGTGGGGCAGCACTATAAAGTCGCCATGAGTGCGCAATGTCCCAAGTCGGTACCCGTCCTGATATGACCTTATATGTTGCTAGGACGTAAAACAACAACAAACAAAAGGAGTTGGCAGACCCACTAAGTAAGGCTTTGGCAGTAATATACCGTAACTCCCTATCCAGAGGAACTCTCCCTGATATTTGGAACAGAGCAGAAGTTACGGCCATATACAAGAAAGGGTTGAAAAAGGAAGCGTGCATATACAAGAAAGGGTTGAAGAAGGAAGCGTGAATATACAAGAAAGGGTTGAAGAAGGAAATGTGCATATACAAGAAAGGGTTGAAGAAGGAAGCGTGCATATACAAGAAAGGGTTGAAGAAGGAAGTGTGCATATACAAGAAAGGGTTGAAGAAGGATGCAATACAAAGGTTGAAGAAGGGGCAACAGAAAGTGAAGAACGAAGTCAATACAAGAAAGGTTGAAGAAGGAACGATATACAAGAAAGGGTTGAAGAAGGAAGGTGCAAACAAAAAAAAAAAAAAACAAAAAAAAAGAAGCATGCATATACAAGAAAGGGTTGAAGAAGGAAGCATGCATATACAAGAAAGGGTTGAAGAAGGAAGTGTGCATATACAAGAAAGGGTTGAAGAAGGAAGCGTGAATATACAAGAAAGGGTTGAAGAAGGAAGCATGCATATACAAGAAAGGGTTGAAGAACGAAGCATGCATATACAAGAAAGGGTTGAAGAAGGAAGTGTGCATATACAAGAAAGGGTTGAAGAACGAAGTGTGCATATACAAGAAAGGGTTGAAGAAGGAAGTGTGCATATACAAGAAAGGGTTGAAGAAGGAAGTGTGCATATACAAGAAAGGGTTGAAGAACGAAGCATGCATATACAAGAAAGGGTTGAAGAAGGAAGCGTGAATATACAAGAAAGGGTTGAAGAAGGAAGTGTGCATATACAAGAAAGGGTTGAAGAAGGAAGGGTGAATATACAAGAAAGGGTTGAAGAAGGAAGGGTGAATATACAAGAAAGGGTTGAAGAAGGAAGTATGCATATACAAGAAAGGGTTGAAGAAGGAAGCGTGCATATACAAGAAAGGGTTGAACAACGAAGCGTGCATATACAAGAAAGGGTTGAAGAAGGAAGCGTGAATATACAAGAAAGGGTTGAAGAAGGAAGTGTGCATATACAAGAAAGGGTTGAAGAAGGAAGCATGCATATACAAGAAAGGGTTGAAGAACGAAGCATGCATATACAAGAAAGGGTTGAAGAAGGAAGCGTGCATATACAAGAAAGGGTTGAAGAAGGAAGCGTGCGACTATCACCCAGTAAGTTTGACGTGCATTTGTTGCAAGGCATTCGAATCGCTTATTAGAGACTGCATTATGACCCATCTAAAGGAGAACAACTTGCTGAGTAACAGACAGTATGGGTTTGTAGGCGGACGCTCCACAGCTCTAGAGATGTTAAAGGTATTAGATGCATGGACGGAGGTACTCAACAGAGCTGGGGAAATAAACATCATTTACCTAGATTTCATGAAGGCGTTTGACGCAGTGCCACACAGACGACTCCTGAGCAAGATGAGAAGCTATGGAATAGACGGAAACATATTGGAATTGGTGAACGCCTTCTTAGTAGACCAGAGACAGAGACTGGCAGTTAACAACTTAAAACAGTTAAATGACTTAAAAATGTAATGACTTAAAAATTAATACTTGTTGCTTCCTAGCCAGACGCTCGGCATTACTAGGATAGGGCAAGGAGCAGTGGAATGAGGAAGACCGGTCATCTGTGACTGAAATTTCCCCTGCTTAAACAACTAATGTACCAAAACAAAACAATGGTTTCTCCTCCCCGTGGATGGATGCGCTAAGCGGGATCCCCCGGGGTTCAGTCATCGGGCCGTTGTTGTTCGTCTTCTACATAAATGACCTCCCGGATTCCATAGCTTCATCAATATTTATGTTTGAGGATGACACAAGAGCGTACCGTGAGATACGACTGAGTTCAACTGAGGAAGAGAAAGACTTGGGTGTCATCGTTGACCGAAAACTAAAGTTTGAACAACATATCAGCACTAAGGTTAACAAAGCAAATCAGATGATGGGGTTGGTGAGAAGATCTTTTACACACCTAGATCCGGAGAACTTCCATTGGGTCTTCAAAGCGATTGTCCGATCCCACCTGGAATATGCCAACATGGTATGGTCCCCACTAAGGAAAAAAGATATAACCATAATCGACAACGTCCAGCGAAGAGCAACTAAGATGCTACCAGGCTTCAAGGACCTGAGCTATCAAGAAAGACTCATAAAGATAGGACTATCTACACTTGCCTACAGGAGGCAATGAGGTGATGCCATAGAGACAGACGTACACGATAGAACGAGGAGTATATGATAAAGACGCAGCACCAGAGCTTCCGCCACATGAGAATAGAAACTCAACTACCAGAGGTCACTAATATAAGCTACAGAAATCTAGATGTAAGACGACACTCCGACAACACTTCTTCACACAGAGAATAACCGAGATGTGGAACAACCTGCCAAGTGCCGTTGTCCAAGCACCAAGTGTTAAGGCATTTGAATGGAGACTGGACAAACTGTGGAAAAATCAGGACCTGGTGTACAACTATGAGGGGGCTCTGAGAAATACTGATAACTCCCCTACGTATTTATCAGATACAGATGAAGATCTGGACATACAGGCGTAAGCCTTCATCCAGTAGCTATATAACATAACATAGCATGATAACATTGATGCAACAATAGTTAACTACGATTGACAGCTGTTTACATTGATGTGACAACAGTTCACCACCATTGACATCTGTTTACATTGATGTGATCACAGCTCACCAACATTGACAGCTGTTTATTACCCGTGACAGTAATGTTATGAAAGTGGACTAGTATAGTTTACAGAGGTTTATTATGGATAACATTGATGTGATGACAGTGTACCACCATTGACCACTGTTTATTACCCGTGACAGCGATGTTGTGACAGTGGACCAGTATAGTTGACAGCTGCTTCTTTCTTTCTCTGACAGCGCGGTGGTTGACCGTGCAAACCTGTGGCTGCGAGAACACACCAACTTCCAAGTGCTCAACTGTGAGACGGCTGAGAAGAAAGTGACGCAGGTGGTTGACGTCACAAATGACTCCCTCCACTACTCGTTCAGTCCCAATGTATCATCCTACATCAAAGGACTCAGGTAGGTTTGCTGGATGCAGTATTATTCCTAGATAAAGATTCAGTACTTGCAGTAGGGGTGAAAAGCAAACCATTAGAAAAAGTGGCGAAAAGTTGAGTAATGCTGGGTAAATGAAATGAGCAGATAAATTCTGAATATATATGTCTATATATTTACCCACTACTTTTGAGTTGAAAAAATATAATAACATGTGTACTTTAATGAACTTTAAAAGTGAAATCGACGGCATTCGATCATCACCATTTTGTCTTTTTGTATTCTCTCCCATTTGACCAATTCTGTGCCGATATACATAGCCATGTGATACTGGAACCAGGAATTCCACTTCCTGTTCCATACTGAAGCAATTTTCGCCTGTATTTAGACTACATTGTCATTCACCCCTACTGCAAGTATGGGGGTGAATCTTTTATCTACCGTATTCTTAATGCTTATTGCACGATATGATTTTAAAGCAATATCAGGACCCTTTCTCCTCCTCTCCATCCCATCTGTCGCCCCAACTGACTTCTAGCCACCCACCCACTGCTAACCCACTCAACCACTAATATTAATACATACTCCGCCAACATCTGCGTCTGTTCGCTCCAGGAACTTAAATTATAAAACTACCTGTGTGCCTGGATTAAACTAAGCTACCATGCAGCTGGCTATATTACCACCAGTGTAATATATCCAAAACAAACAATGAAATATGTTTGAATAAAGTAATTAAAATAAAGCAAAATTAATATAGCACACAATCTCCAACACTTCCCCCATTCTTAAACAACATCAAATAACTACAATTTATTATCAATATAGACAATCAATTTAAAACAAAAGCTGTCCTCACTTATGTCCAGAAGACCAGCTCTTTGGTGGTAATGAATGAGATATTCTGACAAATAAATTATTAAAAAAGAAATAAATCAAATCAAAATGAGCTCATCCAAATTTTAAAGAAACCCAACTTTTATTAGGTTATTTAGTAAGGGACTTTAGGGCTATACCGATTTAATTTAAGACAATAAACGATTTCCACAATGCATCCACCACCTGGTGCCAAGGGAAAGAACTAATGTTAGGTCCCGTATGTCGTTCACTAAACTAGTTTTGACCATAACACAAGAAAGCCAAACAGAAGACCATATTTTATTTCTTATCAACTCTCCACCCAAGTATAAATCCACAATCCCTTATCTGACATTTTTGGGACCAACACACAATTTCCACAACACATGCGCAGAGCGTAATCCAGACTGGACTTGTGGGTCACAGCATCTGTGGAGAGGCAATTGAGGCTCTGTTAACACTGGCTTCATATTGAGCAACTGACACAGTCTTTTCAGCACAAATGTGGATTTATAGAGAAAACATACTTGCCATTTTTTAATCATTTTTGATAATTATAGTTGTATCATATTAATTGATTGATTGAAAAGCTCGATCATCAGTGTAAAACAACACAGTGACACACTGTCAAACCCGCAACATGAGTGTCATTGCCTATCACCAGGTGTCGTACTAGTCGCGGAAATCGTGTATTGTGCTCAGGAATTCAGAATGTGTTCTGATTTCAGAATGAAGGTAGCAATGACACATTAATACTGCAATAAAAGGTCTTAATGCTCACACCAAGTGGGATTAATAAAGACTACAAATACTATTACAGTATATTTATAGCGTAATATGCTGATAAATATAAGAGGGAATAGTCTAGACCATAAATACTCAAGTAAATCTTATTTCCTACAAAAACATTCGGTAAAGCTATAGCATGTACAGCTTCAAATGAACCCATAATAAAACGCATTAATATTTCTCCAGAGAGATGTTTGAATATTCACATTAAACGGGATAAGTAAAGACTATAAATAGTGTTGCAGCTTATTTATAAACTGCATGAAAAACTTCTGTTTTTTTTATACCTTTGTGGATTTCAGAATTTCAGATAAGGGATTGTGGACCTGTATTGGATTTAATATTATCCAATGCTATTAACAGAATACCTTCATGGGGAGCGAGACGTAGCTCAGGCGGTAGAGTGTCCACCTGTGAAGGTGTCAGTGATCCTATCGATCAGGCTTAGTGGACCCATTTGCAGTTTGAGCTATTTTCCGTTCCAATCAGTAGTCCACAACTGGTTCGTCAAATGCTATGGTATGTGCTGCCTTGTCCATAGGAAAGTGCATATGAAATACCCCTTGCTGCCTATCGGAAAAAGTAGCCTATGTGGTGTCAGCGGATTTCCTCCAAAAACAGCTGTCAGAATGACCATATGTTTGACACCCAATAGCTGATGATAACAATTCTTATCTGTGGAGTAAGAATGCTATTCTTTCTTTTCATTATAGCCAACCTTTGTTTATTTTCGGCTATATGAAGGAATATATCATAAAATATCAAAACAATAGTTCCCCACCATTGAAAAAAAACCTTCTTTATTCCCTGAATAAAGAAATTGCATTTACAACAAAAAAACAACCCACCAAAACACGATATCGGCTGGTGTTAGGGGACCTTTAAGTGACACCAAAGCACAGTCAGTGTTCCCTTGGTGACGTACAGGCTGACCTAATAACACCTTCACACAAACCTCACAGAGACTGAATTGCAAGTGAGCCGCACAATATCATCATCATCATCATGCTGTCGGTCGCAATGCGACAAAGACTGCTTTCATTACTTGACTGTCGCTCTCCATTTAGCTCTCTGCTGTGAGAGTGATGTCCATGAGTCGGTCTTAATGTCTCTCAGCTTCAGGTTTCTCTTGATGGTATCCTTGAACCAGAGACAAGGGCGCCCTCTCTTTCTGTAACCAGAAGACAGTTGAGAATAGAGGATCTGCTTTGGTAGCCTGTCTGATGACATCTTCATGAGGTGTCCAAATCTTTCAGGGCAGCCCTGTCCGTTCGAGTATTTCCGTATTTGTCACTTTGTCCTTCCACACAATAACAATCTTAAAAATAGCGCGTCATCCTGTCATCTCTCCATCCCCCTTTCCCAGTACTGTCACCACAGCAACGCTATAGGTAAAAAAAGGGAAGTTTGTTTTATTCAATGATGCCTCTAGAGAACATCGAATTTCATCATCGGCTATTGGACATCAAACATATGGTCATTTTGACATATTCCTTTGGAACAAACCGACTGCCACCACATAGTCTACTCTTTCCAATAAGCAGCAAGGTTTTTTTATATGCACTTTCCCATAGACAGGACAACTTCAGCCTTTGATCAATTAATCAATAGGATACAGCTATAATAGGCCTTGGCCCTGTTAGCCGCTCTAATTAATAGAAATGAACCAGTTGTGGACCACTGGTTGCAACGCTATAGTTGGACAATGATTTCTCCCTTTTGTCTAAAAATAAAACAACAAACAAAAACTCACCCAAAATCATGGCGCTTCAAAGTAAGAAAATTATATGATGCTTCGCTGACAGTACGCAGTGGCCAAACCACTAAGAATGCTGGCTTCCCTTTTGGAATGTTGGGGTTACAAAACCACAGCCGATTCAAACCACACCCGATTAAAAAATTGATACTTGTCACTACCTAGCCTGGCGCTTGGCATTAATAGGAGAGGGAAAGACTGGTTAACTCAGTGTCAGGATAATTTGACTGAGTGAGTGCGAAATTGGGTCATGATGCTGATGGCCTGGTGTCCCAGTGGGGCAGCACTATATAAAGTCACCATGAGTGTGCACTGTCACAAGTCGGTGCTGATTCCTGATATGACCTTGGATGTTTCCAGGATGTAAAAGCCCAAACTAATAAAACAAAATTACCGAAATGACGCAGCATTCTACTCAGTATCCACTCAGCGTAAGGCTTAGCTGTTAGTATTGTCGTGGGGGTGATGACAATGGGAAATATTGTGCCTAGAGCGGGACTCGAACCCACATCTCTTTGCATTCCGGGCCAGTGTGCTAACATTACACCACCTAGGCTCCCTGATATCAACACACTACCCATGCCTACCTGTCTATGCGGCTCCTTGCCTGACAGGTCAGTGCAGACCACTACACTCGTCCCCCTGGAATTGTATGTCTTTTAATGCTTACAATTACATACATACAGGCAATGCACTTACATACATACACAGGATAGGTTCAACAACTATACAGCGCATAGTTTGTACAGGATCCTGGTCACTGCACCCAGTGTCGTGGGGGTGATGAAAATGGGAAATATTGTGCTGAGAGCAGGACTCAAACCCACATCTCTCTGAATTCCAGGCCTGTGTGCTAACCATTACACCACCTACGCTCCCGGATATCAACACACTGCCCACGCCTACCTGTCTATGCAGCTCCTTGCCTGAGAGATCAGTGCAGACCACTACAGTATTAATATTGAGGTTTGACCAATCACACTAGCCTTATGTTTGTAACCAGACAGCTGGGCAATAGATAATGAGCCACTGCATTGTCTATGCAGCTAGGTATGATACATGGTTATACCAGGTGGTTGGTAGATCCATTGCCGTCTCTCTAGACTTTTAATCTGAGTACTAACTGGGCACAGCGGCCTAATCTGTGAAACGCAGGGCCTCGAGTGTGGAAAGTCGGGAGTTCGGTTCCCGGTCGAGTCAAACCGATGACTTAAAAATTGATATTTGTCACTCCCTAGCCAGGCCCTTGGCCTTATTAGGATAGGGCAAGGACAGATAAGCTCAATGACAGGGTAATATGACTGAATGGGATATCGGGTCATGGTACCGGTGGCCTGGTCTTCCAGTGGGGCAGCACTATAAAGTCTCCATGAGCGCACACTGTCCTGCTATGACCTTAGATGGTGTTAGGACGTAAAACAACAACAAACAAACATAATCTGAGTACTAATACTGCTAGCATCCCTTTAATGAAACTTCAAAGGAAGGAGGGCGTATTATTATGATGTCATCGCTACAATAGCCACCCCCTTCCTCTAATTAACATTTATCTCATCCCAGAAATGTGTAGATTAGACAGCAGAATTATCAGGGATCAAGGATTCTCGCGATTTCGCGGATTTCCACGATTTTGTTCTATTTACCGATTAATGTTAGGCAGATTGGAAGGAATCTGTATATGACAACAATTGAGTTCGGATCCCATTCTTACATGATCTTAGATGTTCGTAGAACAGAAAACCCTAGCAAGAATGAGTTAGATATGGGCGATAATATAGGCAAAACAAAGATAGTTGAAAACTGACTTCCGAAATTGTATTGTGCTTTCCTGACAGTGCTAATCCTATGGGGGGGAAATCTGCGTTTTCACGGAAATTTGCCATTGGCGTAATAATCTCGGCTTGATTTCGGCGGTTTTTGCTGGAGACCACTTTCATCCCCAAATTATTAATAGCAAGCAAATGGCAGTAAATCGTATCCATAGTGCTAATTTATTAATAGAACTGGTGTGTTTTCTAGCTCTAGATTCAACACACCTTGACTCGATATAAATTATATAAACAACTTTTAAAAAAAGGGCAGAGTAACTGTTTTTTCAAAAAAGGGCAGAATTATGATGTGCTGCCATTCTGGTCCGCAGTCTAACCAAAGATCCTACTATGCAGTAGTGTATACAACAGAGGAGCTTCTGCCTCAAAATACAGTTTTACGTCCTGGCAACATCTAAGGTAATATCAGAATGGGTACCGACTTGTGATAGTGTGCACTCATAGAGACTTTACTGTGTTGCCCAACTGGGAAATCAGGCGGCCATCACCATCATGACCTGATATCTCACTCAGTCACATTATCCTGACACTGAGCTAACCAGTCCTTGCCATATCCTATTAATGCTGAGTACCAGACTAGGAAGTGACAAGTATCAATTTTATAAGTCATTGGATTCACTCGACCGGGAACCTATAACTCCTGATCTTCCACATGCGAGGCCCATGCTCTACCGATTAGACCACCACACCCGGTGTAATGTGAAGTAGAATCTTTAGTCAAACACTCAGTGCGCCGACAAACTGTCACGCCTCATCAGAGAAGACCACCGACTGTGCGCGCACAGAGTCGTCACAACGACAGTCTGCCCGACTGAATCAGTCGGACTAAGTCGGGCCGAGTCTCATCTCATCAGACTAGCATTATGGTTGTCTTTGGTGCGATGCATTTGCCAGCGAATGGATTTTTACTCCTACTCACAATCAATTTGCAAGAAAGCATTTATACCTTGTCGCGTCTTTTGATGTCTTCTATCGAGCTTAATTACATGAAAACAATAACATGCAAAGTAACCTGTCAGACATGCGCATTAGACTCGGAGTTAGAGGCGGTGTTTTATGTATGGGACGTGCCATCGCAAATGGTTCAACGCGGCTCTGTAATTAGGGGCCGGCGCACACGCGCCGTTATCTAGCCTGACGCGTGATGTGAATGGACACCGACAGCCCCGCCTTAAACCGACTCTGGTAATCAAGACGCATTAGCGTAATCCTTACGTGGTCTGATCAGGTGGACCGCCACAATGTCGCCAGCTGCTGACCGCAGCTGGGTCTGATTGCAATTAACTGCGCAACAATGTCGGTGACGACTGTCGTTATGCTAATGAGGCCTGCCAAGCATCATATGACTGTGATGAGTGTGTGCAAGGTAAGGTAAGCCTGGCAGATACTAAGTGACACCCGAATTGTGTTGTCGATTAGTATCTGCCAGGCATACCTTACCGTGCTCAATTTGAGTATCGTAGAACTTCTACTGTCATTTTGCAGTAGGATGAATGTATTGAACACCTTGGGCTACCTACTGTTAACCACATTAATCCCAGATCTCACGCCACCATGAGTGCGTACCCATCCTGATATGACCTTAGATGTTGCCAGGATATAAAACTCCAACAAACAAACTATGAGTGCGTACCCATCCTGATATGACCTTAGATGTTGCCAGGATATAAAACTCCAACAAACAAACTATGAGTGCGTACCCATCCTGATATGACCTTAGATGTTGCCAGGATATAAAACTCCAACAAACAAACTATGAGTGCGTACCCATCCTGATATGACCTTAGATGTTGCCAGGATATAAAACTCCAACAAACAAACTATGAGTGCGTACCCATCCTGATATGACCTTAGATGTTGCCAGGATATAAAACTCCAACAAACAAACTATGAGTGCGTACCCATCCTGATATGACCGTAGATGTTGCCAGGATGTAAAGCTCCAACAAACAAACAAATAAACAAACAACCCATCGTCTGTTTCTTTGTTGTTGTTTTACATCCTAGCAACATCTAGGTCATATCAAGACAGGTACCGACTTGTGACAGTGCGCACTCATGGTGACTTTATTGTCCTGCCCCACTGGGAGACCAGGCTGCCAGCACCATGACCTGATATCCTACTCAGTCTTATTATCCTGACACTGAGCCAACCAGCCCTTGCCCTATCTTATTAATGCAGAGCGCCAGGCTAGGAAGCGACAAGTATCCATTTTTAAGTCATTGGTTTGACTCGACACAAACTCATCGGTTCGGATCTCGCGATCTCCCAAAGCAGGAGACGGACGCTCTACTCATTCGGCCCAACCGTCTGGTCTGCTAGAGAAAGGATGGCAGATGGTGTTATATTGGTGAGGAAGACTAGGAATGAATCAGATGTGATTTATTGATGAATCGCATCAATGGATGGTATTCGACATGACGACAGCTGCTCTCAGTCAATCTCTGCGGCACACTCTCGGCGAGTTCATCTCAGCTGTAGCTAATCACTAGGTATTGGAGTTTTACGTCCTAGAAAACATCTACTGTCATATCAGGATGGGTACCGACTTGTGACAGTGCGCACTCATGGTCACGTTTTTGTAGTGCTGCCCTACTGGGAGACCAGGCCACCCGCACCATGACCTGATTGATGTCCCACTCAGTCACATTATCCTGACATTGAGCAAAGCAGTTCTAGCCCTATCCTTATAATGGCGAGCGCTTGGCTAGGAAGCTACAAGTATCAAACTTTAAGTCATTGGTTTGACTCGACCAGGGTTCGAATCCCATGACCTCCCAAGGCAAGAGATGGACGCTAAACTCATTTGCTCACCCCATCTGGTTTCCAGCGGGAAGATATTATGAGCTCGTAATCAGATGGGATGGTCAAATGACTTGCGCACATACTTCCCATGTGGGCAGGTCTTGGGATTCGAATCGCTCTTTCAAACTCTGGCCGACTCAAAGCAATGACATACACATTTATAAGTGTCCATTATGTAGCATGGCACTCAGGATTACTAGATTTGGGCAAGGACCAGTGGATTACTTTTTCTATTAGTTTAGCAGGTAGTGGTAGTATAGAGATTGGTCTACAGTTACCCAGGGTTTGTTTGTCCCCCCCCCCTTTGTCGAGTGGGGTTACTTTGGCTATCTTCCAGCAGTCTACATATGTGCCTTCTCTGAATGACTTATTGAAAAGGTTACATAAGACATCTGGGATGCATCCAAGTGCATCCTTCAGTACTATACTCGATATGTTTTCGATGCCTGAAGGTTTGTTGTACTCAATTTCTTTTATGAGATCTTTTATTTCTTCTATTGTGGTTTGGCAGTCCCCAATGGGTACTTTTAGTGTCGGTGCTTTTGTGGCCCAGTCAGAGTTACATTTTTTGGATAGCTTATTTCATATTGTGGAGAAATGTTTGTTTATTTTGTTTGCTGCATCACTGTTGTTGATTTCAATTCCCTCATGTGTTGCATAGGGTAATTGAGTCTTTATTTTTGTTGTTTGGGATTAGTATCTTTACATTTTTCCAAAATTTATGTGAGTTTTTTTCCCCATTGTTGATCCTGTTTGACAATCTACTTTCTCTTGGCTTTCCCCACTGATTTCTGGCTCCGATTTCATGCTTTATGTCTTGTATGTGTTATAGATGCCCACTTGTTTTGGCTATTTTACCTGTTTTGTATTTGTCCATAATTGTGCTGATTAATGCTGGGGTTACATATGGCTCTTGATTATTTTGGATTTTGAGTTTTTTTATTGGGCAGGTAGTGTAGAGATGATTTCTCACTTCCCCGTTGATAGTGTCCCATTGGCCATTTACATCTATGTCGGTTGGGATTGGTAGTTTAGAAGTTGTTTCCAGGTGGGCTGCTAGTGCTTCCTTTGTGTAGTTTTTGTATGATCTCCCTATATGGGGCATGGTCTTGGTTTTGGTTTTTATTTTCTTTCTACTACTATATATCAGTTCCTGGTCACTGATGCCCCAGTTCCTAGTTCCTGAGGTGTGTGTATGGTTTGAGTATGTTATTATTAGGTCTATTATTGAGCTGTTTTCTCCCAAGTCTAGTTAGTTCACTAATTTGTTGCTTTAGTCCCTTTCCTTTGATTAGGTTCTCCAGTGAGTATTTGTTTTTATTGTTTGTTTTGTAGTTTATATTGAAGTCCCCCAGTAGGAATATCTCAGCTTTTGCAAGCTTTGACACACTATCACGGGACATTTCTAGCTGTGTGGTAAATTCTTTGATGTTCCCATTTGGCAGTGTATACAGACTCCCTACAGCTATGTTCGCTTTTTTCTCATTGTTTATTAGTGTCCATACCAACACAATATTTGTATCTGACCTATTTGCTTCTTGTAATGTTTTATGTTCTGAGTTTAGGGTTTGTTTGGTGTATATTGCAATCCCTCCACCCTTTTTTTATGTTTGTGCATTTGTCAGTGTTTTTCTGTCTCTCACAAGCCTGTACCCACTAATTTCTAGCAGTTGGTCACTATTCAGCACATGAAACCATGTTTCTGACAGTGTCAACACATCAAATTTACATATATCTAAGTTTAGCTTAATGCTGTCAAGTTTACTATAGGCTCTTTGGCAGTTTAGATGGGCTAAATGTAAGCCTCTGCCTAGTCTACAGTAAATCTCTTCCACCATATTTGTGTGGTGATTTAGGTATAGGTAGCCGCTTGGTGCTCGAAGAGGCTTTTCTTTTCTAGTGTGGATTAGAGAAGGGATTTTTTGTTAGTGTTTAAACGACTAAGTTATTTTGATTTTCAGCTTGTCTAATAGTCATCCCACTCGTTCTGCTGTCAACATTTGTGCCGCCAGTGCGTGCGGACACGTTGTTGTTCTTATGCAGCATTTGTAGGTGGCTGCCAAGATTTTTTATGTTGGGGGGGTTATTTTTAGAGTTTATTTAGCAAAATCTAGTTCTAGAGATATTGCACTATTGCATTTTGGTGATGCAAGCATATATTTCCCGACATATCATTCATAGTATATTTTTCTTAAGCTCTATATTATGTCGGTATCTTGTTGCTCTGGGTGGATGTTATATATGATCATGTAATATAGTTAGTGATTTAGGGTGACACACATCTGGAATTGAGACATGTAAAACATTCAAGTGTGTTGACAGCTTGTATATGTCAAGCTATGGGTGTCTTAATTTTCGGGTTAATTTTTAGTTGTGTCAGTTGTTATTTTGATTTATCCCTCATTTGCACTTGCTACTAGTGGTTGAGGGGAAAAGAGAGAGTAGTAAAGAGAAAGAGAAGGGCGGGAGGAGAAGAATAGAGGGGTGAGGGAGAAAAGTGAAAAAGTGAATGGGGTACTTATTCGTTTTCATCTGCCTCACTTCCGGTTCGCAATGATGCAGTCAGTTATTTTGTCTGCCACTTTGTTGGCAAAACGTTTTTGAGTAGTGGACATCATCATACAGGCTGTACACATAGCAAGTGGTCCATTTTCCTTTCTGCAATTTGTGGACGTACATCGCATATCTTAGGGTTCTTGGGTTGACGTTCAGTAGCCCCTCGTTCAATCTGTGTATGAATCTGTTAATTTCAGGTATGTAGCTGTCTATTAATTCCTGGTAGCCGGTATGGCTCCTATTCTCTGTGTACACTGCTATGTCCATCCCCACCAGTTCACAGATTATTGGTGTTTCAGTTATTTGTGGGATGGATGTTTGCGCGTGTTGGTATTCTTCCGTCATATACAGGAGTAGTGACTCCTTGTCTTGGAAATGCGGGGTTAGCTCCCTCCTTCCTGTTTTAATGGTCTAACCTTTTTGTAATGTCTTTCCGAAGAATTTGGTCTACTATTTTGCTGGTCCCTGTGCCAGAATAGGTTTCTGCATGTACTCTGAAGTTTTGTTGTGTTTTTCACTTCAGTTTCTCCACTATCCTGGGTGCGATGACACTTATCCTGGAGTCTACACAGAGCAGGATCTTTGATTCCATTTTCTCGGTTTGGTTGCTGTGCGTTGTTTGCGTGCTTGGTTTGTTTGTTTGGGCGGAAGTGAGTTGAAAATGTGCCACACATGCGTTATAACACGCTGGTATGTCGCGAGATGGTTTCCCTGCTTTTGTTTACATTCGTTTCATATGCTTCAATGCATCGTGTGTGCATTGGCTGCTGTGCGTTGTTTGCATGCTTGGTTTGTTTGGGCGGAAGTGTGTTAAAAATGTGCCTTACATGCGTTGCAATGCATTGGTGTTTTGCAAGATGGTTTCCCTGCTTTTGTTTACTTTCATTTTCTAGGCTTCAATGCGTCGCGTGCGCATTGCAATATGTTGGTCTGTCGCAAGGGGGCTTTCCTGCTTGCGTTCACCTTCACAGATGTTGTATTCAATTTTTATGTTTTGTTTATATTTATAATATATTTATATTGTATTTAATTTTTATATTATTTGCTATTTTTTGTATCTCCCTATTAGCCCTGTTACTCATCTTGATCCTTGGCAGTTTGCCTGGATGTTGTCCCTTGTTTTTTGGAGCATTTCTGCCATCTTGTTTTGGTATCCTGGTTTGACTATTTCTCCTGCATCTGCATTTTGGAGGAACAGTCCTGTGCCCCAAATGTACAATAATTTTGTTTGAAGCTCTAGTTATAACACTGCATTTTTGTTGTGGGTGGGTGGGAGGGTGGGTTATTGCCTATATATATGCAGTTATATAGCTAAGGCTTAATGAGTGCCTCCATGACTCTGCTTCATGCAGGGATGAAAGATCTCCGCGATATCGCGGATTTCCGCGGCTATATATATTTACCGAATAACCTTAAGCAAAATGCCTAGGAATCAGTGGTATATGACAAGAAGTGCTTTGTTTGAATCCCGTTCTTATATGACCTTAAATGTTGCTGAAATATGAAACCCAAAAAGAAATACTTACAGATGGGATGGCCGAATGAGTTAGAGCGTCCGGAGACAAAAAACATATGGGCGATAATGCAGTGACAACTTGAACAAGGACAGTTGGAACCTGACTTCCGGCCTTTTCCTGCGATTCCCTCGCAGTGTTAGTCCTATGTGGGGAAATCCGCGTTATCGCGACAATTCATGGTTGGTGTATTAATCTCAGTTTGATTTCCGTGGTGTTTTTTTTTGCCGGAGACCACTTTCATCTTTGTTCATGAGTTGCTTGGCAAGTTGCTTCAGAATGCACTGCGTGATTCCATCCTTTTATTCTTAGCCAAACTTAAAATTGCATAGTCCTACATTTTTCTGAGATAAGTATATTAAATTGATCATTATAATCTACTTTTAATTGAAATGGCTACCTTTTGAGATATTTGAAATTCAAACATGTGAAAATAATGTTGGCAAGCACGCCAAAACTCTGATACCATAGGCTTCTGCAGTGACAGGTTCTAGTAAATTGGCTTGGTATTCCCTTCTATGTGGCAACAAATACTTAATAAGTGCATCAGTATCTAAGTTAGATATGTGGAATCAAATCTAGATAATTGTTTTGATTTTGAAAATTTGATCTGACTATGCAGCTTTAAAATTCAATAAGAAATGAGAATTTAGCGTTAATCCAATTCGCAAAACTGAACTGATTGGCGAACCAGGTCTGACTATCCGACACAATCCAGTTCCGGAGTCTCCCCCCCCACCCCCACAACCTCCCGCCCCCGCACTCCCACCCACCCCGTCCCGAGGTCACGTGATGCTCACTCAGTATCACGCCTGCGCATTCACGGCGGAAGCGTCAGTTTTGCCGGTAGGCCAGTTCCCATTGTAGTCGCCATGGCAACCGACTCCAAAACAGAGTCTGCGATATGGCCGAGGAATAAAGTGCGACGGCGTTCCGTTCAATTAGTGCTTCACTGCGTTATGTGATCAGAGAAAGAGATGGAGTTGTAGAGACGGGAGCCCTTTGTTAACCCGACTTATTCATTGCTGTAGTTATACTTATAGAGGGGCATGCCCCTCCAGTCCGCCACCACCACTATCTCCACCACCACTATATCTACAACCACCACCACTATATCCACCACCAGTATATCCACCACCACTATCTCCACCACCATTATATCCACCACCACTATATCCGCCACCACTATATCTACAAGCATTATATCCACCACCACTATATCCACCACCACTATATCCAGCACCAGCACTATCTCCTCCACCACCACCGCTATCTCCACCACCACCACCATCTCCACCACCACTATCTCCACCACCACTATCTCCACCACCACTACTATCTCCACCACTATCACCCTAACCACCACCACTATATCCACCACCACTACCACTATCTCCACCACCACCACTATATCCATCACCACCACCACTATCTCCACCACTATTACCACCACCACCAGTATCACTATCTCCGCCACCACCACTATCTCTGCTACCACCATCACCACTCTCTCCACCACTAACACCACCGCTATCTCCACCATCACTATCTCCACCACCACCACTCTCTCTGCCACCACCACCATATCCATCACTATCTCCACCACGACCACCACCACTATCTCCACCACGACCACTATCTCTTCCACGACCAGCACAAACTCTACCACCACCACTTTCTCCACCATTATCTCCATCACCACCACTATCTCCACCACCACTATCTCAAACACCTCCACTATATCTGCCCGGCTATATTAGGATATGGCAAGGACTGGTTGGCTCAGTGTTAGGATAATGTGACTGAGTGAGATATCAGGTCATGGTGCTGGTGGCCTGGTCTCCCAGTGGGACAGCACTATAAAGTCACCATGCATGCGCATTGGCACACGTCGGTACCTGTCCTGATATTAGGTTGGATGTTGCTAGGATGTTGCTAGGATGTAAACCAACGACAAACACACTATATCTGCCACAACCACTATATCCATCACTATCACTATCTCGACCACAACCACCACCATCTCCAGCACCACCAGCACCACCACCACCGCCACTATCTCCAGCATCACCACCACCACCACTATCTCCAGCACCATCACCACCACCACCACTGTCTCCAGTACCACCACCATCACCATCTCCACCACTACCACCAACAGTACCACCAACACTACCACCACCACCACTACCACCACCACCAACACTACCACCACCACCACTACCACCACCACTACCACCACTACCACCGTCACTACCACCACCACCACTACCACCACCACTACCACCACCACCACCAACACTACCACCAGCACTACCACCAGCACTACCACCACCAAAACTACCACCACTACCACCATCACTACCACCACCACTACCACCACTACTACCACCACCACCACTACCACCACAACTACCACCACCACTACCACCACCACTACCATCAGCACTACCACCACCACTACCATCACCACCAACACTACCATCACCACTACCACAACCACTACCACCACCACCAACAGCACCAACACTACCACCATCACTACCACCACCACTACCACCACCACTACCACCACCACCATCACTACCCCCACTATCTCAACCACCACTACCACCACCACTACCACCACCACCACTACCACCACACCATACCACCACACCAACACTACACCACATACACTACAACCACCTACCCACACCAACACTGCCAACATCACTGCCACCACCACTACCACCACCATACACCACCACCATACCACCACCACCATACACCATCACCACCACCACCATACACCACCACTACCATCACCCCATACCACCACCACCACCACCACCACACACCACCACTACCACCACACACCATACACCATACACCACCACTACCACCACCACAAACTACACACACCACCACTACCACCACCACTACCACCACCACTACCACCACCACCACCACTACTACCACCACTAACACCACCACTACCACCACCACTAACACCACCACCACCACCACCACCACTACAACTACCACCAACACCACCACTACCACCACCACTACCACCACCACCACCAACACCAACACTACCACGATCACTACCACCACCACTACCACAACCACCACTACCATTACAACCACCAACAACACTACCACCACCACTACCACCACCACCACCACTATCTCCACCACCCCTACCACCACCACTATGTCCACTACCACCACTATCTCCAGCACACCACCACCAGACCTCATTCCCTGGCGTTGTCTTCCCACCTCTTCCTTTGTCCACCTTCTCTTCTTTCCCCCTTTTGACTGTACCTTGCTTGATGCTTTTGGCGAGACTTGATGAACCTAAAATATGGCCATACCACTGCCGTCATTATGAGTGTGCAGATGAGTATGCAAGTTCTGAACTGAATGATTCGGGTTGTTTACGTCCTCTCAATAATGGAGGTCATATCCAGCTCAAACACTGACTCATGATCAATGCACATCAAAGGAGGTTTTATAGTGCTGCACCATATAGATACCCTGCCATTGACTGTGATATCCCAGACACATATAATCCTAGCCGTTTACCCTATCCTAGTAAAGCGAGGCACGCGGAAAGGTAGCGATGAAGTATTAATCTAGTAAATCTCAGGTTTGATTCAGCAGAGGATCGATGAACCTGAAATATGGCCATATCCCTGCCGTCATTATGAGCATGCAAATGAGTATGCAAGTTTTGACCTGTTTGCCTTTCACATTACCGCAAATTCGATCTAAAATATGTGAAGAAAAAGAGAAAATGAGTGCGAAAAAATTACCTGTCTCACGTGGCTCAGACAGCTAGTTAACTGTGGCCCCTGTTGTTGGCAACGGAAATAGCTTTCTTTGGTAATGAGTTAATTATGCCCGACTAATTAATATATTGATTGCAATTAGCCATTGCCAACAACTAGTGGATTATAAATAGGCACATGGTAGATAGTGGCCTGCCAAGAGAATGAGAAAATTCCTCGATATATATGATATTCATATGCACAAATTTCAGCGGTACATTGAATGAGGTTAATGAGCAGATAGCGAGCGGTGGGAGGTGGCGCCACCATCGGAGCTGAGATTGAGTAGGTTGGAGCAGTAGATGACTAGTCCCAGGCTCCATCACCCGATCACTGGTGGGCAAGTATGGAATTCTGGGTTATTATACTTGTATAATTCTTATACAGCCTATATAGATATAGTATTAATATATAATGGGTTCAGGCACAAAAACCTACAAATTCATATTAGTTGTTTTCTGCAAAATAGAATTTATTGTTGTGCTTTTCAGTTAAAGTCTATCATTATTCATATTGAGTTCATCAGTGTTCATGTATATATACATATATATATACAGTGTCCGAACTACGAGTTTGTCCACTTGTCCAGGACAAGTGAAAATTCAGACGGACAAGTGAAAATCACACAAGACTTGTTCGGTGGACAAGTGACAATTTTGCTTATTTCTATCACTGATCACTGATGTATTTACAGTAAAACCTCTGTAAATCGACCAACCATGGGACCGACTTTAAGTTGTCGATTTAGGGAGGTGGTTGGTTTAGAGTATGGTATGCAGGTATTGCAGGTATTGCAATACCTCAGGGAGTTTGACGCCCCTGCCCTGCAGAGTTGTAAACCACTGCCTTGTGGTACAGGTTCTTGACAGAACCGAAGGCTAAGGGAGCAAACCCTAAACAGAAAACCATGTCACTGTGGCAGCATTAAGGGCGGTTGATGTATGGAACTCCCAACATCTCCCGACCAGCCACTGCAGGGACAAATAGTTTTGCGCCTGTCTTGACATGTTCTTGCCGGTGTGAAACCTCTATTTGCTCCCCGAGAGAGTGCCGCTGGTAACTTGCAAAAGCCAGCAGCACTTCAACACTTTTGCAGGCAGCATTCATGAAAAAACGGAGCCGAGGCCTGGACAGTGTACAGACGACAGGTGAAAAAGCTGCATGCCTTCATGATGCGACATCTGCGTTCAATCATGAGGCTAACCTGGAAGGACAAAGTGACAAATAAGGAAATACTCGAACGGACGGGGCTGCCCTCTATGGAAGATCTTCTGATCAAAAAGAATCTCCGGTGGACTGGACACCTCATGAGGATGTCATCAGACAGGCTACCAAAGCAGATCCTCTATTCTCAACTGTCTTCTGGTTACAGAAAGAGAGGGCGCCCTCATCTCGGGTTCACGGATACCATCAAGAGAAACCTGAAGCTGAGAGACATTAAGACGGACTCATGGACGCAACTCTCACAGCAGAGAGCTAAATGGAGAGCGGCAGTCAAGTAATGAAAGCAGTCTTTGTCGCATCGCGACCGACAGCATGATGATGATGATGCTGGTTTAGAAAGTTAGAATATGCTTGCAATGGTATTTTGTTGGGACCCAAATGAAGCGATCGATATAGGGAATCTGTTCGATCTGTGGAATGATCAGTATAAAGAGGTGTGACTGTATAATGTAGCTGTAAAGAGGAACAATGAAAACTCTCATAAAATAATTATGGACGACTTGTCACAAACTGCTGTACAGTTTGATAGAACGCCCCGTTAAAACTGAGGAGGCTTTCATCGTAAACCACATTAATGCAAACAAATTAGTCAAACAAATTTGTCACTGCGGCAAGTTTATGACCAGAACCAGATTTTAAAGGCACTGGTTGCTGATGTATTCTGGCAGTTAGTGATCTGAAATTATTCATTAAAAAATGTCATCAACATTGTGGGTAATTAAATACGGATGTGATATATAACAATGGCAGTCGTTTCCATAATTGATGCCCTCCGCACTTCAGTTAAGAGAGGTGATGGGTTCGATGCCTTGCTGAGCCAAACCTGAGATTTACTGTATTAATACTTGGCGCTACCTTTCCGCATGCCCTGCTTTACTAGGATGTACTAGGTAAATGGCTAGGATTATATGCGTCTGGGATAACACAGTCAATGGCAGGGTATCTATATAGTGCAGCACTCTAAAATCTCCTTCGATGTCCATTGATCATGAGTCAGTGTTTGACCTGGATATGACCTCCATTGTTGAGAGGATGTAAACTACCCGTATCATTCAGTTCAGAATATATATATATATATATATATATTTATATATATATCCACAGAGTAAAACCTCTCTAAATCGACCGACTGTAAATGGTCCATTTAGGGAGGTGGTCGGTTTAGGGAGTTTTTAAAAATCAGTGCAATGGTATTGTATGGGCAATCGTTTGGGACCCAAATATAGCGATCGATATAGGGAAGTGGTTGATCTGTGGAGGTGGTCAGTTGGAGAGGTTTTACTGTACATATATATTTTGTGGGGGCATGTCTTTATTTACCCTTTCCCTGGCGGATAAATATGTTAACACTCGTTTTCACTGTCGGATAGCACTAGTCGAATTTGATTCAAATCTTTTGAATTTTAGATTGGTTGTAATTTTAGTTTTATTGTTGTTTCTTGTTTACCGGTTGTAACTATTTGTAGATTGCAAACAGTCAAATTCCGGCTTTTACCTTACTTTGTGTTATTGGAACTAACTGCTGCTGGTTTTTTTAAAAGAGGTCTTATATATAAGGAGGGGGTGGTTACTACACCTCTACACCGACCATAGTCTGCTTTCACTACACTGGCCTGTACCCCTACATTACTCTGCCGCTCTACACTGGCCTGTGCACCTACATTACTCTGCCTCTCCCTACACTGGCCTGTACACCTACATTACTCTGCCTCTCCCTACACTGGCCTGTGCACCTACATTACTCTGCCTCTCCCTACACTGGCCTGTACACCTACATTACTCTGCCTCTCCCTACACTGGCCTGTACACCTACATTACTCTGCCTCTCCCTACACTGGCCTGTGCACCGACATTACTCTGCTAGTCCCTACACTGGCCTGTGCACCTACATTACTCTGCCTCTCCCTACACTGGCCTGTACACCTACATTACTCTGCCTCTCCCTACACTGTACATTACTCTGCCTCTCCCTACACTGGCCTGTGCACCTACATTACTCTGCCTCTCCCTACACTGGCCTGTACACCTACATTACTCTGCCTCTCCCTACACTGGCCTGTACACCTACATTACTCTGCCTCTCCCTACACTGTACATTACTCTGCCTCTCCCTACACTGGCCTGTACACCTACATTACTATGCCTCTACCTACACTGGCCTGTACACCTACATTAATCTGCCTCTCCCTACATTGGCCTGTACACCTAGATTATTACTCTGCTAGTCCCTACACTGGCCTGAACCCTTACCCCTACGTTATTACTCTCCCCCACACAACACTGGTCTGTACACCCACTTTACCCTGCTTCTTCCAGGCTGTGGCTGGTGCCCGGCTACCAGTGCTTCAGTGAGACGAGGTCCCTGCAGTTCGTCGACGTCGCCCCACAATGCATCAGTTCCGAGGTGGACATCGGCGGGCTCCAGTTCGAGACGATATCCGAAGCGCTGGACCGCTTCAATGACCAGGTCAAGCGGAATCCACTACCAGGTGGGTGCTCTGACCGTTGACCTCCTGACCCGACGGGATGGCCGTATGAGTTGAGCATCTCTCCTTTTGGTAGATCGTGGGATTCAAACTTATGGATTTGAACCCTTGTTGAGTCAAAGCAATGACTTAGATTGTATCAGGCACTTGGCATTATTAGGATAGGCAAAAGCTGGTTGGGTCAGTGTCAGGATAAAGTCACTGAGTGGGATATCAGGTCATGGTGCTGGTGGCTTGATCTCCCAGTGGGGCATACCATGAAGTCGTCATGAGTGTGCACTGTCACTAGTCAGTACCCGTCCTAGATGTTCCCAAGACATAAAACACAATGAGTGGTGGTTATAGTGTGAAGCGGGTGGTGGCGCCACCATCAGAGCTGAGGTTGGGGAGGCTAGAGCAGTATATGACTAGACCAGACTCCATCAGTCCATGGACTGAGTGAGTGCTAGGGAAAGGAGTGATATTCCAGGTTATTATACTCATATAATTCTTATACAACATATTTTATTTATTAAAATTGTTGCATCTATCTTCCTACATAATGATCCATTCTACTCGTTATGAAGGCAAAATTGTTCAGCTCAAATTAAATGCTTTCGACAACAAAACAAGCACAACCCAATCCACCCACGCATAGAAAGGAATCCTGCAAGGCATTCAGAAATAAACTATTCTTCTTTGTTTATAGCTTGGAGAAACAAACAAAGAGAAAAGAAGAAAAACAAAGGAAAACAAATAAACGCGAATTAACCATGAATCAAACTTTGTGGGAAAACATTTTATTCCGCGAGATTGACATGCAGTAAAACCTCTCTAACTGAGCACCTCCACAGATTGACCACTCCCCTATATCGATCTCTTTATTAGAGTCCCAAATGATCGCCCATACAATACCATTGTAGCAAAATGAAAAACTCCCTAAGCCGACCAACTCCATAAATGGAACATCTAAAGTCGGTCCCATGGTCGGTCGATTTAGAGAGGTTTTACTGTACTTTCAGTACTGATGCCTTAGTTTCCAGGGATTTCCTTGCACAAATAGTTAGCTAATATTTGATTAACATGTTTCTCCTCGAAATTCGGAACTATTTCAAGATAAATGCAGTGAGTTTTTTCTCTTCCCCCCCTTCGCCCCCCCCCCTTTTACATTCTAAACAATTAAATTTGTTTAGTTAATGGTGATTTTGTTTGACGGCAACCTGGGGTCTAGAGGTAGTCAAACAGCTCTAAGACGATTACATTTTCTTTTAGTCAAACAAAAAAAAAACACCTCCCCCCAGAGTCACTTATTCGAGTTAATGGTCGAGCCCCTCGCCCCCATAGGGGAAGCCAGGTAATTGCCACGTATTCAAATCAGCAAGTTTAACACTTCCCCAACGAGGCCCTACATCACGGAATGACCATTTGTTATGTAGTACCCCCCCTCCAACATACCCCCCCCTCCCACACACACACAGGGGCTGTGCAGTAACGTGTCTGTGCCACCCGAGTAGAGGACGTAGGCATTGACCTGCCACCTGGCGGCTTCAATGGGCAGCCATAAGGAAATAGAAGTGGCTGTTAGTGTACAGCAAGTTTAGCTTAGCCTGTCGGAAACTGGTTTGTCACCACCATCACCACCTTGTATCCTTCAGTCTCCTGGATAAAAGATTCACCCCATACTACAGTAGCCTGAGTAGGGGTGAAGAACAACCATATATACAAAGTGGAGAAGAGAAAATATGGGTAAATGAAATGAGACACATCAATTATTAATCTAAAAAGGAAATTATATTCTTCACATATCTTAATATATCTACCCGTGACTTTTGAACTGATTAGGAGATTAAGCCCAGGAGATAAGTGAACTTTGAAGATTGAATTGATAGAGCTCACATATCCCCATGGCAGCCATTTGTCATTTGCAGGAAGTTCAGAGGTTTCTGGGTAATAATCCAATCTAGGTCAGGAAGCAGTCATTTTCATTCGCTGAGGTAGTCAGGTTATACAACCAGTTCATTCAAACATGGTGGATTTACTTCACGGACTCTATCACTTCAAATTGATTTTGTGTCATTATGCCTTGATATTATCTGATTTGAACACTTTGGAGAGTATATGTTGAGGGAAAACATATACAATCGGATTGTAGCTATTGGATTTTAATCAACATATGGTAGGAATGCCAAACTAAGACTATTAACAGTGAGACATATTTTCTCCAAATTTTACATCGGGTTGTAATTTACCTCTGAACAGAGTCCGAGGTGAATCTTTTATGTAATTGTCAGTGAGTTGTGACGGTGAATATGGTGGTCACATTCTGGTGGTGTCATTAGACTGTGTTATTACCAAATTGTTATGCTGAGTCAGGTGGTTATGCTAACCCTCGCATCGCTCTCTTGCAGACCACGTCCTGCAGTGGAAGTTATCAGCATAACAAGAGTCTACAGTACTCCTATGCTGCAACTTAATAACAGAAGTTTTTTACACCGCATTCTGACAACATTTGACTTGACACTGCATCCCAAACCTAGTCGCTGTTCTCTTACAGGCCACATTCTGACAGTGGAAACTGTCAGCATAAAGCAACTCAATGACGTCAGTATTTGACACCACATACTTTACAAGTTCTTTTTATTGAGGCTGTATTTATACTGTCCATAGCATATAAGCCCGGGTACCCAGGCTTGTTTTCAATGCTGGCCAGTTGTAGTATTGGTGTTATCTTACCACACAGTTGCTGCTGATAAGTAATTTGATTGCCTGCATTTCAGTAGCAGATAGATAATTGGTTTGTATGGTTAGTAGCCTATGTTAGTTTTTTTAAATGTTCTTGGCATATATATATTATTTTATTTTATTCTACTCTTATTACTAGACTAGCCTACTCCTATTTACATATCATAGGCTTGTACATAGGTGTGTTGTGTGTAATCTGGCTACTTTTGGCATGGTTACCTTTCATTGGGCATCCCGCTGGTTGGCGTGACATATCACATGCCCCTTTGCAGTGCAGCTTAGTGGGGGTTTCCTAGCCTTATTTTGCACAGATATTCTTTTTAAGTTTTTAGGTCAGGAATTTGTCCTTCCTTTACCGTTTGGGTATTCCACACCTTGGTAGCCATTTCCAGCATGCTTCTCTCATGAGCTTTTATTTGGCTTCTGGTCTGCTTTAGTAGTGGCGCATTATTTTCAACACCTAACTTGATGCCGCATGCTAAACCTAGTCATTGTTCTTTTGCAGGCCACATTCTGACAGTGGAAGCTGTCAACATAACAAAGATCTACTGTACTCTACACTGCACCTCCGTGACGGGAGTATTTGACACCACATTCTGACAACACTTGACTTGATGCTGAATCCTAAACCTAGTTGCTGTTCTCTTGCAGGCCACATTCTGATAGTGGAAGCTGTCAACATAACAAGGATCTACTGTACACCTATGCTGCACCTCCAAAACGGCAGTATTTGACACCACATTCTGACAACACTTCAATTGATGCCACGTCCTAAACCTAGTCACTGTTCTCTTGCAGACCATTTCCTGACAGTGGAAAGTGTCAGCATAACAACATCTCTACGCTGCACCTCGTGGATGGCAGTATTTGTCACCACATTCTGACAACACTTCAATTGATGCCACGTCCTAAACCTCATCACCGTTCTCTTGCAGGCCACATCCTGACAGTGGAAACTGTCAGCATCATCATTTCTCGCGACACATGGGACGGAAATATAAACACAGAGGAGTGTCGGTGGGTTGACCTCTTCAAGCGGCATCGGTTCAGTTTTCTCAGGGTATACTATATCACAGGGACGCCACAACATGAAAACATAGGTAAGAATCCATATACTTAATCTTTATGTATTTATTTCTTTTAATAAGTCAAGCTAATCTTTTTCTGTAAAGTTTTAAAAAAGAAAATATTTTATTAAAAGGACCAGATATAGGTCGCTTAGACACTACCTGTACTCCGACAAATGCTCTCCAAGCATACGTTTGCCAGTTTTCAGTTTATGCAACTACATACATGGGGGAGAGTGCTAACATTGGTTGCTTCTATTGTGTTTTATTTAGTCCAGCAGCACTGACACTTTTAGACAACCATATAGAGAAAATAATGCTAGAAATTGCAATCTAAAATGATAAATATGAAGTTCAAATGTTTATTTATCATAACCAGCTACTTTTTGTGTGAATAATTGATTAAATCATGTAGATTAATAGACTTTAAAAGTTGAATTGAGAGCTTTCTGTCGCTGCCATCTTGGTGGTTGCCATGGCTTCCCCTGTGTGTGGGGAACCCCTCTAGGTCATGTGATGAGGGAATCCTACCTATGATGTCATTCATACATCACAGACCTCAACTCTCCTCCCACATGTTCACTGGCATGAACTGAACAAACTAAGCAAAGGTATGTTTGGAGAGATTTTGTTGCTGGATTCGTTTGTATCTGGGTGAGGTATATCCAGCAACTTTAACATTTTTGTGTCAGTTGGTCTTCCAGAAATTACCCTTTTAGGTGATTTTAGGTGACAATAGAAAAGCGCATCATAAATCGGCAGAAGACCCCAAATCTCCATTTTCAATAATAGCAACATGTGCGTAGAAATCTCTCCACATATGCATAAGTATTTTAATGAATAAATATTATAAGTGATTATAAAATGGAAAAATAAACTAAAAGAAATACTAAAAATCGGGAAATAATCTAAAGAAATTATGATCTCCCAACCTGACAGCTCCATTTTTAGTAATAACAATATTTTCATCAAATCCTTTCTACATACACATAAGTATTGTAAAGAATAACAATTATGACTAATTATAAAATGGTAAAATAGATCCCACAAATTACAATCTCCCACCCTCTCAGGATGGGCAACTACAGACCCATATCAGTCCTACAGGCTCCAGGCAAATTGATTGAAACAATACTACACAGGCACATAAATGAACACCTGGACAAAAATAATATACTAAACTCGAGACAAGGGGGGCTTCAGAAAACTCCACTCCACATGAAAAACCATAGCGCTACTCACCAGTGACTTACTGGCCTCAATGAACAAAAGATATATATCAGGGGCAGCATTCCTAGACTTCAGCAAGGCTTTTGACACAGTAGACCACAAGATACTACTACAAAAGCTCAACCAAATGGGCATAAAATCAGCCACCAAAAACTGGATTTAATGCTACCTGAGAAATAGGGAACAAAAAACCAAAGTAGAAAATAGTGTATCAGAACGCAAACCAATTACATGTGGAGTCCCAGAAGGGTCAGTCCTACGACCACTACTCTTCATAATATACATAAATGACCTAGAGAAGTGACTAGACACTGAATACTTCCAGCTATATGCACATGGTAATGTCATCTATGCTAAGGGCAACGCTGAGGAAGAGGTAACAAATAAACTGAATAAATTACTACAGAAACTGGATGACTGGTGCAAATCTAATAAAATAACCATAAATGCCAGGAAATCCAAAACAGTCATCTTCTCACATAGACCACTACCGGAAAGTAACGCCCAGTGCAAACTCGGAGACCAGGTGCTGGAAAAAGTAAAGCACTACAGATACTTAGGCCTAGAGGTGGACAGCCAACTAAACTACAACCTATGTGTGACAAAATTCATACAAAAAGTAAATCACAAACTCTGGTTATTTGCCAAATTAAGAAAATTCATGACACAAGAAATGTCAATAAAGGTTTTCAAAGGGATGATGCTCCCATGCTTTGACTATGGAGACACAATATACATGGGAGCAAAGCAATAACTGCTCAACAAGCTGCAAATCCTACAAAATAAAGCATTAAAAATATGTCTCAGGGTGGACAGAATGCAACCCACTTATGAACTGCACATGCAAACCAAAGCAAAATTGCTAAACAAAATTAGAAGACTAGTACACCTCAAAACACTCACATTTGGGTACAGTCGCGACAGGAAATACCAAAAGCAACCAACCAGAGATACACAAATAAACAATGCACCAGAAGTAAAACAAACAAGGAGCCACATAAAGGCCCATGAAAGGCTTGGAATGCCCAATCAGTAAAAGAAAGACAGATCCCTGATCTAAAGACATACACAAAATATCTATTTAAAAAAGGGAGGACACTGATGACACATTAGGGCCAGAACCCCAGATGGGCATCTGATAGGTCACAGCCCACAAACTGGGCTCCCCCAAGGGAGAAACCTGGACCACCCTCAGTAGATAACAAGCAACCACAAATCATCAAAAACAGAGATTCCCAATCTGAAAACATACAAAAATATATATGTAAAAAAAGGGAGACCTTGAAAACACCATGGGGCAAAACCACAGAAGGGCATGTGATAGGTCACGGCCTACAAACTGGGCTGCCTCAATCGGGTAATCTGGACCACCCTCAATAGATAACAAACAGCTACAAACTATGTACAAGCTTATAAATGTAGAGTAGGCTATTTCAACAAAAATCAAAAAACTAATATATTTGTATCCACTACAAGGGCGATCAGAAAATAAAAACAATATACCTATCAGAACGCCTGATAAAAAATAATCACTATGTACCTGCTACTGTGTGAGAAACAAAAACATCTTATCACCTCCTACTGTGTGCTAAGATTAAACCACTACTACAGCTGGCCAGCATTGAAAACAAGCCCGAGGACTCAAGCTTACATGCTATGGACAGTATAAACACAGCATAACATTTTTTTTAAACAAAAAAAAAAAGCTCAATTTTAATAATAACTATGTTTGCGAGAAACTCTTTCCACATATAGATATGTACGAGAAAGAATAAATACTATAAGTGGTTCTAAAATTGAAAAATAAACCAAACACATTACAATCTCTCAACCTGACAGTTCCATGTTTAACGGTAACAATAGTTTCATGAAGCTCTTTTCAGACACACATATGTATTGTAATGAATAAATATTATAAGTGATTCTAAAATGGAATTTGATGTTAAAACATGCTAAATTAATTTTGGCAAGCACGCCAAAACTATGACACCATAGACTTCAGTAGTAACATATTCTATTAAATTGACTTATTACGACCTTCTATGCAGCAACAAATGTTTAATAAGTGCACCAGTATCTAAGTTGAATATATAGAATCAAATTTAGATAAGTGTTTTGGTTTTGAAAATTTGATGTTTTCATCGGACTATGCAACTTTAATATGTGCATCAGTATCTCAGTTCACTATGTAGAATCAAATCGAGATCAGTGTTTTGGTCTTGAAAGTTTGATGTTTTCATCGGACTATGCAGCTTTAATACTCACGATCCGTCTAGTTCTATCGGTGTTGTTGTTGATTGGGCCTTTCTCGCCGAAACCTATGAAGAGAACACCTGTAATACCCCCATCACACCAAAGTAGTTCTCACTACGTTCATGAAAATGTTGCCGAACGGGCTCATACTGTGTGCGAATGTAGTGAACATAGTAGCAATGATTTACAAATTGTTTATGAACTGCATGGCTAGGCAAGGACAGAAGGGTGCTCTAGAACTTTGAGCACGTTTAATATTTTCAGTGGCCACGTTCTACCCCGTTTTAGAATGGGGTCAGACGTTTTGAGAACTAGTTTGGTGTGATAGGGGTGTTAGTAAACTGACGTTTTCATTCTCTTCTTGAGCTGGGACCAGGCGCTGTGGCCGAATCCCTAGAGTGCAGGCCTCGCGTGCGGCAGGTAGGGAGTTCGATTCCCGGTCGAGTCAAACCAATGACTTTAAAATGTATACCTGTCCCTTCCTACCCTGGCACTTGACATTAATAGGATAGGGCAAGGACTGGTTAGTTCAGTGTCAGGATAATGTCAGTGGGATATTAGGTCATGATAGCAGTGGCCTGATTTCCCAGTGGGGCTGCACTATAAGGTCACCATGAGTGGGCACTGTCACAAGTCGGTACCCATCCTAATATGACCTTAGATGTTGCCAGGATGTAAAGCTCCAATAACCAAATCTTGAGCTAGCAGGTGACGACATTATCAGACTACATATACATATATTGTATTGTAAATAACTGTATCGGCACATGGCTGGAAGACCAGCGCCACAGTGCTGACAAAAGACGTTATTCAATGAATAAACTGTATTTGCAACAACAACAAATGATTAAGAAGCATCAATAACAAAGCATATGCGGCCATATTGGATATTGATCCTCATTACTTCGCTACCCTAAGGATCACTCAGATTTGTTGAAATATGACAAACACTGGTTGGTGCTCTGAAATCAAATAATATTGCAGTTTAATTAAGCTCAGTTGCTATCAAAATTATATACAATGGTGTTCTCTGTGGCAGAGTGGTTAGAGTGTCTGACTTGTTTCTAGGTCAGACTCCTAATCTGGAGGTTGGTGGTTCGATTCCCTATGCCCCCCCTCACCTCTGCCAATTTGGATTTCCACTGCTGTGTATAAATACAGTTTCATCAAAGGCCGGTTGCTCTCATACCATGTCTATTTGGTGTGGGAGGTTAAAAATCCATTGGGTCGGTAAAAGTGTAGGCTGGAGCTTTCTATCGACAAACTGTCTAATGGTGAAAACAAGTCTATTCAGACTTATCCACGATAGGCAGTATAAATCTTCAAGAGAAAAGGGGGGAAAAACCAAAACAAGCCTAAAAATATAGTTGATCAAAGTATTAGGAAGCCTTGAAAAAGAAAAACCTATATATTTCTCCTATGAATATTTGTTAATTTGAAGCCTCTTTGCTATGGTCCATTTCTCCTTTTATCGTACAAGCATGACGTCAGCGAATATGGATATTTGGGCTCCTATATATAGGAGTAAGGTTTGCTGCAATGGGCGGTTCGATAAAATTGGAAAAAACGACCACCATGCATAATGAATTATATAGCATATATATATATAGTTAGGCAGTAAAACCACTCTAAATCGACGGACCATGGGACCGACTTTAAGTGGTCCATTTACGGAGGTGGTTGGTGTAGAGAGTTAGAATATCCTTACAATGGTATTGTTGGGACCCAAATAAAGCGATCGATATAGGGGAGTGGTCGATCTGTGGAGGGGTCGGTATAGAGAGGTTTTACTGTATATAGTATGGTTCGCCAGAATAGGCGGATCCATGAACTAGGAAATAACGATCTCGATTATTATTTGTAATTACACAATGAATTATATAGCATATATATATATATATATATATAGATATATAGATATATAATTTCCCCCTGTGTGTGACGTGAGGGGGGGGGGGCGCCCACCCGGCAATTAATCCGACAGCTGGGAGGGGGGGGGGCACTCCACCAATATAGAGGAAATATAGGGTGTGTACGTTATACTTTCATTTATACTCGTATAATGCGTTATACATCACATACACCAATAGAGACAATCAGTCTGGTTACACAGAGAAGTGTCCTTTCTTATATAGCACCAGTTCAACCAGAAGTGTCTCTTCTTACATAACACCAGTTCACAAGTTCAAGCATAATGTACCGGACGCGGTGGCCGAATCGGTAGAGCGCTTTGCTCACCGTGCTGAAGATCGGGATTTCGAATCCCAAACTGACCAATTACCGAACAAACTGACATTACTAGGAGAGCACAAGGACTGGTTAGGACAGTATCAGGATAATGTGACTGTGGGATATCGGGTCATGGTGCCGGTGGTCTGGTTTCCCAGTGGAGCAATGCTATAGAAGTCGGCATGAGTGTGCACTGTCACAAGTCAGTACCCATCCTGATATGACCTTTGATATTGCCAGGACGTAAAACTCCAGTAACCAACAAACCAACCAATTAATCTGGCTACACAGAGAAGTGTCCCTTATTATATAACACCAATTCAACGAGAAGTGTCTCTTCTTACGTAACAACAGTTCACAAGTTTAATTATAAGGTAACCAATTCTATGAATGGATATAAATTATAAAAAAAAAAAAAAACCCAACACAACCACCACCCCACCCACCCCACCCCACCCACCCCACCCCCCCCACCACCCCCCCCCCCAAACAACCCCCCAAAAACCAAACACAAACCAAACAAAAAATTGACACTTGTCATTTCCTAGCCTGGCACTCGGCATTACTATGATAGCACAAGGACTGGTTAGCTCAGTGTCAGGATAATGTGACTGAGTAGGATATCGGGGCATGGTGCCGGCAGCCTGATCTCCCAGTGGAGCAGCACTATTAAAGTCGCCATTAGTGCACACTGTCGCAAGTTGCACCTGTCCTGATATGACCTTAGATGTTGCTAGGACGTAAAACAACAACAACAAAACGCACCTTGACCCCTCCCTCCCTCCCTCCCTCTCTCCCTCTCTCCCTCTCTCCCTCTCTCCCTCTCTCCCTCTCTCCCTCTCGCCCTCTCTCCCTCTCTCCATCTCTCCCTCTCTCCCTCTCTCCCTCTCTCCCTCTCTTCCCTCTCTCCCTCCCTCTCGCCTTCGCCCTCTCTCCCTCTCTCCCTCCCTCTCTCCCTCTCTCTCCTCCCTCCCTCCTCCTCCCTCCCTCCTCTCCCTCCCTCCCTCTCTCCCTCCCTCTCTCCATCCCTCCCTCCCTCCCTCTCTCCCTCCCTCCCTCATTCCCTCTCCTTCCTCCCTCCTCCCTCTTCCTCCTTCCCTCCCTCCCTCTCTCCTTCCTTCCCTCCTCCCTCCCACCTCCCACCCAACCCTCCCACGCCCTTTTTTGTGAGGTATACATTAACGGTCTACTTGTGACTGAGTCGATGTATTTCGGGATTAGAGGCGACTACATCGATACGCCAATTTCTCCGAGCTAATCAATAATATCGATAGTTTCTAGTTTCCCTTCGATTCGCATTGCTTCCAGCGCGAAGTACCAGTCGGGGTGGCCGAATGAGTTGAGCATCCGTCTCCCATTTTGATAGATTGTAGGATTTGAACAAACCGAGTCAAACGAATGACTTAAAAAATGTATACTTATCGTTTCCTAGCCAGGCGCTCGGCATTAATAGAATAGGGCAAGGACTGGTTAGCTCGGTGTCAGGATAATGTGACTGAGTTGGATATCAGGTCATGGTGCTGGTGGCCTGGTCTTCAAGTGGAGCAGCACTATAAAGATTGCCATGAATGTGCACTGTCACAAGTCAGTACCAGTCCTAATATGACCTCAGATTTTGCTAGGATGTAAAACAACAACAACTATAATGTAACAAAATATATGAATGGATATACTGGACTATAGATACAAGTCGGTACTCGTCCTGATGTGACATTTTATTTTATTTATGGTTTATTTACCTTGTCCATGACATGTAAGTTCATGATAGAACTTGTTTTCAATGCTGAACAGCTTGTGATTTATTGTCTTGAATGATTTGTTAGTAATATTTGCAAGCGCATTCTACCCTGCTAGCTAGGAGCTTCCTGGTCCACACTATCCTATCCCTCCCCCCGCACCTTAGATGTTGCCAGGACGTAAAGCTCCAACAACCAAACAACCTTTCTTCTCCAATTCTGTTTTTGTTTCTTGTGCCAGCTGTCTGTCCTAAATCGAACAAACGGTTCGGAAAGAACAGTTGACCGCCTCATACAGGCTTTACCTTTGTGGAAAATGGGTGTTCGAATCCTGGCCGAGTTAAACCAAGAACTTACACACCTCCCCGCCTCATCTCCTCTCCTCCTCATCTTCTCCCATCCTCCTCTCTTCCCCTCCCCCTCTCTTCGCGCCCTCCTCTCCTCCCCTCCTCCTCTCCCCCATCTGCCCTCCCCGCCTCCTCTCCTCTTCAACCTATCCCCCCTTCCCCTCTCCCTCCCCTCTCCCTTCCCCTCTCCCTTCACTCTCCCTTCCCCTCTTCCCCTCCCCTCTTCCGTTCCCAACTCTTCCATTTCCCCCCTCCCCGGCAACTCCTGTCCCACCACTTCCACTCTACATCCACTCCCTCCTCTTTCAATAACACCAAATTCCATATCAAGAATGAGGGTGGGTGGGAAGACAAATTATCATTGCTGCCTCCATGAGTGATGGTGGCGTTGATATGGTGACGCTCGTTGATGGAAGCTCCTAAGATCAAAAGACAATTCACAATACTATGAACTGCTTTTTCCACTCTATGTTCTCTCTCTAATTGCAGGCTTAGCTGACTTCGTCCCGGAGCAAATAAATGGCACCAGTAACTTTACACTGCGACCGCGCTTTGCAGGCTTCGACAGTGTCATGGAACAGGCGGCAATGTGGATCAGTCAAACAGAGGTGGGTCAGCCAGTTGACACGCAGCTTATCCCACACTATCGCGTTGTATATTATAATCAACATAAGTAAATTGCCTCTATTGCAATAACAATTATTATTATTTTCATTCGAACATTTAACATTTTCTTTCATTCAATTATCGTTCTCCCAGCGGAAAATTCTAATCATTGTCAGAATAAGCATCATAGTACAGGCGGCAATATGGATCAGTCAAACAGGTGGGTCGGCCAATCAACACAAAGTGTGAATCACACAATCGCTTTGTATATTATAATCAACATCACTAAATTGCCTCTGCTATAATAACAATTATTATTATTTTTATTCGAGAGGTAAACAAATTTAATGTTTTTTTTTCATTTTATTATCGTTCTCGCAATGGAATATTCTAATCAATATCAGAATAAATCCGCCAGTATCATGGAACAGGTGGCAATGTGGATCAGTCAAACAGATGTGGGCCGGCCAGTCGACACACAGTGTGTACAGCACAATTGATTTGTATATTATAATCAACATCACTAAACTGCCTCTGCTATAATAACTATTATTATTCAAGAGACCAGACGGGATGGCCGAATGAATAAAGCCTGGTACACACCTCCCGTATACAATTCACGTGCTAAAACTGACTGCCTGACGCGACCCTTCACAACCTGACCCGTCCCGTTTCCCGACTAAAACTGACTCGAATGGCCCAATTCATTTTTCGAATCTTATAAGATTCCAGTCTTAAGCCCTAAAACTGAGTTTTAAGTTGTGAATCAGAAGGCTCAGGTGTGTTAGGGGGTCACACACCTAAAGACTGAAACCAACTAAAACTCAAAGTTAGTCATGAAACAGGCAGTTTTAGGTTTTATACGGGAGGTGTGTACCAGGCATTAGAGTGTCCGTCTCCTATGCTGGTAGATTGTGAGGTCATGGGTTCGAACCCTGGTCGAGTCAAACCAATGACTTAGTAAGTATTACTTGTCGCTTCCTAGCCAGGCGTGCTGCATTAATAGGATAGGGCAAGGTCTGGTTGGCTCAGTGTCAGGATAATATGACTGAGTGGGATATCAGGTCATGGTGCCGGCGGCCTGGTTTCCCAGTGGGACAACACTATAAAGTCGCCATCAGTGCGCACTGTCACGAGTCGGTATCCGTCCTGATATGACCTCAGATGTTGCTAGGACGTAAAACAACAACAAAACAAACAAAAATATTATTCAAGAGGTAAACAAATTTAGCGTTTCTTTTCATTTAATCATCATTCTCCCAATGGAGTATTCTAATCAGCTTCAGAATAAATCCATCGTTTGGTTTTGCTGAAATGTCGTCCCCATGGAATGGAAACCAAATAGCACTGAACGTGTCCTATTTGTTTTCTGTTTGTCATCAATACAATACCATTTCAAACTTTGACTATTTGTTACATTTGAAGTCAGATGAATATGAGCCTGGCTCAAAAGGTGATAACTCTTCTTTTTTGTGTCCATTGTAATGATTGACACAAAACAGCACAGAAATGGTTACACTGAAAATACAAGGACATTTGCTTCAAATCTATATGTATTCTATTGGGATTATGAAACACTATGTAAAAAACAGTTTAGTTTATCCTGAGCAAATGCATAAGCAGATAGTATGTTGATCGTTACAATGGACAAAGTTTTGTCCCATATTGCTTATCACCTTTTGAGGCAGTCTCATCTACATCTAAATAGGTTTCATAGCGAGTGGTGTGAGAGCGTATTTATTTTGGATCTATAAATCTTGTCTTATTTTGTCCAGGGTGTTCGAATAACGAATGTGCAAACGATAGAGACGAAGTATTGGTCACGGAAAGGTAAGACAACTTTTAATTGCCATTAATTTACTTCTCAATTAATATAATTACATGATAGTCTGTGCACTAAGCGTCCGTATGATCTATAGTTGCGACTTGTAGTAATGATCTTGAAATAATACCCGAGAGAATAATAACGCAAGTAAAACTGCAGTAATGATATAATATTATGATGAAAATATGTATTTAAAAAGCTACAAATTTGTTATATTTTTTTTTTAAAGAGAAAGAGAAAGAAAAGCAGCAATAATGATGATTTGAAAAGTCGATGATAACATATAAAAAATACTGTAATAATAATATGAAAATGACACCATTTTGGATTGGAATTATCCCATCCTAGCACACAGAGTATCCAGAGAGAGGTAGCTTGCACTAGCCACACCCTACAGTTGTATACACAAATTACATGTTATACTCCAGACAGGATGGCCAAATGAGTTCGTCTCCCGTGTTGGTAGACCATGGGACCATGGGTTTGAACCCTGGTCGAGCCAAGCCAATGACTTACAAATTTATACTTGTCGCTTCCTAGCCAGGCGCTCGGCATTATTAGGATAGGGCAAGGACTGGCTGGCCCCATGTCAGGATAATGTGACTGAGTGGGATATCAGGTCATGGCGCTGGCAGCCTGGTCTCCCAGTGGGGCAGAACTATAAAATCACCATGAGTGTGCACTGTCATAAGTCGGTACCCATCCTGATATGACCTTAGATGTTGCTAGGACGTAAAACAACAACAAACAAATACATGTTATGTAGGGAAGCCTGTTGGGGGACGATGCGTGTGTGTGTGTGGGTGTGGGTGGGTGTGGGTGGGGGTGGGGGGGTGGTTAGCAAGGAGTGGATATTGAATAACAAAAGGCAGAGGGTAATTGTAGAGGATTTTAACGAGCGGCAAGAACATGATAAATAGGTGCGTTGTAATTGAGAAAAAGGTTTATTGGCAGGAGGGTGCCTGGGGTTCTGATCGTCTGTCGGTAAAGCGGCAACCAATCACATCGTATCGCAATAATTTGATAGGAACGCATATTCAGATATCGTCACAGACAGCCATGGCAGTTGTTATTATACCATCTCGCAGGCCAAACAAAAAATAAAAATTGGTGATCGTCCCCGCCCGTGCCTGAAAAAATCGCCTGCCTCTGATCTTTATTTATTTGTTTAATTTTTTTTAACTTTTAAAAATGCGTCGGGCTAGCAGCAATTCAACTTTTGTATCAATTGCTATGTCATTAGTTTGACTCGGCCAGGGTTCGAACACAGGAGTTCCAATCCCACAACCTACCAGAATGAGTGGCGGACACTCAACTCATTCGACCATCGCGTCCGGTTACATATTATGTCTACGTAAAAAAAAAAATTTTTTTTAAACAACCGCTCGCCCGACAAGTATTTTTATTTCAAAAGGACGATCACCAATTTTATTTGTATTTGGCCTTACTCTTCAATGCTGTAAACTCTAAACTGGCTTAGTAAGGGTTCCTTTTTGGGGGGGCACATTAGTTGATTAAGCCGCGGAAATTTCAATTGTGGATGATTGGTCGTCCGAATTCCACTGCTCCTTGCCCTATCCTAATAATGCACCACTCAGTCACATTATCCTGACACTGAGCCAACCAGTCCTTACCCTATTTTAATAATGCCGAGCACCTGGCTAGGTAGTGACAAGTATTTTTTCTTGAAGTATACATTTTTAAGTCATTGGTTTGACTCGACCTACGATCTACCAACACGGGAGACGGACGCTCTAACTCATTCGGCCATCCCGTGATATATTCCATGATATATCCATGCCAGTTGCTATTATACCATTTAGATACTCTTCAATACTGTAAATTGGAAGTTGAGCTGGTATACTTATCTTTACAACCATAACCATGTAATCATGTATACCACTATCAATATTACACTAAAGCAAAGATAATATCAAAGACTTAAAGTTGCATAGTCCGATAAAAACATAAGATTGTCAAAACCAACACAATTATCTAGATTTGATTGATCTACTTTAAATACTGGTGGACTTATTAAACATTTCTCGTCTCATATAACGGAATACTGAGTCAATTTCATGGAACCTGTTGCTGCAGAAGACTATGGTGTTAGAGTTTTGGCGGACCAGACGGGATGGCCAAATGAGTAGACCATAGGGTCGTTGGTTCAAACCCTGGTCGAGTTAAACCAATGACTTAAAAATTGATACTTGTCGCTTCCTAGCCTGGAGCTCGGCATTATTAGGATAGGGTAAGGACTGGTTGGCTCAGTGTCAGGATAATGTGACTGAGTGGGATATCAGGTCATGGTGCTGGTGGCCTGGTCTTCCAGTGGGCAGCACTATAAAGTCGCCATGAGTGCGCACTGTCACAAGTCGGTACCCATCCTGATATGACCTTAGATGTTGCTAGGATGTAAAACAACAACAAACAAACAGCGTTTTGGCGTGATTGCGGAAATTAATTTTGTGTGTTTGCACTTAAAATATCTAAAAAATTAGCCATTTATAATCAAAGTTACTCAAACTAAAGTAAGGTAGATTATAACGATCAATGTAATATATTTATCTCAGAAAATGAGAGAAACTCAAAACCATCGGACTATGCAGCTTTAATCTCTTACTCTTAGGCAAGACCATTTCGTTATGGGAGGCCAGACCTGTCCTCTGACGGTCTCCAGCCAGCCATTCCCGAACAGACCTGTTCCCAATCTGCAGTTTGTCATATATAACCAATTCGATAGAAGCAAGCAAAAATATTACAACAGAAGCTTTGGCTTAAAACAAGTCTATTAATCTCCTGGAGGAGGCTTGAGCTGCCTCCAGCACTGGCTCTGGGGATTCAGATAATAGGACATTAGTTTGATGGTATTTATGGCAGGCATAGGCCTATCGCAAGCATTCATCGCAAGCATCATTGTGTCGTCTGCTCAGTCGAAATGCCGTCTGCTCTTAGAAGAAATTGAATTTAGCTATTTTTCTTTGACTCTCTGGGAGTCAGTGCTTCCTTATACAAAGGGGGAACCCAGACGGGATTGCCGAATGAGTTGAGCATCCGTCTCCTATTTTGGAAGTTTGGGGGATCCGGACCCATGGGTTCGAACTCTGGTCGAGTCAAACCAATGACTTAGCAACACCTAAGGCCATATCAGGACGGGTACCGACTTGTGACAGTGCGCACTCATTGCGACTTTATAGTGCTGCCCCATTACGAGACCAGGCTGCCAGCACCTTGACCTGATAACCCCCCCTCCCAGTCCCATTATCCTGACATTCAGCCAACCTATCCCAGTAATGCCGAGCGCCTGGCTAAGAAGCGACAAGTATACAATTCTTACGTCATAGGTTTGACTCGACCAGGGTTCAAATTCCATAATCTTCCAAAATGTAAGACGGATACTCAACTCATTCGACCATCCCGTCTGTTCTATGACCTTATATTACATGTTGCTAGGGCATAAAACAACAAACAAACTGTAACTATAACTCCCACACCCTACCAACCAACACACCACCATCAATCACCTTCACGTCCATGACAGAGCTGGAGAGTGGGCAGAAGGTGAACACACTGGAGGCGTTCGAGACGAAGATCGAGCGGCGGGCGAGGCTCTTTGTGTTGCGGGTCGTCTACGTGCGGTGTGTTGGCGGCGAGGCGGCCGCGCCCGGTCAACCTCCCCCCGACCCCGGCCAGCCGCCCCCCGGCCAGCCGCCCCCCGGCCAACCGCCCTCCAGCCAACCGCCCTCCGGCCCGCCGTCACCCGGCCAACCGCCGCCAGAGCCGCCGCCCCAGCTCTCGGCCAAGACGTTCCGGCCGGCCATCACGGAGAACGAGACGTGTTGCGGTGTGATCGACCTGGGGCTGGAAGGTCTCCAGCAGACGACACACCGGATATCCGACTGGCTGGAGGAGGGAGGTGAGGCGACTTCCGGGGGTGAGTGTGAGTGTGATGGAGCAGGGCGGCCGGTAGGAGGAGGATGGTGTGTGTGTGTGTGGGTGTGTAGGTGTGTGGGGGGATGGGGGGATGTTGTGGTGTGGTGTGTGGGTGGGTGGGGTGGGTGGGGGATGTTGTGGTGTGGTGTGGGTGGGTGGGTGGTGGGGGATGTTGTGGTGTGGTGTGTGGGTGGGTGGGGTGGGTGGGGGATGTTGTGGTGTGGTGTGTGGGTGGGTGGGATTTGTTGGGGGTAGTGGTGTGGTGTTGATGTTGTTGTGATGTGTGGGGGTGGGGTGGGGTGATGTGGTGTGATGGCTGGCTGGGTTTTGTTTTGGGTGGGGGGAGGGGTGCGGATGATGTTGTGGTGTGATGTGGGTAAGCAGGTAAAGGTGGGTGATGCTGTGGTGTCATGTGGGTGGGGGTGGGTGATGATGTGGGGTGATGTGTGGATGGGTGGGTTTTGTTCGGGGTGGTGGGTGTGGATGATGTTGCTCTTGTCATTGCTGATGTCCTTGTAGTTGTTTCTTTCGAGGTGTTTTTAACATGTATATAAGTTCGTTTTTGGGTGATTTAACCGTATATTTATACATTCAAGTATTCATGTATTCACGTACTCATATATTCATTTATTCATATATTCATATATTCACATGTTCATATGTTCATATGTTCATATATTAATATATTCACATATTAATATATTCATTATTCATATATTCATTATTCAGGTATTCTTTATTCATGTATTCATATCTTCATATATTCATATATTCATACCAATATGTTCATATGTTAATGTATTCATGTTTTCATATATTCATATATGTGTGTTTAATCTGCTTCATTATGTGAATATTAAAAACTATCTGAATATAAATAACTAACATAAATTCACACAGAATTGCGTATTGAAGTTGCATAGTCCGATACTTTGAGTTTCTGTCAATTTCTGAGATAAATATAATAGGTTGATGGTTATAATCTACCTTACGTTAGTTCCAGGTAGCATTAATTTAGAATAACATATTTGAAGTGTAAACATGCCAAATTAATTTGGCATGCTTGTCAAAACTCTGACCCTATAGGTTTCAACAGTAACAGGTTCTACTCAAATTGACATAGTTTGCTCTTCTACACAGCAACCCATACTTAATAAAGGCCCTGTCACATTACGGCGTATGGCGGGAGCGTATTGAAAACCTACGTAGGTCCTGCACGTGCCAGCCTATGATGACATTTGGTGACCTTTCGGATGGTTTTGAGCGTATGTGGAACCTACGAGGAGCGTACGAGGAGCGTATGAGGAGCGTATGGGAGCGTATGGGAGCGTGCTGTGACATTTTTTGACAGTATGGGCCATACGCCCTCATAGGTCGCGTTTTTTTTAGCATGCACAAAAAAAATTGGACGGACGGATTTATGAAAGCGTATGGCGGCGTATGCCTCATACGCTTCACATACGCCGGCATCTGGCGGCATCTGGCGGCGTATGAGTAGCGTATGAGTAGCGTATGCGTAGCGTATGAGTAGCGTATACGGCGTATGCCGACGTATATGACGTAACGCGATTACGCCGCCATACGCTCCCGCAAAAAACCCTAATGTGACAGCCCCTTAAGTGCGCCAGTATCCAAGCTGGATATGTAGGCTTAAATCTAGATAAGTGTTTTGGTTTTAAAACTTAGATGCTTTTATCGGACTATGCAGACTTAGATAAGTAGCATTTTGGACAAAACGAGTTGATCACGTGTCCGCATTCCTTTTGGAAATAGTTGCTTCGTTGGTTGTTGGAGTTTTACATCCTGGCAACATCTAAGGTAATATCAGGATAGGTACCACCGACTTGTGACAGTTACTTCAATGGTAGATTATGACAATCAATTTAATGTTGCATAGTTCGATAGAAGCATCACATTTTCAAAACCAGGACAATTATCTAGATTTGCTCCTACATATCTAACTTAGATAGTGATGCAGTTATTAAGCATTTGTTGCCACATGCAAGTGAACAGTGCGCCAATTTAATAGAACCTGTTAGTGCTGAACCCTATGGTGGCAAGTTTTCTGGCATGTATGCCAAAATTAATTTAGCATGTTTTTTTTTTGTTTTTGTTTTTTTGTCCATTAGTTGTTTAAGCAGGGGAAATTTCAGTCATAGACGACTGGTCTTCCTCATTCCACTGCTGGTCGATAGAAAGCCCGAGCCTACACTTTTACCGACCCAAGGGATTTTTAACCTCCCACACCACATAGACATGGTATGAGAGCAACCGGCCTTTGATGACGCTGTAAGTTAACCACAGCAGTGGAAATCCAAATTGGCAGAGCTGGGGGCACGGGGAATCGAACAGCCGACCCTCAGATTAGGAGTCTGACCTCGAAAAAAGTCAGACACTCTAACCACTCCGCCACAGAGAACGCATTTGCATCTCAAATATCTCAAAAGTTAGCCATTTAAAATAAAACTTACTTCAAACTTAAGTAAAGTAGAATATAACAATCAATTTAATATATTTATCTCAGAAAAGTGACAGAAACTTAAAACCATTGGACTATGCAACTTTAATATATTTATCTAACAGAAATATCAGAAAATCAAAATCATCGGACTATGCGACGTTAAGCTAAACATTCTTCCGCTGAACAAAATATCTCCAACGCAGTAGACTTTGTGCCTAGCCAAATCCGCTAATGGCAGGTAGCATTTTGATTTGAAAATGTTGATTAGCAACAATTGCTAATCAATTTGGAAATTGATTAGCGATCTACATAACTTGTATCGCGATTCGCGGCACAATACCGAGCAAAATGTTCCCCGAGTAACATATACACACATGCATCATTTTGTTTAGAAAATTTTGATTAGCAACAATTGCTAATCGATTTGGATATTAATTAGCGATGTACATAACTCATAACTTGTATTGTGATTCGCGACATGATACCAAACAAAATGTTCCTTGAATGGCATCTTTTTTATCACGCCCATGTCATCTTGGCTTCTTGCACTGCGTAAGTTCACTTGCCGCTATCTTTGTGTTCTCGTCTGGCAGGTGCAATGCCTTTCTGTGCGCAGACACTGACCATCCCACAGTGGTTCATCGAGAAGGAGGACATGGCGTCCCGCTCTGTGCACAATGGGGAGTGGTACCTGCACAAGGGCAACGGGTACAAACACAGTTTGATGCACCTCGTCAGGTAAGGGGCCACACCCACACCCACACTCGCACTAACACCCACGCACACACTCACACTCACACTCACACTCACACCCACACGCACACTCACACCCACACTCACACACACACACGCACACTCACACCCACACCCACACTCACACCCACACTCACACCCACACTCACACTCACACCCACTCACACCCACACGCACACTCACACCCACACTCACACTCAAACGCACACGCACACCCACACTCACACCCACACCCACACTCACACCGACGCTCACACTCACATCCAGGGAGTGGTACCTGCACAAGGGCAACGGGTACAAGCACAGTTTGATGTACCTTGTCAGGTAAGGGGCCACACCCACACCCACACGCTCACCCACACCTACACTCACAACCACACTCACACCCACATCCAGGGAGTGGTACCTACACAACAGCAATGGGTACAAGGACAGCCTGAAGTACTTCGTCAGGTAAGGGGGCCACACCCACACTCATACTCACACCTACACTCAAACTCAGACTCACACCCACATTCACACCCACACTAACACTCACACCCAGGGAGTGGTACCTATATGAGGGCAACGTGTACAAGCACAGCCGCATGCACCTCGTCATACTCACACCCACAGCCACACTTACACCCACACTCACACCCACACTCAAACCTACACTCACACCCACACTCACACCCAGATCCATGCCAACACTCATACCCACACCAACCACCTACGACAGTCACACTCACACTCACACACCCACCACATCTGCACTCACACCCATACCAACCACACCTGGACCCAGACTCACCACACCCACATCCACACCCACATCAGAACCCACCCACTCACACCCACACCCACTCACAGCCACACCTGCAATCACACCATTACACACACCCACACACAAACACACACTCATACCTAAACCACAGCCACACATACACCCACACCTACCACACCCACACCTAGACTTCACTTACCACATCTACATCCACATCCATACTCGCACTCGTACCTACACCACACCCACACCTACACCCACACCTACCACACCCACACCTACACTCACACCTACTACACCTACACCCACACCCATACCCGCACTCACACTCATACCCACACCCACACTATTTAGATTTGAACCATGCATAACCAACTTAGATACTGGTGCGCTTATTAAACATTTGATGCTATATAGAAGGGCGTAATAAGACAATCTAATTGAACCTGTTCATACTGAAGCCTATGTGGTTAGAGTTTGGGCAAGCATGCGAAAATTAATTTTGCATGTTGTCACTGTCAGGGAGCCTATGTGGTGTCATGGTTAGCACACTGGCCTGGAATGCAAAGGGATGTGGGTTCGAGTCCGGCTCTAGCCACAATATTTCCCATTTTCATCGCCCCCACGACAATATTATGTAGAAACTGAAATTTTAATTATTTCAATAGATAAGCAGAAATAACAGACAACCAACAAATAAAGTGATATCACCCTGGCCAGTCCAATATTACATTTATTAGAATGGTCGGAGCAGTAGGTTGGGCATTGCAATGAATATGAGACTGTCTCAAAAGGTACTAAGCAATATGGGATGCTAAGCAATGTGGGACAAAACTTTGTCCATTGTAACCATCAACATACTATCTGCTTATGTATTTGCTCAGGATAAACTGATTTGTTTTTTCCATGGTGTTTCATAATCCCGATGGAATACATATTGATTTGAAGCAAATGTCCTTGTGTTTTCACTGTAACCATTTCTGTGCTGTTTTGTGTCAATCGTTACAATGGACAAACAAAAAGAAGAGTTATCACCTTTTGAGACAGGCTCAATGCAATGCTATGAACATTATTCAAATATTTAATAAGCTATCTCATTAAGTTCCTTATTTCATCCAGTACTTCCGGTGTTCTGGTTGCAGGGTATACATCCAGGGCTCCTTCAGGACTGCGGGACCGGAGTACTTCGGTCCCGCCTACAACCGGTCCTTCTGCTGCCCAGTGCAATGACCCAGGCGAAACCACGTGACTACCAGCCTGCCACCTACTGCCGCCTCTCAGAACTAACTCCCCAGCTCGCTTCGGACGCCTCACCATACAACCGCCACTGAAATCGTCGTCACTCTTCCTGCAGATATTTAGTCACGTTTACCAAGGCTTGGAGAGTGTCAACTCGTGATAAGATATAATATATATATATAAAACATATATGTGAATACTGTTACTAAGTACTAGGTACTACACAGAATCTTTCATCCCTCCCAACAACTCCCATGCTTTTCCCCAATTTGTTGTTAATTGTTAAATCTTTTTATTTTTGGTGTGTGTTAATTGTTAAATCCTCGTGTGTTAAAATTGCTCCATCAATTTGTGACGAAAACTATATTAATTGACAACAGATACATTACCAGAACATTGTGGTGAAATATGGGCTCATCCCTCAACCCCCCTGTACACACACACCCTCTAAACAACAAAAAAAGAGATAGAAATAGCTACGTTTTGGTGGTAAAATAAAACTGCTAAATCATTGGAATGATCCAAGGGGGGGGGGGACCAATGGCAAATTATTATTACCTCCATACACTTCCTATCCAAGGAGCCTTTTATTAGTGAGAATGGCTCATGGTTAAAGCTACATAGTCCGATGAAACCACCCAAATTTAAAAAATAAAAAAATTAATCTAAATTTGATTCTACATATCTAATTGAGATACCTGAGCATTTATCAAGCATTTGTTGCTACATAGAAGGGAATACTAAATCAATCTAATAAAACCTGCCACTGCATAAGCCTATGGTCTCAATAGTTTTGGCAAGCTTGACAACATTATTTTTGGCATTTTCGCACGTGAAAAATATCTCAAAAGATAGTCATTTAAAATAAAAGTTACTTCAAACTAAAGTGAGGTAGACCACCAGTCTTCAGACTTAGTTCTGTAAGCTCTCTGCGATAGGACAGTCAGTTGTGGAGTGACAATGTGAGGACAGCTTACAGACTTAGTTTTGTAAACTCTCTGCGATAAGACAGTCAGTTGTGGAGTGACAATGTGAGGACAGCTACCAGTCTTACAGACTTAGTTCTGTAATCTCTCTGCAATAGGACAGTCAGTTGTGGAGTGACAATGTGAGGACAGCTACCAGTCTTACAGACTTAGTTCTGTAATCTCTCTGCGATAGGACAGTCAGCCAGTTGTTGAGTGACAATGTAAGGACAGTTAACTCTCTTACAGACTTAGTTCTGTAATCTCTCTCACATAGGACAGTAAGTAGCGGAGTGACAATGTGAGGACAGCTACCTGTCTTACTGACTTAGTTCTGTAATCTGTCTCCCATACAACAGTGAGTTGTGGAGTGACAATGTGAGGGCAGCTGCTAGTATTACAGACTTAGTTCTGTAATCTCTCTCACATAGGACAGTAAGTAGCGGAGTGACAATGTGAGGACAGCTACCTGTCTTACTGACTTAGTTCTGTAATCTGTATCCCATAGGACAGTCAGTTGTGGAGGGACAATGTGAGGGCAGCTACTAGTATTACAGAAGTAGTTCTGTAATCTCTCTGCAATAGGACAGTCAGTCAGTTGTCGAGTGACAGTGTGAGGACAGCTTACATACTTAGTCCTGTAATCTGTCTGGCATAAGACAGTCAGTTCTGGAGTGACAATGTCTGCACCTTACTGACCCAAAGCAGGGCTCGCCTGATTGGACAAGCCGGGGCCAGCCTTTGGCGTTGGCTGCTCTGCATTCTGGGATTCATTTGAACACACTGACTTGGTTGCTAAGGAGCCGGTTCGATGCAATAAAACACGGAATGCAATATTACGGAAACATTATGACTGCAATAATACCAACAGCAATGATAATAATAATAATCACAACAATGATAGAAATAGCTATAGCTAGGGGGACAAAAACTACAGTAATAATAACGATAACAATAACAACAAAAACGGTAACAACAATAATAACAACAATGACAATAACAATAATAGCAGTAGCAATAGGAATAGCGGCAATAACAATAACAACAATGACAATAACAATAATAGTAACAACAGTAGCAATAAGAACAGTAGCAATAACAACAATGGCAATACTGATAATAGCAGTAACAATAAGAACATTGGCAATAACAATAACAACAATCACAATAAAGATAATAACAGTAGCAACAGGAACAGTGGCAATGACAATAACAATAACAACAATGACACTAACAATAACAACAGTAGCAGTAGGAACAGTGGCAATAACAACAATGCCAATAATGATAAAGGCAGTAACAATAGGAACATTGGCAATAACAATAACAACAATGACAATAACGATAATAGCAGTAGCAACAGGAACAGTGGCGGCAATAACAACAATGACAATAACAACAATGACAATAACAACAATGACAATAACGATAATAGCAGTAGCAACATGAACAGTGGCAATAACAATAACAACAATGACAATAACAATAACAACAATGACAATAACAACAATGGCAATAACGATAATAGCAGTGGCAATAGGAACAGTGGCAATAACAATAACAACAATAACAATAACGAAAACAACAATGACAATAACAACAATGACAATAACAATAATAGCAGTAGCATTAGGAACAGTGGCAATAACAACAATGACAATAACGAAAACAACAATGACAATACTGATAATGTCAGTAACAATAGGAACATTGGCAATAACAATGATGGCAATAACGATAATAGCAGTGACACTATGAACAGTGGCAATAACAACAATGACAATAACAAAAACAGCAGTAACACTAGGAACAGTGGCAATAACAACAATGCCAATACCGATAACAACAATGACAATACCGATACTAGCAGTATCAATAGGAACAGTGGCAATAGCAATAACAACAATGACAACAACAATAATAGCAGTAGCAACAGGAACAGTGGCAATAACAACAATGACAATAATGATAACAACAATGACAATACAAATTATTAGCAGTAACAATAGGAACAGTGGCAATAACAATAATGACAATAAGGATAACCAAAGTAAGAATAGGAACAGTAGAAATAACAATAACAACAATGACAGTAACGATAATAGCAGTACCACTAGGAACAATAACAATAACAACAATGACACTAACAATAATAGCAGTAACAATAGGAACAGTGGCAATAACAACACTGACAATAACGATAATAGCAGTAACAATAGGAACAATGGCAATAATAATAACAACAATGACAATAACAATAATAGCGGTAGCAACAGGAACAGTGACAATAACAATAATAACAATAACGCTAACAGAAGTAAGAATAGGAACAGTGGAAATAACAATAACAATAATGACAATAATGATAATAGCAGTAAAAACAGGAACAGTGGCAACATCAATAACAAAAATGACAATAACGATAACAGCAGTAGCAATAGGAACAGTGGCAATAACAATGACAATGATGATAATAGCGGTAGCAAATGGGAACAGTGGCAATAACAATAACGATAACAACAATGACAATAACGATAACAACAGTAGCAATAGGAACAGTGGAAATAACAAAAACAAATAACAATAACCGCAGTAACAATAAAAACAGTGACTAAATCAATAGCAACACGAATAACACTATAAGAATAACAATGCTAACAATAAGAATAATAGCAAAAATATAACAATAGCAATATAACAATAATAATACTAACAATAATGATAATAACAACATAAGACAAATATAACAACAATACTAACAATAATGATAAAACAACAATGTCAACAATACAACAACAATACTAACAATAAGAATAATAACAACAATGAAAAATAACGGAGGTACACTGAAGATTGTTTTAGTTGTTGTCAGGGATTCCCCTTATTCTAATCCATTTAAATCCTAATCCTTTAGGTTCTAAATGATCCAGGTGGGTGACTAAATCCATATAAGCCCATACTTGTTCATGATTAGTTATGAGGATGTTATCCTCCTCTTGTTAGGTTCTGAGATCGGGGCAGGTTGATTGAGGGTGGGTAGTGAAGGTTGGTTTCATCGTATTTAAACAGGTCTTGAATTGCTTCTTTTTTTCAAGAAAAAAAGAAATGTTTTGGGGTTTGTTGTTGTTTTTATATCGTCCCTCTTTGACGTACCTCGATATTTATTTTTTTAATTAGAAAATGTTTAAATAGAAATTTGGCTTCAGGTCTTACCATATTCTCATGGGTTAATGCACACGTGTGGGTTAACGCCCACGCCCCCACTTGGCCTATATTTCATAAACACCAACCCATTAATTGCCCATGTGTAGGTAAACACCGCCCACCCCACATTCAGTGATTTGCCAATGTAAATGCCCAGGGCGTTAACCCCTAAGAAAATGGTAATAGCAAATATCTGGATCTTAACAAACGAAATAAGAATTATTTTATGCAGTAACTGAAATGACATTTTATAACGGTTTTTAAAATGTAAAGTGTCTGCCTGCTGCAGTGAATAATTAAGTACACAATATAATGCGAGGGCTTTAACTAAAGCGACAGAAGCCGACATGGCCGACTAACAAATCCCCGACAGTGATGTTCTCAATTCTGTCGACGGTAGACAAATTGTGTCTAGCGCACATAGTCAGTCGTCCCCCCGATTTTGTTTTTTTTAATCGGATTGTGTCTACACTGACAGTCCCCCTCCCGACCATCGGAGCGCGTCGTGTCGGCACCTCGGATTGGTTAGAACCCAGCATTAAGCACTCAATATGATTTTGCTTGTGGAGGTATCTGAGGTTCATATATATAGAGAGGTGTATATATATATATGTGTGTGTATGTGTGTATATATATATATTTGTATAATAATTTGTACGTTTCCTAGATCAGGATAAGTATATGAGGGTTAAGAGTGGTGGAGGCGAATATATATAAATAATATATATGTATATGTATATGAAGAGTTCAGGCGCAAAACCCTGTAAACTCTAGTCCAAAAGAATTGATTAAAATAAAAGATTTTTACATGAAGGTAACATTAATTGTGATGAAATGGTTATGGAGCAATGGACACAAATATAGAAATGTACAAGGATGAACTTGTTGAAGGTTTGATTCCAATGTATATTTCACTTATTGGATTGGCGTTTGTGGGTTTTTATGCCTGAACTCTTCATATGTATATATACATATATGCATATTTACAAATATTTATATATATAGACATATACATATGTACATATATGCATATATACATGTATATCCAAATATATACTTATATATACATATATGCATATATACATGTATATACATATGTATACATATATATATGTATACATATATGTACATATCTACATATACATATATATACATATGTATACATATATTTACATGTATACATATATATGTACCCCTATACTATATATGTACATATATGTATATAACGGTATGGTGTACTGATATTGGAAGTCTTAGCCTGATAGAGAATAAACATGATATCTTTGACACCTTTTTACAATGTGATGGATGCATACTTCTCTCTGGAAATAAATATTTACCGACTACACACAATGCAAGTGTACAACTATACTTAGAAGTGACAAGTGCCGTGCATTCTTCCAGGTATTTATTCACGATAGTTTGCTAAGCCATAAGAGAGACTAAAACCACGAACGCTGATAAGCGCTGGCGATTCACATAACCATATTTGAAGCACCTAGTGAGATCGGGCAGATGTGTTTGAATAAAGGTCTCCCGAAATTATAGAAAACACTAACCATACTCTCTACTGACATGTTCAAATGTTCCCTGGTGGTGATGATGGCAAAAAAAAAAAAAAGGAGTAGATGTTCACAATGGACAGAATCTCCTCCCCCCCACCCCCTCACTCCCCCTATTTTGAGATGATATTATTTTTACCATTTGTGAAATGATTGTGTCTGTATCTATTTACTTATGTACCTTAGAGAAGAGCGAGAGAGAGCGAGAAAATGTGAGAGATAAGTGTGTTAGTTGCGCCCCCTTTCGGAGTTTTATAACACCAGGGCCGCGTTCAACTGCACGCCTAGGAGGTGCCTACGAGGCCTTCCAAATGCGTTGCTACTCTGTATGGCATTTGAGCATTTATGTTCCTCGAAAATGGCGGCCCTCCCCCCATAGCATGCACTTCCTGCAGCCATTTGCAATTGAGAGAACAGCTCTGATTGGCTGACATACACAGCCATTTTGAAGGCGTTTTCGCCTCCTACTCGAGAATTGTGACATCTCGGAGTCAACTCCGAAGGGCACATTGAACACAAATTGGCAAAAAAGATGTCACGGAGCCATCACAGAGTCGTCTCTGAGGCGTAACCTGAACGCGGCCCTGGCATATGCATACCATGCTGTGGAGGCACCCTTTTTGTCTTGAGCGGTCACCGGAAGGAAATGTCTTAGAGTAGGCATGTCACGTGACGGGTGATTAGCATACCTGAGTAAACCGGAAGCGAAGATTTACGTGTGTGGACGGGGGCTTTACTTCTTAGCAATATTTAAGGTTGGTTTGTTCGCTTGTTGCGGTATTAATGTCCTACACACACGTTTAGTCATATCAGGACGCACTCATGGCGATTTTATAGTGCTGCCTCTCTGGGAGACCATACTTTATAGTATTGCCTCTCTGGGAGACCAGGCTTCCGGCACCATGACTCGATATCCCACTCAGTCACCATATCCTGATATTGAGCTAGCCAGTCCTTGTCCTATCCTACTAATGCCAAGCGCAAGGCTAGATAGCGACAAGTATCAATTTTGTTGACACGGTCGGAATTCGAACCCCCTACCCTTCCGCATGGGAAGCCAGCACTCTTAGAGATTCACCCACCGAGCCCGATGGTCAATATGGATCAGGGACCAGGGATGTATTATGTGGGTATAGAGAGGGATTCGAAAATATAAATATACTGGGTGCTTCAAATTCCTTCAGATCATTTTTTTTTCCTGTTTCCTACTTTCCTTCCTTCCATGCGCAGGAATCTTGACGTTTCCACTGGGCGTGGTGGCCTAATCGGTAGAGCGCGGGACTCGCTTGCGGAAGGTCGGGATTTCGGTTTCAAGTCAAGTCAAACGAATGAGTTATAAACAGATAAATTGATACTTGTTGCTTCCTAGCCTGGCGCTTGGCATTAATAGGATAGGGCAAGGACTGGTTGGATCAGTGTCGTGGCAATGTAACTCAGTGGGATATCGGGTCATGGTGTGAGCAGCCTGATTTCCCAGTGGGGAAGCACTATAAAGTCACCATGGGTGTGCACTGTCACAAGTCGATAGCAGTCCTGATATGACCTTAGATGTTGCTAGTATGCAAGACTACAACAACCAACCAATCTTGACGTTTCCGATGTCCTCATGTAGATCCTTCGTGCGCTGCTTGCAGGTTGCCTAATGCCACAGTCGTTCCGGAAGTGAGACCAACTTGCTCTGCGCATGCGGCTTAGAATGTCCTCCCCTCTTCTTTTAGTTAGCTGTAGCACCGACACCCACACCCACACCCACACCCCACATGGCACCCTCCCTCCGCAAAAAAAAATCATCTCAAGAGGTATATATAGGTCTTATTTTGTTAATAATTACCAGCTACCATTTTCGGTAAATATGTGTGAATAAATGTGTTCAAATATATACGATTATTGTTTCTGGTAATAATAATAATAATAATAATAATAACAACAATAAAGAAGATATGTATACATGGTTTGCTCGTATAAAGATTTCATTTAAAGTTGCATACTCCGATGGTTTTGAGTTTCTGTCATTTTCTGAGATAAATATATTAGGTTAGTCGTTATAATCTCCCTTACTTTAGTTTGAAGTAATTTTTATTTTAAATGGCTAAGTTTTAAAATATTTGAAGTGAAAATATGCTAAATTAATTTTGACAAGCACACCAAAACTCTGACACCATAGGCTTCTGCAGTAACATGTTCTGTTGAATTGGCTTGGTGTTCCGTTCTATGTGGTGACAACTGCATGATAAGTGCACTAGTATCTAAGTTAGATATCTAGAATCAAATCTAGATCACTGTTTTGGTTTTGAAAATTTGATGTTTTCATTGGACTATGCAGCTTTAATATAAACATTATCCAGTAATGTCTTCTTAATTGCAAGAAGATGTCTGTGATTGTATGGGAGGGACCGGGAACGTAGCATTATGTGTGAGTGTTCACAGATGAGATGCAAGCATGACATTAGGGCACACAGCCGAGTCAGCAATGCAGCCAGGCACTAGTAGTAGTCAAGGAGCAGAAACTGAACTACACATAGCCAGGAACAAGGAATTGAACTACCACCAGTCGAGAACCAGAAAGTAATCTACATTCATCCAGGAACCATAAACATATACTACCAATCAAGAACAGGAAACTAAGCTAACACCAGCCAGGAACGACGAACATAAGTATCACCATTCAAGAACAGGTACCTAAGCTAACACCAGCCAGGAACCACAAACATAACTACCAGTATTCAAGAACAGGAAACTAAACTAACACCAGCCAGGAACCACAAACATAACTACCACTATTCAAGAACAGGAAACTCAACTAACACCAGCCAGGAAGCACAAACATAACTATCACCAGTCAAGAACAGGAAACTCAACTAACACCAACCAGAACCACAAACATAACTACCACCAGTCAAGAACAGGAAACTAAGCTAACAACAGCTAGGAACCACAACCATATACACTACCAGTCAAGAACAGGAAACTAAACTAACACCAGCCAGGAACCACAAACATAACTACCACCAGTCAAGAACAGGAAACTAAACTAACACCAGTCAGGAACCACAAACATAAGTACCACCAGTCAAGAACAAGAAACTAAACTAACACCAGCCAGGAACCACAAACATAACTATCACCAGTCAAGAACAGGAAACTAAGCTAACACCAGCCAGAACCACAAACATAACGACCACCATTCAAGAACAGGAAACTAAACTAACACAAGCCAGGAACCACAAACATAACCACCACCAGTCAAGAAAAGGAAACTAAGCTAACACCAGCCAGGAACCACAAGCATAATTACCACCAGTCAAGAACAGGAAACTAAACTAACACCAGCCAGGAACCACAAGCATAACTACCACCAGTCAAGAACAGGAAACTAAGCTAACACCAGCCATGAACCACAAACCTAACTACCACCAGTCAAGAACAGGAAACTAAGCTAACACCAGCCAGGAACCACAAACATAACTACTACCAGTCAAGAACAGGAAACTAAGCTAACACCAGCCAGGAACCACAAGCATAACTACCACCAGTCAAGAACAGGAAACTAAACTAACACCAGCCAGGAACCACAAACATAAATAATACCAATCAAGAACAGGAAACTAAGCTAACACCAGCCAGGAACCACAAACATAACTACCACCAGTCAAGAACAGGAAACTAAGCTAACACCAGCCAGGAACCACAAACATAACTATCACCAGTCAAGAACAGGTAACTAAACTAACACCAGCCAGGAACCACAAACATAACTACTACCAGTCAAGAACAGGAAACTAACCTAACACCAGCCAGGAACCACAAACATAACTATCACCAGTCAAGAACAGGAAACTAAACTAACACCAGCCAGGAACCACAAACATAACTACTACCAGTCAAGAACAGGAAACTAACCTAACAGCAGCCAGGAACCACAAATATAACTACCACCAGTCAAGAACAGGATACTAAGCTAACACCAGCCAGGAATGACAAACATAACTATCACCAGTCAAGAACAGGAAACTAAACTAACACCAGCCAGGAACCACAAACATAACTACCACCAGTCAAGAACAGGGGCCATATGTATGAGCAACATTTTATCAGCTCCGGGGGTTAAAGGCGGGTCCTGGGTTATGTAACACCGGTGTTCCAGGGCCTATATGTATGTGTCCGGGTTAGCGGTGCGAAGCTTGTTTTCGGCGGGTTTACCGGGTTAGCGGCGAAAACTGCGTATGTATGTGCCCGGGTTAAACTAACTCGGCGAGCGTAAAGTCGCCTGCACTAACCCCAAGCGAAAGCAGGGTTAAAGGTGGGGTTAGGCACCGATTATGCCCAAATCTATTCAATGCTATCATATTTAACAGAGTTACATAGTCAAATAGTGATATTTCATTAAATTAACCCTAAATTCGAAGCAATATTAACGTAGCAGCTACATCAGCGGCGTTATTCATATTGTCCAATCGACGAATATAAAGTAACCAAATCGCTGCCAACACCGACCAGGAGCTGAATCGGCGGCTATATATTAGGCCCAAATCTATTCAATGCTATCATTTTTAACAGAGTTACATAGTCAAATAGTGAAATTTCATTAAATTAACCCTAAATTCGAAGCAATATTAACGTAGCAGCTACATCTGCGGCATTATTCGTATTGTCGAATCGACAAATGTAAACTAAACAAATAGCAGTGCTCGCCGGCTACAGGCTCACCACTGCTGGTTCCTGGCCGCCAATATTGTCAAATAGCGGTGCTCGCCGGGTACAGGCTCAGAGGGGCCCCCTAAGTTGCTAAATAACTAATAAGTTAACTAACCCGTGCATGCTTTGGTCACATACATGCCCCATGACACATTTGGAACTCTGGGGTTAGCTAACCCGGCACCCGCCTTTAACCCCGATCTGGTTAAAAATTGGCTCATACATATAGGCCCAGATGTGTCACGGGGTATGTATGTGTCCAAAGCACAGCGGGGTTAGTTAACGTATCAGCCTTAGTGGTGAGCCTGTAGCCGGCGAGCACTGCTATTTGTTTACTTTACATTCGTCGATTCGACAATATGAATAACGCTGCCAATGCGGCAGCAGCGTTAATAATGGTTTGATTGTAGGGTTAATTTGATTAAATTTCACTTATTGCGTATGTAAATGTGTCAAATATGATCGCATTGAATAGATTTGGGCCTAATACATTGCCGCCGATGCGGCCGCGGCGATGTTTTGTTGATTTCGACAGTATGGATATCGATGTCGATGCGGCGATTTGTTTACTTTACATTCATCGATTCGACAATATGCATAACGCCACCAATGCGGCGGCAGCGTTAGTAATGGTTCGATTTTAGGGTTAATTTGATTAAATTTCACTTATTGCATATGTAATTCTGTTAAATATGATCGCATTGAATAGATTTGGGCATAATCGGTCCCTAAGATTGACTTTAAAGTTGAGATTGGTTGGGGTTAGCGTAGATGCCTTTAAACTCGCGGTGTTTGTCTAATGCCAACACATACATACAGAGTTATCGCCGCTAACCCGGTAAACCCACCGAAAACCAGCTTCGCAGTGCTAACCCCGACACATACATATGGCCCCTGGAAACTAAACTAACACCAGCCAGGAACCACAAGCATAACTACCACCAGTCAAGAACAGTAAACTAAACTAACACCAGCCAGGAACCACAAACATATATACCACCAGTCAAGAACAGGTAACTAAACTAACACCAGCCAGGAACAACAAACATAAGTGTCACCATTCAAGAACAGGATACTAAACTAACACCAGCCAGGAACCACAGACATAACTACCACCATTCAAGAACAAGAAATTGAACTAACACCAGCCAGGAACCACAAGCATATATACCACCAGTCAAGAACAGGTAACTAAACTAACACCAGCCAGGAACCACAAACATAACTATCACCAGTCAAGAACAGGTAACTAAACTAACACCAGCCAGGAACCACAAACATAACTATCACCATTCAAGAACAGGAAACTGAACTACAAACAGTAAAGAAACACGAATTACGCTAGCATCAGCCAGGGTTCACAGAGGTTAACGACTACCACCATCGGCCAAGAAACTTATCTACCACCACTATCAAGAAACTACCACCACTATTCAGGAACTAGTAAGCTTAACTAACACCACAGTCCAAGAAACAATAAGCCCAACCAGACGGGATGGCCAAATGAGTTAGAGCGTCCGTCTCCCGTGTTGGTAGATCGTGGGGTCGTGGGTTCGAATCCTGGTCGAGTCAAACCAATGACTTAAAAATTGATACTTGTCGCTTCCCAGCCAGACGCTTGGCATTACTAGGATAGGGCAAGGAGCAGTCGAATGAGGAAGACCAGTCGTCTGCGACTGAAATTTCCCCTGCTTAAACAACTAATGTACAAAAAAAACAAAAGCTGCCAACACCGACCAGGAGCTGAACTAGCACAACCGGCCAGGAATCAGAAAGCTTAACTTCTACCATTATCCAGGAAACCTTTTTTTTCTTTAAGATTTAATGCTGCCTATCGTGGATAAGTCTGAATGGCCTTCTTTTCACCATTAGACAGTTAGTCAATAAGAAAGCCTGAGCCTACACTTTTATCGACCCAACATATTTTTAACCTCCCACACCACATAGACATGGTATGAGAGCAACTGGCCTTTGATGATGCTGTAAGTTATTCACAAAGACGGAAATCCAAATTGGCAGAGATGATGGAATATCGAATTGAACCACCAACCTTCAGATTAGGAGTCCGACATAGAAAAAACTCTGACACTCTAATCACTCCGCCACAGAGAACACCACAAGTTTAACTACCACCACCGTCCAATAGACAAAAAGCTTAAAATTCCCACCCACCGGCCATGGGTTTACCAGAGAGCTCCACTCGCAGCGCCTGTCAGAAACAAGAACCGGAAACTGAGGCTTCTCGTCCGACGTGTGGTCTTACAAAACTCGCACACAACCAGGCACTCCAACCCAAAGAGGTGGTGAAGTTTTCACAGACTTCTTAAATAAACTTCCACCCTCCCTCTCTCCCTCCCTCAGCTACCTGCCCGGCTTGCCTACCCGTCTCCCCAGTGTGGCGGTTTCAGCGTGTTCCCGTGCTCAGCCGTGTCCCGTTGCTTCTGGGCATGCGCGGGTTTCGCATCAACTCGGATCACCCGAGACACTTATTGGCGCATGCGCACATCCTACAAACTCGGGTCGAATAATCGAATACGCTTCTCCGCGCTCGGGTGGACAATTTTTTTTTTTTTTTTAATAACCGATCAAAAATACAGCAAAATAGGATTTAAAGTATTTTATGATGGCCTAGATTACCTATATTTCCATTTAATTAATCTAAGTTATTCTTTTTTTGCACACGGCACGTGTATTTGTCGACTCCACTCGCCGTGTTCTATTTGAAATTCTGACGACTGGGATGACCCGAGTCGCCCGGGTAGTGTTAATCGATTACAGCCATGTTTATTAGATTCTGACGCATGCGCAGAAGCGAGGTACACGTCTGAGCATGGGAACACGCTGAAACCGCCACACCGGCCGGCCACACGGACACAGTCTCGCCACACAAGACGTCAGAGGCCGGCGGCTGAGAATGAGCAGGCAGTGGTCGGCGTGTTTGATGTGCAGGGAGGACCTGCTTAAAAGCGGCGCCAGCTATTAATTGTGGCTGGTTGGTATTTAAGGTGGATTAGACGTATCGAGCTGCTCACAGAATGAGTAGTGTCCGCACGTGCCAGGGAGTTGCTCCCACAGACTCTGAGGCTAATCTAGACCTAGCAGGTGCATTGTGGGCGATGTTGTACTAACTAATCAAGCTATATACTGTTGGGGGACAGCAGGTCATTGGTTTACTAAGTAATCAAGCTGCTATGTTGGAGATAACAGTAGATTGGTTTACTAATTATTCAACCTGCTATGTTGGAGATAACAGTAGATTGGTTTACTAATTAATCAAGCTGCTATGTTGGAGATAACAGTACATTGGTTTACTAATTAATCAAGCTGCTATGTTGGAGATAACAGTACATTGGTTTACTAATTAATCAAGCTGCTATGTTGGAGATAACAGTACATTGGTTTACTAATTAATCAAGCTGATATGTTGGAGATAACAGTACATTGGTTTACTAATTAATCAAGCTGCTATGTTGGAGATACCAGTACATTGGTTTACTAATTAATCAAGCTGCTATGTTGGAGATAACAGTACATTGGTTTACTAATTAATCAAGCTGCTATGTTGGAGATAACAGTAGATTGGTTTACTAATTAATCAAGCTGCTATGTTGGAGATAACAGTAGATTGGTTTACTAATTAATCAAGTTGCTATGTTGGAGATAACAGTAGATTGGTTTACTAATTAATCAAGCTGCTATGTTGGATATACCAGTACATTGGTTGACTAATTAATCAAGTTTCTATGTTGGAGATAACAGTAGATTAGCTTACTAATTAATCAAGCTGCTATGTTGGACAGACCAGTACATTGGTTGACTAATTAATCAAGCTGTTATGTTGGAGATACCAGTACATTGGTTTACTAATTAATCAAGCTGCTATGTTGGAGATAACAGTAGATTGGTTTACTAATTAATCAAGCTGCTATGTTGGAGATAACAGTACATTGGTTTACTAATTAATCAAGCTGCTATGTTATAGATACAAGTAGATTGGTTTACTAATTAATCAAGCTTCTATGTTGGAGATAACAGTAGATTGGTTTACTAATTAATCAAGCTGCTATGTTGGAGATACCAGTACATTGGTTTACTAATTAATCAAGCTGCTATGTTGCAGATACCAGTACATTGGCTTACTAATTAATCAAGCTGCTATGTTGCAGATACCAGTACATTGGTTTACTAATTAATCAAACCTGTCATGTTTGATTTTTGGTTGTTGGAAGGATTACGTCCTGGCAACATCTCAGGTCATATCAAGACGGGTTATGTTGGAGATGACAACACATTGTTTTACTAATTAATCGACCTATTATGATAGAGGCAGTGATGCACTGCTTTACTAATTAATCGAGCTATTTTGTTCGAGATAACAGTGCACTGCTGCACTAACTAATCAACCCATAATTTGGAGGTAGCACATCACTGCTTTACCAATTAATCAAACTGTTATGTTGGGGTTATCAGTGTTTGACTAATTAGTCGACCTATTATGTTACAGATAGCAGTGTTCTGCTCTACGAAAGAAAACCAATCTATTATGTTAGAAATAGCGGCACAGTGCTCTACTAACTAATCAACCTATTATGTTCGAACCCGATGTGTATTCCTTTAATAACTAACCGATTATTTCCTTTCATAATTTGTAAATAATTCGACATGCCACGTTTAGTACTTGATAAATATTGGCAGGGGTGGGTGGGTGGCTTTTTTTTGCTCTTTGAGAAATACTCGTTGAATTGTTTTGTAAGTGGAGACGCAAGCTAGATACTAAATCCGAGGTTAGCATTAAGGAGGTTATTTTGACTAGTGAGTTGAGGATTTGCCTGAGTCTAGAAAATACCAAAGGTTATATGAGAGATGCAAACATAGGGATTGAGTGAGGAGGTGGCGGTGATGGAGGAGGAGGAGAAGCTAAGGACCGCAATGGCATGAGGAAAAGGAGTAGCGAGGTTTGAGAATGGAGCGAAAAGGGAAGAAGTGATATATGGGCAGGTAGAAACAAGAAACTAAAGCTTCGTTTATTTAACGATGCCTCTAGAGCACATTGATTTTTGAATCATCGGCTATTGGACGTTAAACATATGGTCAGTCTGATATATTTCTTTTGGAGGAAACCTGCTGCCGCCACATAGGTTATTCTTTCCAATAAGCAGCAAAGGGTCTTTTATATGCATTTTCCCACAGACAGGACAGCACATACCACAGCCTTTGATGAACCATTTGGGGACCACTGGTTGGGATGGAAAATGGCCCAAACTGCAAATGCGTCCACTGAGGAGGATCGATCGGATGACTGACAGCTTCACAGGTGGACACCCTGCTATCTGAGCTACGTCCTGCTCCCTTTAGAAACAAGTGGAAAGGATGGGTGGAGGATTGGAGCAAGGGATGAAAGATGGAGAGTAAGGGGGAAAGGATAGGAAAGTGGGAGGTTAATTAACAGAAATATGTGGTCCCAAAGGTGGAGGGGGGGTGAAGAAAGAAAGATGGGAATGGTAAACAGGTAAAAATTGTATAATAAATAATGTGATGGATAATAGGGAGAGAAAAGAAGAGGAAGAGAGGAGGAATGGAGACTGGTAAAAGAGGAATAATGAATGGGAATGGGATAAGGAATAATGTGATGGATGATAGGGGGAGAAGAGAAGAGGAGGAATAGAGAATGGTAAAAGAGGGATAATGCATGGGAATGGGATAAGGAATAATGTGATGAATAATAGGGGGATAAAAGGAGAGGAGGAATGGAGACTGGTAAAAGAGGAATAATGCATGGGAATGGGATAAGGAATAATGTGATGGATGATAGGGGGATAAAAGGAGAGGAGGAATGGAGACTGGTAAAAGAGGAATAATGAATGGGAATGGGATAAGGAATAATGTGATGGATGATAGGGGGAGAAGAGAAGAGGAGGAGAGGAGGAATGGAAGGAAGAAGAATGAAAATCGGGAAAAGAGGAATAATGAATAATGTGATGGATAATAGGGTGAAAAAAGACGATGAGAGGAGGAATGGAAGGGAGGAAGAATGGAGAATGGTAAAGTGAAATAAAGAATAATAGGCTGAATAATAGGGCGAAAAAAGAAGATTATGAGAGGAAGAAAGGAATGAAGAAAAAGGAAGAAGGGTAATCGTGAAATAAAGAATAATAGGATGAATAATAGGGCGAGAAAAGAAAATTATGAGAGGAAGAAAGGAAGGAAGAAGAATGGAGAATGGTAAAAGAGCAATAGGGAATAGTATGATGAATAATAGGTGGAGAAATGAAGAGGAGATGAGGAAAAGAAGGAAGGGGAATTGAGAATAGTAAAATGTAAATATGGAATAAGAAAGAGTAATAAGGAATAATAGGATGAATAATTGAGGGAGAACAGAAGACGATACGATGAGGAAAGGAAAGAAGAAGAAGGGTGCATGGTAAGGTGAAATAAAGAATAATAGGATGAATAATAGGGCGAGAAAAGAAGATTATGAGAGGAGGAAAGGAAGAAGAAGGGAGAAGGGTAATCATGGAATAAAGAATAATAGGATGAATAATAGGGGGAGAAAAGAAAAGGAGGAAAGGAAGGGTGTTTTCTGTGGCAGAGTGATTAGAGTGTCTGACTTTTTTCTAGGTCAGACTCCTAATCTGAAGGTCAGTGTTTCGATTCCCTGGGCCCCCACCTGCCAATTTGGATTTCCACCGCTGTGTATATCCTAGAGCGTCATCAAAGGCCAGTTGCTCTCATACCATGTCTATGTGGTGTGGGAGGTTAGACATCTCTTGGGTCGGTAAAAGTGTAGGCTCGGGCTTTCTATCGACAAACTGTCTAATGGTGAAAACAAGTCTATTCAGACTTATCCATGATAGGCAGTATAAATCTTCAAGAAAAAGGCCGTATCAAAGGCGAGGAAGCATTGGATGAAGTGGGAGAATGAAATGAAATGGACGGATTGTCAGATTGGTGCAGATGAAGGAAACGAAGAAGCTCACATATTTTTTTCCTTGAGGATTTCTAACCTCCCACACCACATCAGGCGTTCAGTCTTTCTTTCTTTCGCCAGGCGGCGCCACATGCCAATAGCGTTGGTTCACCATATTGCCACGAGAGGGCAGCATCTGCCCCGGCAGTTAGCGTGTGTAGTTTGGGATCGGCATTGAAGCCGCATAGTCCGATGTTTTTGAGTTTTTGTCATTTTCTGAGATAAACAATAATAATTTGCCTTACTTTGCTTCGAAGTATATCATTATAATCTACTTTACTTTAGATTGAACTTACTTTTATTTTAAATGGCTAACATTTGAGATATTTGAAGCCAGCCATGCAAAATTAAATTTGGCAAACACGCCAAACCTCTGCCACCATAGGCTTCAGCCGTAACATTTTCTACTAAATCAACCCAGTATACCCTTCTATGTGGTGACAAATGTTTAACAATTAGTGTAAGGGTATCTAAGTTAGATATGTAGAATAAAATCTAGATTTTTAAATATTTATTTTTGGTATACTAGTTGATTAAGCAGGGGAAATATCAATCGCGAACAATTGGTCTTCCTCTTTCCACTGCTCCTTGCCCTATTCTAGTAATGTGGAGTACCAAGTATAACTTTTTAAGCCATTGGTTTTACTCGGCCAGGATTCGAACCCCCACGAATTTGAATCCCATGACCTACCAGAACGGGAGGCGAATGCTCAACTTATTCAGCCATCGCGTATGGTATTGTAGTAGTCCAGACATGAGCTCCACTACCATACGGTGGCAGCAAGGACTGCTCAGTCACCATTGCAGTTTACTGTGTTAGGTGGTGGTACGGTAGCCGCCGGGCAGCACCGCTACGGGGCTGCCATCTACTGCGTGCGGCTAGCGTAGCCTACCCCCAAGGAAGTTGACGTGGGACCTGTCATGGCAGGGATGCGTCACTTGATCGTGTACACCACAGTGAGTGTCAGAAGCAAGTGTACTCATTCTCCTGCTTGCTTGGGGGGTCTACAGCATAAGGGTCAAGTTTCGTGTGGTCAACAAAGGGAGCCCATCACAGTATGTTTGCTTTGGTTTTGAAAATTTGATGTTTTCAACGGGCTATGCCTCTTTAAGGTAGAACATACATGTATGAGGGTGAGTGCACATTCAGCGGACCGTGAAAGGGAGTGACAGGCTGAGCCGCCGGTTTTGTTTTGTTTGTTGGTTTATATCTTAGCAACATCTAAGGTCATATCAGGATGGGTACCGACTTGTGACAGTGCGGCCCATGGCGACTTTATAGTGCTGCCCCACTGGGAAGCCATCACAATGACCTGATATCCCACTCAATCACATTATCCTGACACTGAACCAACCAGTCCTTGCTCTATCCTAATAATGCCGAGTGCCAGGCTAGGAAGCGACAAGTATCAATTTTTAAGTCATTGGTTTGGCTCGACCAGGATGACCACCGGGTCCTTCAGTCCAATATGAAGTCAAGCGATGATATCTACGGACAGACATTACACACTGCAAAACGAGTACCACTTCATTAACAAACAAACAATATTGATAATGATGAATTGATTTACCATCCTCATAACGGATAACTGTGTTAACACTAGTTTTCACGGCCGGAAGCACTAATCCAATCTGATTCCAATCTTTAGAATTTAGTTTTTTTAGTAATTATCCATTTACAATTACCAATATTTAATTATTGTGTGATGGATAGTCTGCGTACGCTTCGTTGAATCAAAGTTGTACAGTTGGTTTAAAATGTTAATGTAGGCCCACGTAATAGCTACTTTAGGATATTAATACACTGTAAAGTATAATGACCCTACAGGATTCCCCTGGTGGGACATTGCCACACTGTATTGACTACAGCGCTCCCCTGGTAGGACAATGACACACTATAAGGCCTCTCGGCCGCATTCCCCTGGTGGCAGATTGGTACACTGCATTAACTCTACAGCATTCCCCTAGTGGCACATTGACACACTATAAACACTCTTCAGTTGTTATTAACACACTATAACGATTCTTTAAAGCGTTACCCTGGTGGGAGATAGCCACACTACAATGAGACAGGACTACGCACGCCCCCATGACGTACACTTCCGGTACTTTGCCGTCCCACCACTGCCCACTGCCCTGGTTCTTGACGATCAATCTTCAGAGGGCCTCCCCCACTCGCCAGATGCATTGTCACGCACACTTAGAACAACATGCCAACTGCTTCAGAATTTAACTTAGATCATGTGCATGACTTCCTTATAATACACGACCTGTGAGGCAAGTCTTATAGTCTTAAATCCGAAACCTGCACATCCCCATTTCTGTATAACTAATCAGGTAGGAGGCAGGACTGGATTTTCAAGCTGTCTCAGTTTCTCAAGGCGTATTGAAAATGAAAAACCAAGACAATTTTCATATAGAAACAAATAAGGGTGACTTATTGCAGTCTACAACTTCTTTAATATTAAATAGAGAACCTAATATATTATAAGAAATAGCTTATAGTTATACAGCTATCTGCTAATCGGCCACACTTTCCCACTTTTGTCGCGTTTTGTGCGTACACAACTCATGCCCTCAGACTCCCTCATCTCCTAACTCCTAAATCCACCCAAGACGGGGCTTCATCTATGGGGATGCAGTAATCAGGTCACCGATAGGGACGGCATGATTAATCACACTAGGCCCTCTGGCGGCCGTCCCCGCGTCAGAACCCTCAGTTCCATCGCCTTTTCCCACGCCAGAAAGCAAACTGTTGCCAAGGTTAAAATCATTATTGGCAAATGACACTCATTGTTCACAGAACCGGAAGCGGAGGTCGAATCGGCAGAGCGCGGGCCTCGCATGCGGGAAATCGGACGTTCGGTTCCCAGTCGAGTCAAGCCAATGACTTTAATAATTGATACTTGTTGCTTTCTAGCCAGGCACTCTGGATTATTAGAATAGGGCAAGGACTGGTTAGCTCAGCGTCGGGATAATGTGACGAAGTGGGATACCGGATCATGGTGCTGACGGCCTGGCCTCCCAATGGGGCAGCACTATAAAGTCACCATGAGTGTGCACTGTTACAAGTTGGTGCGCATCCTGATATGACCTTAGATGTTGCCAGGGCATAAAACTGCAACAACCAACCAACCAATGACATTTGCGATCAAGCGCATACATACTGTAGTAGTCTGCACTGACTTCTCAGGCAAGTAACCACATAGACAGGTAGGCGTGGGTAGTGTGGTGATATCAGGGAACCTAGGTGGTGTAATGGTTAGCACACTGGCCTGGAATGCAAAGATATGTGGGTTCAGGTCCCGCTCTAGGCGCAATATTTCCCATTTTCATCACCCCCATGACACTGGTTGCTGTGACCATGATCCTGTAAAGCTATGCACTGTATGGTTGTTGAATCTACCCTGTGTATGTATGTGTTAGTGCGTTGCCTGTATGTATGTAATTGTAAGTATTAAAAGACTTACGATTCCAGGGGGATTCCAGGGGGACGAGTGTAGTAGTCTGCACTGATCTCTCAGGCAAGTAACAACATAGACAGGTAGGCATGGGTAGTGTGGTGATATCAGGGAGCCTAGGTGGTGTAATCAGGTAATGGTTAGCACACTGGCCTGGAATGCAAAGAGATGTGGGTTCGAGTCCCGCTCTAGGCGCAATATTTCACATTTTCATCACCCCACATGACAATACACTACAGAGCAGATCTTCACGACGAGCACCTGTGTCTAATTTGGGGAAACTTTGGGTTTGGTGCCGTAATCAACATCTGGACACGAACTGTCAATAAAGTGAGATGATGATTCATCACCTGATGCATATCTTCTGAAAAGCCTTGCAAATCCTTGCAAAACCTTAAAGTTGCATAGTCAGATAAAAGTCTAACATTTTAGAACGAAAGCAGATTATTATGTAGATTTTAATCTGTATATATCCAACTTAGATACTAGTGCATTTGTTATGTATTTATTGCTACAAAGAAGGGCATACTAAGTCCATATAATTTAATTTCTGTTCAAGTCTATGGGATCAGACTTTTGGCAAGCATGCCGAAATTAATTTAGCATGTTTCCACTTCAAATATCTCAAAATTTACCAATTTTAAATCAAAGTTACTTCAAGTTCAATGTAAGATAGATTCTAACAATCAATCTAAATATAAATTTTACTAAGTTGCGTTGATTTTTTTGGCCCTGCGCCAACAATTCTACACTGCAGACAGTATGCATGACCTTTTTACTAAAGTAAAACAAGAAAACATTTTTAGCCTTTTTGAGGGCAGCTGGACGGTACCACCTCATATAGTTTACTAAATAAATTCTATCAATTGTTAATAAAACTTTTCTTTTTATATGGGAATTTGTTTCCCTTGACCACAAATATATGATTGTGAGCTTTCTAATTTAATGAGTGTCTATTGGCACATAATTGATTGTCTGCTTTTACATGTAAAAGTGATGGCTTGAACAAAAAACAAACATTTCTCGCCGTAAATATGGCCTATGCTGCTGACACAGCGTAAAGCAACCATCAATCAATCAATCAATCAATATATATATCTCAGAAAATGATAGAACCTCAAAACCATCGGACTATCCAACTGTAAAGAGCCTTGCAAAGCATTTCAAACCCTTGCAGAGCCTTGCAATGCCTTTAACGACAATGCAAGTAGCAGGTTTTTACCAACCTAGTCGTAGTAGTAAGTAGTTAGCAGATTGTATGTCAATACCTGAGTCAAGCCACAAAGCGGTTTTATACCCCTTCGATGGTTTCTTTTTTCTTGGACTTGTCACTACAATACAATTTGAAGATAACCAGACGGAATGGCCGAATAAGTTTGTCTCCCGTGTTGGTAGATCGTGGGATCGTGGGTTCAAACCCTGGTCGAGTCAAACCAATGAATTAAAAAGTTATACTTGTCACTTCCTAGCCAGGCGCTCGGCATTATTAGGATAGGGCAAGGACTGGTTGGCTCAGTGACAGGATAATGTGACTGAGTGGGATATCAGGTCATGGTGCTGGCAGACTGGTCTCCCAGTGGGGCAGCACTATAAAGTCGCCACGAGTGCGCACTGTCCTGAAATGACCTTAGATGCTGCTAGGACGTAATATAACGTACTTAAACATTTAAACTTCTCGCGTCCTAGCCTGGCACTCGGCGTCAGGATAATGTGACTGAGTGGGATATCAGGTCATGGTGCTGGTGGCCTGGTCTCCCAGTGGGGCAGCACTATAAAGTCGCCATGAGCGCACACTGTCACAAGTCGGTACCCGTTCTGATATGACCCTAGATGTTGCTAGGACGTAAAACAACAGAAACAACCAAACCATTCAGATATGTACAGTAACAGGAGATAAGGAAATGGTAAAACAATAAGACAAGTAGTGTGGTATGGTTATTTAAAAGAAATTGCTTCCGACCGAGTGGCGAAAGCAGCCCCCTCAGAGGGGGGGAGGGCGCGAGGTGCATGCTGGTTACCCGCCCTCCACACCATCAGAGGTTGGGGGGAGGAGTCACTATAGAGCTTATTACCAGCGATAAAGGGGTTTATCACTATATATATATAAGGTAGGGCTATGTAAATAGAGAGAGAGACAGACGAGTGGTGGGTCGGTCACTTTTATTGTGCGACATGGCGAGCATAATGGCTTACAGGTAAAGTTTGAAATCAAGTGGAGAAGTGACTTGGCCCTGCCCGAGCGCAGACGGAATTAGCCGTTGGCGGTGCTGCTGTAGGCAGTCGGTGAAAATTGAGGCAAGTCAGCGATTGGTCATAATACATTTTGAGAATAAACGCTAGGATAATAATAATAATAATGACAATACTCCCTCTACTTATATATGCATAATTAATTATAAGTCCCATATAGAACCCATCCCTGGTGCCACCAACGCCTCACTTTGATACCAATATCAGCTGAGTGTGTGGGTGTGTGTTCGTGTGTGTGGGTGTGTGTGGGTGTGTGTGGGTGTGTGTTGTGTGGGTATGTGTGGGTGTGTGTGGGTGCGTGTGTGTGTGGGTAGGAGTGTGTGGGTGTGGGCGTAAGTGTGTGGGTATAGATATGTGTGTGTGTGAGTGTGGGTAGGCGGGTGTGTGTGGGTGTGTTATGTGGCATTGTGTTAGTGTATCGTCGTGGCTGTACAAAATGTATGTGGCTTGGTGTGTGGGTTTATGTGTGTATGTGTCTTGCTGGGTGTGGTATGGTGGGGTATGTGGGTGGCGGGGTGTATGTGTGTGTGGCTATGTGTGTGTATGTGAGTGTGAGTGTGGCTGTGTGTTTGGGTATGTATGTGTGTCGGTAAGTTTGTGGATGTGTGAGTGTGTGTGGCTATGTGTGTGTGGCTATGTGTGTGTATTTGAGTGTGAGTGTGTGTGTGTGGCTGTGTGTTTGGCTATGTATGTGTGTCGGTAAGTTTGTGGATGTGTGAGTGTGTGTGGCTATGTGTGTGTGGCTATGTGTGTGTGTATGTGAGTGTGAGTGTGTGTGTGGTTGTGTGTTTAGCTATGTATGTGTGTCAGTAAGTTTGTGGATGTGTGAGTGTGTGTGGCTATGTGCGTGTGGCTATGTGTGTGTATGTGAGTGTGAGTGTGTGTGTGGCTGTGTGTTTGGCTATGTATGTGTGTCAGTAAGTTTGTGGATGTGTGAGTGTGTGTGGCTATGTGCGTGTGGCTATGTGTGTGTATGTGAGTGTGAGTGTGTGTGTGGCTGTGTGTTTGGTTATGTATGTGTGTCGGTAAGTTTGTGGATGTGTGAGTGTGTGTGGCTATGTGCGTGTGGCTATGTGTGTATGTGAGTGTGAGTGTGTGTGTGGCTGTGTGTTTGGCTATGTATGTGTGTCGGTAAGTTTGTGGATGTGTGAGTGTGTGTGGCTATGTGTGTGTGGCTATGTGTGTGTATGTGAGTGTGAGTGGGTTTGTGAGTGGGTATGACTGGGTGTGTGGGAGGGTGCGTGTTAAGTTGTGTAGGTGTGTGTGTTTGGATCTGTGTGTGGCTATGTATGTGTGTGGGTACTTTTGCGGATGCATGAGTGTGTGGGTGGCTGTGTGGGTCGCTATGTGTGTATTTGAGAGTGGGTTTGTGAGTGTGTGTGTATGTGTATGTGGCTATGTGTGTGTATGTGAGTGTGAGTGGGTTTGTGAGTGGGTATGGATGGGTGTGTGGGAGTGTGGGTGTGTGGGTGTGCGGGTGTGTATATGTGTGTGTGTGGATGTGTGTGTTGCTATGTATGTGTGTGGATACGTTTGTGGATGGGTGAGTGTGTGGGTGGTAGTGTGTGTATGTGAGTGAAGGTTTGTGAGTGTGTGTATCTGTGTGTGTGGCTATGTGTGTGTATGTGAGTGTGAGTGTGGGTTGTTGAGTGGGTATGGCTGGGTGTGTGTGAGTGTGGGTGTGTGAGTGTGCGTGTTTGTATATGTGTGGATGTAGCTATGTGTGTGTATGTCAGTGTGGGTTTGTGAGTGGGCATGGCTGGGTGTGTGTGAGTGTGGGTGTGTACATGTGTGCGTGTGTGCGTGTGCGCGTGTGTATATGTGTGGATGTAGCTATGTGTGTGCGGATGTCAGTGTGAGTGTGGGTTTGTGAGTGGGTATGGCTGGGTGTGTGTGAGTGTGTGTATGTGAGTGTGGGTGTGTGCGTGTGCGCGTGTGTATATGTGTGGATGTAGCTATGTGTGTGCGGATGTCAGTGTTTGTGTGGGTTGTTGAGTGGGTATGGCTGGGTGTGTGTGAATGTGGGTGTGTATGTGTGTGCGTGTGTGCGTGTTTGCGTGTGTATATGTGTGGATGTACCTATGTGTGTGCGTATGTCAGTGTTGGTGTATTTGAGAGAAGAGTTCTGACCACAATCTCACCGACGGGCTGCTGAAAATACTCCTTTATCCCTTTGTCCACAGTTGTTACTCAATCTTGAAGAGATCCTTTGTGACGTCGAAGCGCAGACCCAGGGTTGCGTTGAACTGACGTTCTGAAATGTGCAGAAGGAATAACCGAATCTACTTACAGTAACACTAATTTACGCTGTATTCACACGGGCAAGTTAAAACCCCTCACGCAAAACCACTTGCCTGGTTCGACTCAGATTTGCCGTGTGAACGCACGACTGAGACGTTTTAGGGCTGAATCGATTCATATAAATCGTTTATTGTAAAACGCCTCGCGAGGTGGTCTACAGGAACCGATCTATGTTGAAACGTTTTATCTTGCCCGTGTGAACGCATATGAAGCGATTTATGACGTCACACGCATGCGCAGTCGAGACCTTGGTTTGTTGACTTACCGGTTGATCTAAAGCGCATATTATATAATTTAATTAATGAAACCGCTATCTATGCACAGATATTTTTTTCAGCATTTATTTTTAGGGTTTCATTGCCCAGCAGAAGTTTTGACCGTTCCAAACCAATACGATTCAATCCATACATATCTAGGTCGAACCCACACTCTCTGGTGCCAGCATCGTCGAATCCAAAATGGCGCTGGTTAGTCTGGACTTGCTCATGCGCAGATATCGATTTCCGGCCCAAGTACTGCCTGTGTGACCGTGCATCTAAATCGCTTCATATGATTCGCCTTGCCTAGATCGCTTTACATTTTGCCCGTGTGAATAGAGCTTAAGCAGTTATTGCGCGATAATTGAATTGAGGCTCGGGTTCAGTATCGACCGAGGTTAGGCCTCCACGATGTACATTCCTGACACTCAGGCTACCAACCCCCATATTTAGGCGCTAAATCCTATATTAAATCACCTTTAATAAGGGAATATTTAGTTAATTTAAAGCTGCATAATCTGATGAAATATCAAATTTTCAAAACCAAACCAATTATCTAGATTTGATTTTACATTTCTTAGATACTGATGTACTTATTAAGCATTTCTTTCTGCATAGAAGGCAATACTGATTTAACAGAACCTGTTACTGCAGAAGTCTATGGTGTCAGAGTTTTGGCAAGCTATCCACAACTAATTTTCCATGTTTGCACTCAAAACATCTCAAAAGTTTACCATTTCAAATAAAAGTAACTTTGAACTAATGGAAAGTAGATACTAATCATCGATCTAATATATTTATCCCAGAAAAAATACATAAATTCAAAACCATCGGACCTGCTGAAAACTATGGCGCCCAGCATTTTGTTGTGCACATCAAAAGTACGTTTTTAAATGTAATATTGGAAAATATAATGCGTTCAAGTGGAATGACATGTTTACACACCACAGCCCAACCACCCCTCCCCCTCCCCCATTCTCCCCCTCCCCCTCATACGCCCTAACAACTCGCGTGTCACCCGGGCTGTGCTTCCCGTTCCACACACCAGGGGCCATATGCAGGAGTCGGTGATAGCGAGCCAAAACGGTGTTTGGCGGGTATCCTCGTTTAGCAGCGAACAAGTGGTATGCACGAGTCAGTGATAGGCCTAACACCAAAAGCTTAAATGAGGTTAGGGTAACCCTGTTCCATGGGTGGTTTAAGGTTGGTGTTAGGCACCGATTAGGCCCAAATCTATACAATGCTGGCATATTTAACAGAATTACATATTCTCAAATCGTGAAATTTTATTAAATTAACTCTAAATTCGAACCGTTATTGATCCTCCAGCCGCATTGGCGGCGTTATTCATATTGTCGAATCGACAAATGTAAAGTAAACAAATCACTGCCGCCGCATTGACGTCGCTTTCCATACTGGCGGCGGCGGTGGTTGCGTGCATTCGTCGGTTCGAAAATATTAATATTGCCGGCGTTGCGAGGGCAGCATTAATATTGCTTCGAATTTAGGGTTAATTTCATCAAATTTCACTTATTGCGTATCTAATTCTGTTAAATATGACAGCATTGAATAGATTTGGGCCTAATGCACTCGCTATGCCTGCTATGGAAAGCGACATCGATGTGGTGGCGGCGGCGATTTGTTTACTTTACGTTCGTCGATTCAAAAATATAAATATTAATATCGCCGCCATTACGGCGGCAGCATTAATATTGCTTTGAATTTAGGGTTAATTTCATCAAATTTCACTTATTGCGTATCTAATTCTGTTAAATATGATAGCATTTAATATATTTAAGCCTAATATATGGGTACAGACGCAGAGGGATTTCCCAAATCTATAAATAAATTCACGTTTAGCTATAATGAAAGTGTTACGCGCTCCTGCATACAGTTCCCGACGTCGGCGATAGCTACCCAGTAATAGGCTGTAACACCAAAAGCCTCTATCACCGACTCCTGCATATGGCCGAGGGGTCGCTCGGGTCGGATCCCAGAGTCGGCGGGCGTCTCCCCACTGCCCCTCCCCCTCCCCCCAATCCCACCCCACTGTTCCCCGTCCCCATTGTTACCTGTCACTCACTCACTGCTGCTGGGTCCAAATTGGCCACCGGTCGTCACGAACCGACACCCCCCATCCCCACCCCCACCATCACCCAACCCCCACCATCACCCAACCCCCACCATCCCCCTCGGGACGCCATGGCAGAATCGGTAAGAGAGCGGGAATCGTGTGGGGGAGATCGGGAGTTCGGTTCCTGGTCGAGTCAAACTAATGACTTATAAAAATGAAAGTTGTCACTTCTTAGCTTGGCACTCAGCATTAACGGGATAGGTCAAGGACTGGTTAGCTCAGTGTCGGTATAATGTGACTGAGTGGGGATATCGGATTGTGGTTCCGGCGGCCTGATTTCCCAATGGGGCAGCACTATAAAGTCACCATATGTATTAACTATCACAAGTCGGTACCTGTCTTGATATGACCTTAGATGTTGCATTCACGTAAAACTCTAACAACCAACCATCACCCCCACCTACCCACCTACGCGCTACTCGGACGCGCATGCGCGTGCGGCGAAGCGCTGCGGACATTCGGGAGGAGGGGGGGGGGGTCAGTGTCGCAAAGGTAGAAAGTGTATTTATAGCCTGTTTGTAGACGGAACTCAATCTGAATATAGGGGTGCATTCACACACTGGTATATTTAGCGTGAAAGTGGATGAATTATTGGTGCAGTGTGGCTCTAATCGCCCCCATACTTGACATGGGGATGGCATTCTTCCTTCTCCTCCCCCCACACACTCCCCTCCCACCCATCTACACCACCACATCTCCACCGCTCTCTCCCCTTCCATCTCAACCCCCCTCCTTCCTGCTCTTCCCCGTCTCCCCTCTCCTCCTTCCCTACCGCTCTTCGACTGTTCCTTCCCCTCCTCCCCCTTTCTACTCCTCCACTTCCCTCCCCGACCCCTTCTCCCCTCCCTTCCCAAGTCCTTCTCACCCTCCCTCTCCTCCTCTCTTCCCCTCCCCTCCCTTACCCCTCCCCTACTCCTCCTCCCACTCCTACCTACCCCACCGATTTTCCTCCTCATGCTGCCCCCCCCTTGACCTCTGCCCCTCCATATCTTCCTCCTTCCTCCTTCCTCCTTCCTCCTTCCACCCCATCCTGCCCCCTCCCCCCTCCTCCTTTCCCCTTCCATCCGCTACCCTCCTCATCAACCACCTCCTCTCGCCCACTCCTCCCTAACCTCCTCCCACTCCTACCCCAACCCTTTTCCTCCTCCTCCTTCCTCACTCTCTCCCTTCCCCTCCCCTTCCAACCCCTCCTCACCCTCCCTTCCCCTCTCCATCCATACCCTCCCCCCCTCCTCCCCCCTCCTCCCTCTCCTCCCCTCCCCCCCTCCCTCCCCCTCCTCCCCCTCCTCCCCCTCCCTCCCCCTCCCCCCTCCTCCCCCTCCTCCCCGTCCTCCTCTCACCCACCCTTTATAAATGCGTTGACCGTGCAAGTCTAACCTGACTACAAAAGTAAAGCTTGTTTTATTTAACCACCCTCTAGGACACATTGATCTTTTTTAGCGTATCATCAGCTATTGAACGTCAAACATATGGTCATTCTGCCCCCCACATATGCTACTGTTTCTGATAAGCAGCAAAGGGCCTTTCATATGCACTTTCCCACAGACAGGACAGCACATACCACAACCTTTGATGAACCAGTTGTGGACCACTGGTTGGAACGGAAAATAGCCCAACATGCAAATGAGTTCACTGAGCAGAATCGATTGTATGGTCCACAGCTTCACACCACACCACCCTGCCACCACCCCTGCGACCTCCCACCCTACCACCCCGCCACATACCACCCCGCTACACGCCACCCCGCCACACACCACCCAGCCACACAACCAGCCCCAACCCTACCACCCCGCCACACACCGCACCAAAGCCACCACCCACGGCCACCAAGCACACCAGCTCAGGGCCTCGCCCGTCTCCCCCCACCTTCCCTGTCTCCGCCTCCAAGATGATACCGGTGTCGCAGTTTAAAAAGGTACCCGGTTTAAAACGGGTTTTGTCGCCATGCACATGCGTCAAAGTTGAAAGGCAAGCCTGAAATCTTGTCTGATTTTCTGGCTTGCTTCTGTCTGCGGAAGAGCTCTCTGGAAATGTAGGGTGAGACAAGCAAGGATTCCTTCAGGAATCATTGTAGTGAATATTTTATGCTTGATAGTATATATTATCCTTTGCAATAACAAGTTAACAAACAATTAACAACTTATTAAACATGTATAGAATCTCAATTAGGCAGAAATGCATGCGTGTGCGCATTGTGAAAAGGCCCGTTTTAAACCAGGTACCCTTTTAAACTGTGACACCGGCGTGTGGCTAGCCATGTCGTCTACAGAAACATATACAGTAAAACTTTTCTATATAGACCGACTTCAAATGGTCCAATTAGGGAGGTGGGTGGCTTAGGGAGTTTTCTATTTCGTTACAATGGGCGATCGTTTGGGGCCCCAAAAAAGCGATCGATATAGGGGGTGGTCTATCGGTGGAGGTGGTCGGTTAGAGAACTTTTACTGTACAGTAAAGCCTCTCTAAATCGACCGACAATGAGACTGACTTTAAATGGTCCAATTAGGGAGGTGGGTCGTTTAGGGACTTTTTAATTTGGTTACAATGGGCGATCATTTGGCTGCATAAATAAAGCGATCGATATAGGGGAGTGGTCGATCTGTGGAGGTGGTCGGTTAGAGGTTTTACTCTACAGTAAAACCTCGCTAAATCGATCGACCATGGAACCAACTTTAAATGGACCGACTTTAGGGAAGTAATCGGTTTAGGGAGTTTTTTTCATCAGTATTTGCTATCGTTTGGGACCCAAATAAAGCGATCGATATAAGGGAATGTTCGATCTGTGGAGGTGGTCGGTTCGAGAGGTATTACATGCAGCAGTATAGAACAACGGCACCAGCAGATCGGGACGCGTAGACCAGTGTGTGCCTCGTCCTGCACTTCACACAGCGCGAGATCCCAAGGGCCCGAGGAGGAAGGCTTTCCATACACCAAAGCGGCCCAGGTGTAATTACCACCCCCACTCACCCCCACCAACCCCCACCCCTCCCACCTCCACCCACCCAGACAAAACCCACCCTCCCCTCCCACCCCTCCCACCCCTCCCACCCCTCCCACCCTTCCCACCCCCACCCACCCCGACAAAACCCACCCTCCCCTCCCACATACACCCACCCCGATTAAACCCCCTCCCGTCCACCCCCCTCCCCCCCTCCACCCCCACCCCTCGCCCCGACTCCACTCGCCTTCACCTCCATCGTACTGCGGCCCCATACCTGTCCCTGGCGTCAACTACCGCACCTCGGAGATCAGGAGACCAGGAGACCAGGGGACCAGGGGACAAGGAGAGAAGGAAACCAGAAGGACTAGTAGACTAGGACTCAGTAGGAGACAAGGGGACCAGGACTCCAGGAGATTAAGAGTACAGGGGACCAGGAGATCAGAAGATCAGACGACCAGGGGACAAGGAGACCAGGAGAACAGGAGGACCAAGAAAAGAGGCGATCAGGGGACCAGGAGACTAGCTGACCAAGGGACCACGAGACTAGCCGACCAGGGGACCATGAGACTAGCCGACCAGTAGATCAGGCGGCCAGGAGACTAGCCGCCCAGAAGATTAGGCGGCAAGGAGACTAGCCGACCAGCGGATCAGGAGCCTAGCCGACAAGAAGATCAGACGACCAGGAGACTAGCCGACCAGGGGACCAGGAGACTAGCCGACCAGGAAAGCAGGCGGCCAGGACACTAGCCGACCAGGGGAGAAGAGACTAGGAGACTAGCCGACCAGGGGACCAGGGGACCAGGAGGGGCCCGCCCACAGCTCCGCTGAACACGGTGTGATAGGGGGGACGCGCACTGGACCAATAAAACTACTCGTCATCTGACCATGGAGACGGCACCTCGCCGCTGGAGGGCGCCCCGATCGGCCTCCTCCAGCCTCCTCCTCCTCCTGCTGCTCCTGATCACAGCCTGCCGCCGGATCACAGGTAAGTGAGGCATGAAGCGGCGGGCATGTGCGCGCACTGCGCACTGTTGATCCCCACAGATGGGAAAACTGACTGAAAGCAGGTACATAGGTACAGGGTGAGAAGTGTGTGTGTGGGGGGGGGGGAGATGGTAAACACTGTGAGGTGGGTGGGTTGGTTGGTTGTTGCGGTTTTAATTCCTTGAAACTTCTAAGGTCATATCAGAACGGGTACCGACTTGTGGCAGTGCGCACTCATGGCGACTTTATACTGCTGCCCCATTGGGAAATCAGGCCGCCAACACAATGACCCGATATCCAACTCAGTCACATTATCCTGACACTGAGCTAACCAGTACTTGCACTATCCTATTATGGTGCTCTCACATTACGATGCTTCTCGCCAATGTGCATCGATGTATGTGATTTTTTGGGGCAATGTCGTGATACGTCAGGAAGCGTTACGTGCGTGTTAAGCGTGCGTTGGTATTCATTGATGCACGGTGACGGTCGGCCATGGTCGGCGCCGCGCATCAGTGGATCGGCGAAGTTTTGTGCTTGTGCAAAACTTTCGACGCACAACAACGCGCGGGTGCCAACATTATGGCGACGTTAGGAGCACGTCAGAGGCGCTGCAATAACATTATGCGAACGGTAGCCACACGCTGCCCGCGCGTGAGGGTTGTTCCCATACGGTGCGCCAAACTGTTGCTTTGTTTGTTCATTGTTGTTTTATGTCCCAGCTACATCTAAGGTCATATCAGGATGGCGCACCAAAACACGCTACCAATACGTTGCGCTGATGCCGAAAAGTTTGACGTTTCTCGATGATTAAAAGTGATTTTGTGCGTTGGCGGCATGCTGGCGAGAAGCGTCATAATGTGACAGGGCCATAATCCCGAGCGCCAGGCTAGGAAGCGACATGTATCAATTTAGTGTAATAGTAAGTTATTGGTTTGAGTCGACCGGGAACCAAACTTCTGATCCCCCGCACGTGGGGCCAGCGCTCTACCGATTCTACCACCCCGCCCGATTCCCACAGGTAGGAGAACTGACTGAATGAACGACATGGGCAGGGAATGCAGCTCCATAGACACAGGGTGGGAGGTGGGTGAACAGTGTGAGATGAACAGTGTGAGGTGGGTGAACAGTGTGATATGGATAAATAGTATGATATGGATGAACAGTGTGATATGGGGGAATCATATGAGAGGGTGAACAGTGTGAGGTGGGTGAACAGTGTGAGATGAACAGTGTAAGGTGGGTGAACAGTATGGTATGGATAAATAGTATGATATGGATGAACAGTGTGATATGGGGAATCATATGAGAGGGTGAACAGTGTGAGGTGGGTGAACAGTGTGAGATGAACAGTGTAAGGTGGGTGAACAGTATGGTATGGATAAATAGTATGATATGGATGAACAGTGTGATATGGGGGAATCATATGAGAGGGTGAACAGTGTGAGGTGGGTGAACAGTGTGAGATGAACAGTGTGAGGTGGGTGAACAGTGTGATATGGATAAACAGTGTGATATGGATGAACAGTGTGATATGGGGGAATCAGATGAGAGGGTGAACAGTGTGAGGTGGTTGAACAGTGTGAGGTGGGTGAACAGTGTCAGGTTTGTGCCCAGAATGAGATGGTGAACAGTGTGAGATTGGTGAACAGTGTGATATGGAAGAACAGTGTGATACGGATGAACAGTGTGATATGGGGGAATCATATGATTATGAGAGGTGAAGTGTGTGAGGTGGGTGAACAGTGTGATGTGTGTGAACAGAATGAAATGGTGAACAGTGTGATATTGGTGAACAGTATGAGATTGGTGAACAGTGTGAGATTGGTGAAGAGTGTGATATGGGTGAACAATGTGACATTGGTGAAGAGTGTGATATGGACGAATAGTGTGATATGGGTGAATCAGGTGAGAGGGTGAACAGTGTGGGGTGGGTGCACAGTGTGATATATTGAACAAGGTGAGGCAGAGAACCAGAGTAAAGTATGTAAACAGTGTAAGATAAATGAACATAGCGAGATGGGTGAACAGTGTGGGATGCTGAACAATGTGAGGTGGGTGAACAGTTGGAGATGATGAACAGGTGACCAGGGTAAATAATGCATTATGCAAGTATAAAGATACGTAAGGGAATTGGTGTTATTATTGATATTATTGATATTATTATACTCTGTAACACTCCACACTTAACCTGTAGCGCTAGCTGCGGCGGACCTCACCTCCACCAGATGTTGACAAGTGTCAGTCAGTCATGTATGTCATGTATGTCAAATATGTGATGTATGCCATGCATGTCATGTATGTAATGTATGCCATGCATACTATGTATGCCATATATGCCATGTATGTCATGAATGACATACGTGCCATACAGGTCATGTATGCCACGTATGCCATATATGCCATGTATGTCGTGTATGCCATTATGACATGTATGTCATGTATGACATGTATGCCATGTATGCCATGTATGCCATGCATGTCATGTATGCAATGTATGCAATATATGCCATGTATGCCATGTATGTCATGCAGGTCATGTATGTAGTGTAGGTCATGTATGTCATTATACCATGTATTTCATGTATGCCATGTATGATATATATGTCATGTATGTCATGTATGCCATGTATGCCATGTATGTCATGCATGCCATGCATACTATGCATACCATGTATACTATGCAGACTATATTATGTCATCATCATCATCATGCTGTCAGTCGGGATGCGACAAAGACTGCTTTCAATACTTGACTGTCGCTCTCCATTTAGCTCTCTGCTGTGACAGTGATGTCCATATTGTGCATACTATATTTATTAGGCTAACTTATGTAAAGAGTTCAGGCGCAAATCCCCATAAACGCCAATCCAAAAATGTAGTTTAAGTAAATTATGCTCACCTGATAATAATGTTAATGCTCACTAATTCCACTTTTCTTCTGATGAAATGGTTATGGAGCAATGGACAAACAAAATATGGATGTATAAAATTGAACCTTTTGAATGTTTGACTACAATGTTTATCTCAACTACTAAATTGGTGAATATGGTATGAGTGTATGAGGTGTAGGGGAGGAATGGGTGAGGAAGTGTGGGGGAGGTATGGGTGAGTGTGTGCAGGGGATGGGGAGGAATGGGTGAGTGAGTGTGTGTGAGGGTGGGGTCAGGTATGGGTGAGTGAGGGTTGGGGATGGGGACGTATGAGTAAATGAGTGAGGGGGGGGGGGGGGTGTTTAAGGGTTGGGGGGAGGTTTGGGTGAGTGACTGGGGGGAGATGGGGTGAGTGAGTGTGGGGCGTGTTGGGGGGGAGGTTCTGGTGAGTTGGTCGGTGGTGGGGAGCGAGGTCTGGGTGAGTATGTGTGTGGGGGGAGGACAGTGTGTGTGAGTGTGTGTGGGGATGACGGCAGGTATGGGTGGGTGAGTGAGTGTGTGGGGGAGGGCAGTGTGGGTGAGTGTGTGTGGGGATGAAGGCAGGTATGGGTGGGTGAGTTAGTGTGTGGGGGGAGGACAGTGTGTGTGAGTGTGTGTGGGGATGAGGGCAGGTATGGGTGGGTGAGTGAGTGTGTGGGGTGATGAGGGCATGTCTGGTTGGGTGAATATGTATATACGAAATACAGTAAAACCTCTCTAACTGACCACCTCCACAGATCGACTGACGGACTATCTCCCTATATTGATCACTTTATTTCGCTCCAATACAATCACCTATACAATACCATAGTAACAAAATGAAAAACTCCCTAAACCGACCCCCTCCCTAATTGGACTATTTAAAGTTGGTCCCATGGTCGGTCGATTTCGAGAGGTTTTACTATATATATATTTTTTTTCCTTGAAGATTTATACTGCCTATTATGGATAAGCCCGAATAGACTTGTTTTCACCATTAGACAGTTTGTCGATAGAAAGCCCGAGCCTAGACTTTTACCGACCCAAGGGATTTTTAACCTCCCACACCACATAGACATGGTATGAGAGCAACTGGCCTTTGATGTCGCTGTAAGTTATACACAGCGGTGTATACTTCTATATTATACAGAAAGGGAGTAAATACATATCGACTACTCTAATATCGTGGCTCAGGTCTATCTATGCCCGCAGATTTGTGGCAGAATCGTGAATTATGAAATCTAGGTCAGAGGTTGAACAGTTGAATTGTGTGTAGTGAGACCTGATTGGTGAGTACACTCTAATTATACACATCTTCGCGACGTGCCCTGACGATGTACTCTGGAAGTCTTTCAACTCAGCCTCTACATCTTATTAAAACACTATTTTGAAACTTTTATTTTGTAAGATAATCTGTGGGGTTTTACCTGAAAGGGGGAAACACCTGCAGGGGCCATATTCATGAGCTCGGGGTAGCGCTACCCTGAGGCTGTAACCGGGGGGTACGCTACCCCCCCGGCTAACGGCGGAAAATCCTCATTCATGAGCTCGGGGTAGCACTACCCTGGGGCTCTATCCGGAGGGTACGCTACCCCAATTTTGACCCAGGGGTAAGCCACTATCCCGAAGGGATAGTGAGTGTGTGTGGTTCTGAATCTATTCAATGCGATCATATTTGATAGATTTAAATACGCAATAAGTGAAATTTATTCAAATTAACCCTAAATCGGAAGCGAAATTAACGCTGACGCCGTAACGGCGGCGATATTAATATTTTCGAATCGACGAATGTAAAGTACACAAATCGCCGCCTCCGCAGCGATGTCGATATCCATACTGTCCAACGTTAACCAAACATGGCCGCCGCCGTCGCCGCCGAATCGGCGTGAATTTCTTATGCTCAAATCTATTCAATGCGATCAGATTTGATAGATTTAAATACCCAATAAGTGAAATTTGCTCAAATTAACCCTAAATCCGAAGCGAAATTAACGCTGACGCCGTAACGGCGGCGATATTAATGTTTTCGAATCGACGAATGTAAAGTAAACAACGCAGCGACTGGAGGGAATTCCCAAATCTATAAATAATCGAACGGGTAGCTATCCGCACCGGCTAGTGCATTGGTGAATACCCATTGACCCAATTAATCTCCTCCGTTAACCCGCGAGATACCTACCCAACGGTTAAGCCTACCCTCCGGCTAAGCGTACCCCGAGCTCATGAATATGGCCCAAGGGGAGTGGGGGTACACATGGGGCTTTCTTTATAGCAGTGGCCCTTCAAAGGATCTGGCACAGATCTCTCTCTCTCTCTCTCTATATATATATATATATTTATCTTGCCAACATGTGTGTTGCATGGATAATCACTTCCACACATATTGTTTGGGACCAGACGAGATGGCCGAATGAGTTGAGCATCCGTCTCCAGTTTTGGTAGATCTTGGGATTTGAACCCTGGTTGAGTCAAAGTAATGACTTAAATTTTAAAAGTTGATACTTGTCGCTTCCTAGCCAGGCGCTCGGCATTATTAGAATAGGGCAAGGACTGGTTGGTTCAGTGTCAGGCTTGGTCTCCTAGTGGGGCGGTACTATAAAGTTGCCATGAGTGCACACTGTCACAAGTCAGTACCCGTCCTGATATGACCTTAGATGTTGTCGGGACATAAAACTCCAACAACTAACCAACTTTTAATGCCAAGCACCAGACGAGATGGCCGAATGAATTGAGCGTTCGTCTCCTGTTTTGGGAGATCGGGTTATCTGAACCCATGGGTTCGTAGTTTCGAACCCTGGTCAAGTCAAAGCAATGACTTAAAAATTGATAATTGTCACTTCCTAGCTTGATTCTCGGCATTATTAGGATACGGCAAGGACTGGTTGGCTCAGTGTCAGGAAAATGTGACCGAGTGGGATATTAGGTCATGGTATTGGGGGGCCTTGTATCCCAGTGGGGTAGCACTATAAAGTCACCATGAGTGCACACTGTCACAAGTCAGTACCCATCCTGATATGTTGCTGGGACGTACAACTCCAACAACCTACACACGATTAATGCCAAGCACCAGGCTAGGTAATGACAAGTACTAATTCTTTTAACTTTTTGGTTTGAATCGGTTGAGATCCGAAGTCCTGAACTTAAGCACGGGAACCAGTGCGTTTTGTTTGACTGATTCAACCAGCGCATCTGCTTTGTCACAACTTGTAGGTTGACCTAATACCCCCATCACACCAAACTAGTTCTCACTACGTTTTTGAAGATGTTGCTGAACGGACTCAAAAACTGTGTGCGAATGGAATGGACATAGTAGCAACTTTTTACAGTCTTTTTACGAAAGGAATGGATGGGCTAGAACGGAATGGTGCTCCAGAACTTTGAGCATACCCAACATTTTCTTGCAGCCACGTTCTACCCTGACCACAGCCCATTTTAGAATGTGGTCAGCCATTTTGCTAACTAGTTTGGTGTGATGGGGGTGTAACGTAAACTTCCAATAAATAGATAAAACAAGTAAATTTGGGGGAAACAATTCAACACTTGAGATATCTGTGTTTTAACAACCTGGAACAGAAATAATAACCATATTCTAGACACACGCCGAATGTACGTGGGCAAGGGACGGGGCATCTGGCGCGGTCGACTAATCGGCGAGAGTTCGGTTCCTGGTCGAGTCAAACCGACGACTTAAAAATGTATCATTGTTGCTTCCTAGTGCTGGTGCTCGGCATTAGCATTTTGTTTGTTTGTTGTTGTTTTATGTCCTCGCAACATCTAAGGTCATAGCAGGACAGGTACCGACTTGTCACAGTGCACACTCATGGCAACTTTATAGTCCTGCCACACTGGAAGACCAGGCCACCATGACCTGATATCACACTCAGTCACATTATCCTGACACTGAGTCAACCAGTCCTTGTCCTATCCTAATATTGCCAAGCGACAAGTATCAATTTTTAAGTCATCGGTTTGACTCGACCAGGGTTCAAATCCCATGACCTCACGATCTACCAACACGGGAGACGGACGCTCGAACTCATTCGGCCATCCCATCTGGTCCGGCATTAGTAGGATAGGGCAAGGACTGGTGAGCTCAGTTTCAGGATAATGTGACTGAGTGTCATGGTGTCGGTGCCGGCAGCCGGTGCCGACAGCCTGATTTCCCAGTCGGGCAGCACTATGAACTCGCGATAAGTGCGCACTGTCACAAATTGGTACCCGTCCTGATATGACCTTAGATGGTGCTAGGACGTAAAACTCCAACAACCAACCAACGTGGGCGGGTGTGCCGTAACCTGCAACCGCCCGAGTGCATGGAATTAAAAACTAGAGAATGTTACACGTCTATGCATCATGCACGAATAAAGGAACTACGCTGACAAGATCTGACACTGAAAGGTGAAATATTCGCGCCGTATCTGCTTTTTGCTGAGACGTGAGAAACCGGAGCCTCAGTTTTGAAGAGGAACGCTGCAATTATGTGCACGCCTTTATTACTGAGCTGACTGTAGCGAACCGGCAGAGGGCGCGTCGGCGTTACCCGAGACGCCGACCGGAAACTACAAACATTCTGACTGTGTCTGAGTGGGTGTAGGTGTGGGTGTGTGTGTGTGTGTGTGTGGGTGTGTGGGTGTGGGTGTGTGTGTGTATGTGGGTGTGGGTGTGTGTGGGTGTGGGTGTGGGTGTGGGTGGGTGTGGGTGTGGGTGTGGTTGTGGGGTGTGTGTGGGTGTGGGTGTGTGGGTGTGAGTGTGGGTGTGGGTGTGTGGGTGGGTGTGGGGGTGTGGGTATGTTGGTGTGGTGTGGGTGTGGGTGTGGGTGTGGGTGTGGGTGTGGTGTGGGGTGTGGGTGTGGGAGTGTGTATGTGTGGGTGTGGGAGTGTGTGGGTGTGTGTGTGGGTGGGTGTGGGTGTGGGTGTGGGTGTGGGTGTGGGTGGGTGTGGGTGGGTGTGGGTGTGGGTGTGGGTGTGGGTGTGTGTGGGTGTGGGTGTGTGTGGGTGGGTGTGGGTGTTGGTGTGGGTGTAGGTGTGGGTGTGTTGGTGTGTGTGTGGGTGTGTGGGTGTGGGTATGGGTGTGGGTGTGGGTGTGTGTAATGAAAGCAGTCTTTGTCGCATTGCCACCGACAGCATGATAATGATGATGACCAACTTGTGACAGTGCACGCTCATGGTGACGTTATAGTGATGCCGCACTAGGAAACCAGGCCAGCAGCACCATGACCTGATATCCCACTCAGTCACATTATCCTGACAATGAGCGAACCAGTCCTGGCGCTATCCTAATATTGGCGAGCACCAGGCTAGGAAGTGACAAGTATACATTTTTAAGGCTTGACCCCACAAACTCATGGGTTCGGATCTCCCGATCTCCCAAAACAGGAGACAGATGCTCTACTCATTCGGCCATCCCCCTCCCCTCCCCCCTGTCAGGGTCAATATCTTGATGTTGGCAATTCGAAGTAGATGCGCGAAAAGGAAGAAAGCAAGGTGGGGGTGGGAAAAAGGTGCTTTATTTAACGCCTCAGAACAACAAGGAAAATAAGCAGCTATATACAAAAGTCAAATCCGGTGAGAGCAAGGCAGTAAAAGGCTCATAAGGAGCGGTCAAGGTATCTTAGAGTAAATGAGCTCGGGGGAGCTTGAATTGTTCGGGTGAGGGGCGCCGAAGAGCCCTCCACTAGCATGTAAGGAGAGTTGGGTGAGTGGGTGGAGAAAAGAAGAGCTTGTGCAGGGAGGACGGCGGGAAGGCGAATGGCTGAACGAGGCCAGCGGGCGGCCTTATAAGGGAAGGAGCGGGGAGGCGAGAATGCGGGGGAGGTGAGAAAGCCGGCGGGCAGGGAGAAAGGGCGAGGCGGGAGACAGGTGAGAGAGGGGTGACAGGGAAGGTGAGAAAGCCGGGCGGCGGCAGGAGAGAGGTGGGGGGAGGGTCTCTTCCTTCCCTCGCATCAAACGCAATGCGAACATTACGACCAATGGTGCCATGGTATGACAAGAATAGAAGTTTGAAAAAAACGACATTTATATACATATACACTATGCCCCTATACTATGCCTTCCGAACTTCCGCCCCCCCCCCCCCGAGAATCGCGTCTTCAGCGATTCACTGACAGTTTCCACGAAAATCACCAACTATGGCTGAGCTGACTGATCCATCCCGCACAATAATAGTTTCACGCAATCCCGCACCGCATCGCCACTTGTCCACTTCCGGAATGCATTAATGGAAGGAACTAAATGTCTTTTTTGGGGGTGATTCCATGCGTCCGAATGTGAATGCGAATGCGAATGCGAATGTGAATGCGAATGCGGCAACTGAATCGGTCCATGTAGCCATCGGTGTCGCATGCGAATGCGAATGCTGCTGCTTTTGCCATAGAAAACAGTGGTAGAGAAACCTGACACTATGTGTGGATGTGGGTGTGGGTGTGGGTGTGGGTGTGGGTGTGGGTGTGGGTGTGGGTGTGGGTGAAAGGACCCAACCCGTTCGCATGCCACATGCCACATGCCACATGCCACATGCTGCATGCTGCATTCGCATTCGCATGCCGCATGCCGCATACCGCTTGTAAGAAATCCTAGCTAGGGGCGGGGGGGGGGGGGTGGCAAGCAGCCGGCATATGAGATGACCAAATGGGTTGAGCGCTCGCTCCCTGACAGGGTTTGCACCCTGTTGGAGTCAAATCAGTGACTTACAATGTTATGCTTGTCGCTACCGAGCCTGGCGTTCGGCATTACTAGGCTACCATGAAGAGCAGTGGAATGAGGATGTGTTTTTTGGTTGGTGTTTTACGTCCTAGCAACATCTAAGGTCAGATCAGGACGGCACCGACTTGTGACAGTGCACACTCATGGTGACTTTATAGTGCTGCCCCACTGGGAGACCAGGCCCCAGCACCATGTCATGATATCCGACTCAGCCACATTATCCTTACACTGAGCCAACCAGTCCTTGCCGAATCCTAATAATGCTGAGCGCCTGGCTAGGAAGCGACAAGTATCAATGTTTAAGTCACATGACTTCAGATCCTCCGATCTTCCAAAACAGGAGACGGACGCTCAATTCATTCAGCCATCGCGTCTGGTCACGTTGTAGAATGAGGAAGACCAAATTGTCTGTGATTGAAATTACCCCCTGCTTAATCAAATAATGTAACAAAAACATATCAGACCAAATCAAATTAACAACAATGAAAAATCACACGGCATGCATGCGTCAGGTTTGCGTGGCCACTAATCCGACCGGAAGTGAATCTAGAAAAGAAATTCAACAACAAATTAAGCAAGTGCAAATTTATCGTCTGCTGACAGGACGGAAAAACTGCCGATTTGTCTAAATTGTGAGGTCATGTAGGTCTCTCCCCTCCGTCCCCCCTCCTTCCCCCCTTTCCTCATCACCCACACACCCACACACCCACTCACCCATCCAACTGGCCCCCTTAAACACCATTCTTTAAAAAAAAACAAAAAAAACATGTTATTCATCTCAATATGTGTTTTGTCAGTGCTGAGGCACTGGTCTTCCTGCTGTTGACGTGATCACATTTGGTTTGTACATGGTGATGGGGAAGTGGAATATGCTGCATTGTATGCAGCACACACCAATCTGAACATTGAAAATAGGGGAGCAGCCTGTGCTGTATAGTGTACAGCACAGGTACTCAACATAGTTCTGCAGTGGATTTACCCATTGCACTGGTTAATGGGGAACAGCGGGCCTGGCGGGTATTCACAGTTGATTTTATCTGTTTAAGGTTTATTCTGTTTAAAAAAATAAAAGACGGAATGCACATAGCAGCCTTAGTTCTAATTGCGGACGTCTGTCCTGCTCAACAAACCACGACGAGTGTTGCTTGTTTGTTGGTTTTGTTTGTTTGAGTTTTACATCCTGGCAACATCTAAGGTCATATCAGGAGAAGTACCGATGTGTGACAGTGTGCACTCACAGCAAATGTATAGTGCTGCCCCACTGGGAAATCGAGCCACTGCCACCATGACCTGATATCCCACTCAGTCACATTATCCTGACACTGAGCAAACCAGTCCTTGCCCTATCCTATTAATGCCGAGTGCCAGGCTAGGAAGCCACACGTATCAATTTTAAAGTCATCGGTTTGACTCGACTGGGAATTAAATGCCCAATCTCCCACATGGGAGGCCTGCACTCTTACGATTCGGCCACCGAGCCCAGTATTACAGTTTCATAGGTTTGCTGTGTGAAATAGAACTAAAAAATGGTTAGACTCACACGCCCCTAAGAGGAGCACTAGAAAGAAGCTCACGTTTGGGGTGATAGGGAGTTCGGGTCCCGGTCGAGTAAAACCAATGACTTATAAAAGTGATACTTTCCGCTTCCTAGCCTGGCACTTAGCTTTAATAGGATAGGGTAAGGAGTGGGTAGCTCAATGTCAGGATAATTTGACTGAGTGGGATATCAGGTCATGGTGCCGACAGCCTGATTTCCCAGTGGGGCAGTTCTATAAAGTCGCCATGAGTGCGCACTGTCAGACATCGGTACCTGTCCGTTTATGAGCTTAGATGTTGCCAGGATGTCAAACTCCAGCAACCAACCTAAGAAGAAGCAGTTCACTGCCACAGAATTCTCTGAATGAAAGTGTCACAAAAGCTACTTTGACTGATAGTCAATTTGAAGACTTTGACCTATGCCTAAAGTGCCTGTCACACTATGCCGGATTGAGCAACGGTCAGAATTGTCTAGTCTGGTCGTATTTGGGTGTGATAAGTATCAAAATGTATTAAAATGTGTCAAAATGTTGCGATATCGGGTCAAAGGCCGCTGGACGAATGGACATGAAACAGACATGAAACGGACATGAAACGGACATGAAACGAACATGAAACAGACATGAAACGGACATGAACAGATAGCCAACGGATGGTAAGTGGACTAAGCAGACTCAAACCGGACAAGAAATGTAGACGTCAATCCGCCGGCATCCATTCCAAGTTTTGTGCATGTTCAAAACTTGTACGGACATAAATCGGACTTTGCCGGATATCAACGGACTTTGTTTGGTTTCTTTCTGTTTCCCCCAATCCGGCGATGTGTGACAGGGCCTTTATGGTTGTTTGTTGTTGTTTTATATCCTAGCAACATCTAAGGTCATATCAAGATGTCTACCGACTTGTCACAGTGCGCAATCATGGCGAGTTTATAATGCTGCCCCATTGGGAGACACCGCCACCAGCTCCATGACCTGATACCCCACTCAGTCACATTATCCTGACACTGAGCCGACCAGTCCTTGCCCTTAGTATTAAAGCCGAGTGCCTGGCTAGGAAGCGATAATTATACATTTGTAAGTCATTGGTTTGACTCGACCAGGGTTCAAACCTACGAACCTGTGGGTTTGGATCCCCCATATGTCTTATGAGCTATGCAGTTCAAGTTATTCCTTCCCAGCCTGATGTCAGAGCGTTGTGTAGTTGAACTCTAACCAGACTGAAAAAAACGGCCAGAGGCAGTGCTCATATTCTATATATATAAGATATAATATTGACTCAACCCACTTTTCTTGTGCGTGTTCATTTGTTCTTGAATAACTACGCATATATATATATACACACATATATATGTACATATATATATATATATATAGATACATATATATGCCCATATATATATATATATATATATATATAGACCAGATGGGATGGCCAAATGAGTTGAGCGTCCATCTCCCGCTTTTGTAGATCGTGGGATTCAACCATATGGTGTCGAACCCTGGTCACTTAAAAATTTATACTTGTCGCTTCCTAGCCAGGTGCTTGGCATTATTAGGATAGGGCAAGCACAGGTTGGCTCAGTTTCAGGATAATCTGACTGAGTTGGATATCAGGTCATGGTGCTGGCAGATAGATGGGTCTTCCAGTGGGGCAGCACTATTAAGTCACCATGGGTGTGCACTGTCACAAGTCGGTACCCGTCCAGATATAACCATAGATGTTGCCAGGATGTAAAATTCCAAAAAACAATCAGCAACATATACAGTATAACCCCGTTAAACCAAACTTAAAGGGACCCTAGAAATTTGTTTGGAATTACCGATCATTGGTTTAACCAAGCTTTGACTTTGACTTGGCTTTGGCAAAAAAGGGGCTGCATTATGAATGTACAATGTATGTGGACACTATGATTATTGTTTTTTATATATATATACAGTTTAACCCCATTAAACCAACCTCGGTTAAATCAAACGATCGGTTAATCCAAAAGAGTTTCGGCGACTTGGCAAAATACTACCATCTATCATATAAAAAAGTCTCAGATGACCTTAAAACCACATGAAAGTTTGGTTTAACTGTACCGGAAGTGGCCTGGGGGCTGACAATTTTGTTTGGATTGACCGCTACTTTGGATTAACCGACTTTGGTTTAACCAACCTTTTTATATGATAAATGATAGTATTTTGCCGGGCCGCCAAAGAAAGTTTGGATTAACCGGTCGTTTGGTTTAACCGAGCTTGATTTAATGGGGTTGTACTGTATACATAATATATATATATATATGTACATACATATATATATATATATAAATATATATATATATATGAGTCAGCCTCACGAAAACGGGCCAATCGGTGGTGAAATGAAGATGTTGGTGCCACAATTCTTAAAAGTGTAGTGCATTTCTTTGTTTCATATTAAATTATCCTAGAAACAAATCAGGTTGTTGTATTTTCTTGACCTTTACTTTCAGGATAAATTTAAAGACTTTCCAACACCTCTGTCAATGCTAAATTATAATTATACCGATCGATGCCGACATCCAATGATCGACGCCGACAACTTTAACAGATGTCGGCATCGCAATTCTTAAAGTCTCGTGCATTTCTTTGTTTCATATTAAATTATCCTAGAAACAACTCAGGTTGTTGTATTTTCTCGACCTTTACATTCAGGATAAATTTAAGGACTTTCCAATACCTCTGTCAATTCTAAACTATAATTACACTGATCGACGCCGACATCCATGCTCGACGCCGACAACTTCCACCAATTGGCCTCTTTTCGTGATCCTGACCCATATATAGACCAGACGGGATGGCTGAATGAGTTGAACGTCCTTCTCCCGCTTTTGTAGATCGTGGGATTCAAACATATGGTGTCGAATCCTGGTCGAGTCAAACTAATCACTTTAAAATTGACACTTGTCGCTTCCTAGCCAAGTGCGCAGCATTATTAGGATAGGGCAAGGACAGTTTGGCTCAGTTTCAGGATAATCTGACTGAGTTGGATATTAAGTCATTGTGCTGGCAGATAGATGGGTCTTCCAGTGGGGCAGCACTATTAAGTTGGCATGGGTGTGCACTGTCACAAGTCGGTACCCATCCAGATATAACCTTGGATTTTGCCATGATGTAAAACTCCAACAACCAATTACCAACATATATACATATATATACATATATACTCGGCCACCAACACCAGGACCATATAGGTCACTCTCCTGAAAACTGGCCAGAAGTGTCACATGGAGAGTTAAAATCTAATATTTGAATTCTTTACATATTTTAGTTGCAAATGAAAGGTGGAAATCTCCCCTTTACATCTATGTAAAATATAAATTAATGAGATAAAAAGTAACGGTGCAGTCCATAATTAAGCTATGTCTTATGGCAGTATAACATGTGTGTCACACGTGTAACACATGTTTAGGACACCACACAGTCTGCTTAATAAAAATCTAATCAGAATTAAATAATATCATACTTAGAAGCATATTAATCAAGGCATAATATACAGAAATATGTAGTGCTTATATTGATAAAAAAAAAAGTAATTCCCAGCCATGCTTTATTCACTGAATAATTAGTGTACAATATTTCTGTGGCATCCAGACACCACTGGTTACACGTGTGATGGAAATTTGTAATGTTATTTCTGAAGACATCACATTTTTTAAATAAAATTTAAGCATGCATACATGTTAATAAATACCTCCTGTTTGATTAGGGAACTGTTTTCTTTGATATATCAATGCAATACAAGATGTTAGTAAGGATCCAACCATGTTCCATATGTCATGTTACAAATGACTAACTGTACAATGGTTTTTTTGGGGTAAAAAAACACTTCATAACTAAAAGGACCAAAGTTGCACACAGTTTATTTTATTTCCCTTATTTCTTTCATCAAATCTGAACATGAATATGAAAAGTATAAGGAAAGAAATAAGTAGGAAGGTTTTTATTGATGTTTAAAATCCCATCCCATGCTGACCAGTTTTCAGGAGAGTGACCCATATACATTTATATGCATATATATACACACATATATATATACATATATATACATATACATATATATACATATATATACATATATATACATATATATATATACATATATATACATATATATATATACATATATATACATATATATACATATACATACATATATATATACATATATATATATATACATATATATACACATATATACATCCTGACTGAATCAAACCAATGACTTATAAAATTGATACATGTCGCTATCTCGTCTGTCACTCAACATTAAGAGGAACACACAATGACTGGTTAGCCCCGTGTTGGGATAATATGACTGAGTAGGATATCGGGTCATGGTGCTGACAAGCAGATTGATTGATTGGTGGTTGCTTTATGCCGTGTCAGCTGCATAGGCCATATTCACAGCGAGAAATGTTTGTTTTTTGTTCAAACCATCGCTTTTACATGTAAAAGCACACAATCAATTATGTTCCAATAGACACTCATTAAATTAGAAAGCACACAATCATATATTTGTGGTCAAGGGAAACAAATTCCTGTAGAAAAAGAAAAGTTTGATTAATAATTGATAGAATTTATTTAGTAAACTATATGAGGTGGTACCGTCCAGCTGCCCTCAAAAAGGCAAAAATTGTTTTCCTGTTTTACTTTAGTAAAAAGGTCATGCATACTGTCTGCAGTGTAGAATTGTTGGCGCAGGGCCAAACAATCAACGCAACTTAGTAAAATGTGTATGAGCGTCAGCAGGGACTGACACCCAATACACTCAGGGGGAGGTTCCCCCTTCAGCAGAAAAGCATCTGGAAGCTACAAGTGGCCAATCCGGCAGCGGTTAAGGACCACTTGATCCACTGGCAACCATGTCTCCCAGTGGATCAGTACTATGGGGTTGTCATGTGTACTGTTACATGTCGGTACACATCCTGTAATTACCTTGGATGTTGCTAGGACATAAAACCCAACAAACAAATGAATGCTGTAGGTCATACATGGATTCACACCCATATATATATCCATATATATATATATAGGTTATATATAGGATACATATATATATATATATGTATATATAGTTGTCCCAATTGGTGTACAATGCAGCTATGACCATCCTCTGATATTCGATTCATACATTATCCTGAAACCGGACCAACTAGTATATTTCAGGGGTATATATATATATATATATATATATATATATATATATATAGATACATACATGTGAAGAGTTCAGGTGCAAGACCCTGTAAACGTCAATCCCAAAATTGAGATAAACATTGGAATGAAACCTTCAAAGAGTTTGTTTTGTCATATTCCGACTTATTTGTTTGTCGCTTCATAACCATTTAATCATAAGAAAAGTGGAATGAGTGAGAATTAAATTTATTTTCAGATATCAATCTTTTATTTAAACTACATTTTTGGAGTGGGGTTTAAGGGGATTTGTATCTGAAGTCTTCTTTTTTGTATATATGCACACACACACACATATATATATATATATATATATACACATATATATGCACAGATACATACACACATATTAGGGGAGGTTATTTAAAATACACATCATGTACTTTAATATAATCACCATTTAAAAATTACATATAAAAGCGATGGTTTGACTTTGAGCAAAAAACAAACATTTCTCGCCGTGATTTTATATGGCCTATGTTGCCGGCACGGCGTAAAGCAACCACCAATCAATCAATCAAACCATTTAAAAATAGAACGCCCCAAGTGAGTGCTCGTCCCGTTAATGCAGACGTCTCCTCAAACCTGATAATTTTCCTGACAATTTGTAGAAGATCTACACAATCATCCTGTCACCACCATCATGAACATCCAAGATGTAACTAGGTCATTGCCACTTCTGAGCACATCGTCTCATGCATAATATAAACAAATATATGTTTTAAAATTGTATTCTGTTGTGACGTATTAGTCAGGCTCTGAAGGCCTCAATATACCTTTTCCATAAAGCATGCAGAGTGAGCAGTTATCCACAAGACTAGTCCTAGCCACTTGCCTCAGATGGTGGTGGGTGGGGGGGGGGGGGTTGTTGTTGGTGGAAATCTTATATAATAACGTACCGCACAGTCTCACACTACCAATAACACGAAGAAAAATATTCCGATTTAATGCATTGGTGGGGGAATGCAAATGTTCTATTACTGATTGGGTATACGTGACCAGGTGCATGTATGTGTATATGTAGGTGCTGGTGGTACCTGAGTGAGATGTAAATAGACATAGTGGTGCTCGCAGGGCTGTGTGTATGGGGCACTCAGAGCCTACCCCCTCCCTCCTCTGCTAGGTAGGATCACCACACTCAGGCTCAATGCAGGTGGTGGCCAGGGTAGCCACACAGCTTGGTGGTGGTTGGATGATCACTGGTAACCAATGGGACCAGGAATGCTGGATCCCTATTGGTAGAGCTAAGAATGCTTGTTTCCCATTGGGGGAAAGGGGGTGGGGTGCTACTCTACAATGAACCCACGTAACCATCTAAATAATAAACCAGAGGGCTTGACTCTCTCTTCTTCTTTCACACTTTATACTCTTCCTTTCTCTTTGTCTGTATTGATTTCACTATAGCCTGCCTACACAACCACAGATTCGAGCCGGATACTTTACAACTAGTTCTTCCAGAGGGTTCGTGGTGGAAATCATCTATTATTCCGGCACCAAGGGGATTGAGTAGCGGAGGCATAATACCTCAGGTAGTGGAGAGGTGAGTAAGACATGTAATACTAACAAAAGCCATATGTATATCGTGTGGGGAATGGATTTACCACAAGTAAATTATGCACTTGAAATGGGTTTCCTCACATATATAAATTACGTGTATTATAATTAATTATAATAATATAAATAACGGAGACCACACAAGGTCTAATTATATTTATTATTGCTTGCATGCATATATTCTGTTATTAAGAGTCACGCACCAACCTTGTCCGGCACGCGCGAATGGGGCACCACCTGTAGAGCGCCCAAATTGATTCACTGCTTCTGTGATTTTCATTGGAGAAGGACATGTGTGCGACAAGGCAGAGAGATGGGCAATATGTATTGTGACTTGTGTGGAACGTCGCACAAACCAGATAAGTGCAAAAGAAGAAGGGTCGAAAAGGGACAAAATTGGTGTCGACAAGAGTTACCAGAGCATCAACTCGACAGACAGCAGACGCCCTGAGAGATGATTCTCGTGAAAGTTCGGCTGAATTGTTAGACAAAATTTGTCACTCACGTTGGAAGAGCAGGAGACTTCTATATTGAAAGAAATAAATGACATGGAGTTAGAAGAAAGAGTGCTGGACTTGCAAGAGCGACGAGCGGTGATGAGAAGAAGACGGCTGGAATGGCAGCATGCAGGTGGGAACGTGGCTGAAGGGAGGACGGCGACCGGGACGGTGCATGTGATGGCGGCCATGATAGACGAATGGCCGACGATAGGAGCAGCCGGTGCAGAAGCGGTACCGGCGGGTACCGGTAACGACGTTCAGTCGGGATACGGTCTGGCGATGCCTCGACAGAGGTCAAGTACACGAGGGAGGCGGCGGCCACCATCAGATTCCAGAAGCAGAAGTAGCAGTAGTATGCAACGTCGTCGAAGTAAGTGGAGCCTAAGAAGATTTGCAGTGCTAGGGAAAGAAGTTAGAAAACTAAATTGTTACGAGCTTCTCACGGCTTCAATACGTTGGTGCTTAGATATACAGGGGTTAACTGTTAAAGACTATCGAGCTTTCTTAGAACATATATGTTTTATGGCATCCAGAGCTAGACAAAATGACCTCCAGGACTCAACTCATGTTGAGTACGACAAGGACATAAGAAAGTTGGCGGAGGTTGAGGGGTTTGCGGCTTTTGGAAGCAGCAATACTGGGTTGTGCATGTTTCATTATGGCATGCACAATATGCGACAGAAAAAACAGGCAGGCATTGTACGTAAAGCTACAGCATACACCAGAGAAGGCAAAACAGGTTGTTTCAAATGGAACAAGGAAGGAGGCTGTGGTAGAACCGATGAAAACTGTAACTTTGGCCACTGGTGCCTGAAATGTGGAAGTAAGAGCCATAAGAAAAGGAACTGTATGAAAGACTGACGAGGCAAAAAAACATGCGTCAGACATATCGGTATTAGTAAGAATAGTCCTGCATTACATGAAAATTTGCTGAATTATAATGCTGAAATTAATGCTATTAATTTTGTTGGTGATACCATGTCTGTTAGTGAGAGTGGCGGGGAAGAATGAATTGCCTAGGTCATATATAAATGGCAAGATATGTGAACGGGTAGATATATCATTCGTACACTCGGAGCAGCATAGCGCTGTCGATACTTTACATGATAATCATGTGCTTAATTGTTCAAGGCCTATTACTCCAGTAATGTTACATGTGCGGCTTCCGTGAAGCAATTAGCGGTGGCGCCGGACAAGGTTCATAATAAGGGTGGCGTGCAAGGTGTATGTGCTGCTCAATTTGAGCCAATGTGTATGAGCCAAGTTAACAAGGTTGGGTCGAGTGGTGACAATGATATAGTAAGAAATGTTGCATGTGCTAATTATACGCAGAGTAAAGCTCAGGAATGCAAAATGGACCCGCAAGTAATTAGAGTTACTATTGACTGTGTTTACAGTAATTGTAAGTGCATGCATTACATAGCAGGTAACCTTATGCAATTGAAACCGTGTCGGTTCATAAGTGAGCTATTCCTAAGGGGAGATACTGACCCGGATTGGGTGTATATTTTGTGGGGAGTAGTGTTTGGCTTCCATGTTATTAATACTGACTGTACGGTAGAATACCAGCCTGCTCTTAAAAAGCTACGTAATACTATATATAGAGACATTATAACCCAGAAATTATTATTGGAGTTAAGCCAGAATATGATATCTCTTACTGATAATACTCCTCAAGAGGTATAGTAGACTGCAGTGGGCCGAAAGATAAGTCAGTAAATAACCATACTGAAAAGGTAGCATTAAAATTTAATTATAAAAGTGTTGATGATGTAGTAGAACAGATGAATCAGGGTGATTACCTTTCAACAGTAGATTTAAAGGATGCATATCGCGCTATCCCGATACACCCAATAGACAGACCGAGGCAAGGCTTAATTTGGGATTTTGAGGATGAGTACATGAATGGTCCTGTTTACATGCTGGATAATTAGCTCTGCATGGGGCTATCGTCAAGCCCGTTCGTTTTTACTAAAATGTCTGATTTCATTGTGAGATGTGCGCTTAGAGAGGGAGTAGAAAGAGTAGTAAATTACTTGGATGATTTTTGTGTAATTGGTTCGACATATGACAGTACTGTAGTTTATCAAAATAAATTAATCAGTTTATTGCGGCGACTGGGTTTCTACGTAAGCTATAAGAAACTAATTAGTCCCAGTACAAAGATCCGATTTCTTGGTATACTAATTGACTCAGTTAGGCTGGATTTGACGCTCCCTGGGGATAAGTTGCGTAAATTGAGTAGGACATTAGAAGCTTTCAAGGGGAAGAGGAAAGAAACCAGAAGGAACCTCGAGAAACTAGCCGGATTGTAGTGCGTGGTGGGCGAACTTTCTCTCGGCGAGTGTATGACTTGTTAAATACAGTAGCACGGCCTTATTATAAAGTTAGATTAGATGCTGGTTTCAGAGAAGATGTCCAATGGTGGATCCAATTTGCTAAGGAGTTTAATGGGAAAGCATTAATGTTAGGCAAATTTTCTACGGTACAATCGACTTATAGTGACGCAAGTAAGTGGGGATATGGTGCAATGCATAAAAACGACTGGCTGGTAGGGTGTTATGACAAGCGGGCTGGTAAGCATTTGCAAGCATGGGTAACCCACCACTATAACCGACCAGACGAGAAGATACTATCTGCGCACATTAATGTGCAAGAGATGTGGGCGGTGTACGCTGCAGTGGAGAGGTGGGCGCCTGAATGGCAGGGTGCTTCCATAGTAATGGTGACGGATAGCGTCACAGTTGAGTCAGCATTAACCACAGGCAGATCGAAGTGCAAATTGATTATGCATTATTTGAGGAGGCTTTTTTGGTTGGCTATAAAGTATAACTTTGTATTTACTGCGGTGCATATTGGAAGTGAGTCTAATGTTATAACTGACGCATTGAGCAGATTGGATGACACGCGCATGCAACATGTCATATATAGAGCGGATCGTAATAAATGTTTATGTTGTATTAGGTTATTCAAACAGCCCTTCTCTTTACAGGAATCGGTATGCTAAAAGCAGGGCAGAAGGAGTTTCAACTAAAATGCTACGCTCCGAGCTCTGTGACTGGTACGGCAGTCCAGGTGAATAAGTATCTAGCCTTTATAGAAGAGTTTTCGGAGACTCATGCCCCTATTCTGTGTGATGCTATGCAAGTGGCGCTATATGCTATGTGGCTTGCGAGCACTATGAAGTATTCCTCGATTATAAATTATGTCAGTGGGCTTAATTATTTTCTTAAGCAGCACGGGGCTAAACAAATCGATTATTCAGACTTTGTAATTTCTTCTACCCTTCGTGGTATCCGTAGAGAGTAAGGAGATACACCTAAGCAAGCCATGCCGTTGTTACCGAATATGCTACGATGTATTTTTTCTCTTCTCTCTGACAGTGATGGGCATACTGCATGGCGGGCAGCCGTTCTATGTAGCTTCAGGGGTCTGTTAAGGAAATCAAATGTAACCCTGTCAAATGCAATGCTGCGTAGAGGAGACTTTAAAATGTACCCATGGGGGATGCTTTTGAAGATTCGTAAATCAAAAACGATCCAATTTTGTGAGAGATCAGTGGATATTCCGATAGCTCGGTGCCCTGAATTGCAGTTATGTGCAGTGCATTGGACGGAGAGACATTTCGCGGATCGGTCGGCCGCTAGTAATGAATTTGCTTTCCTCTTGCCGGATGATGTGGGGGGTAATTTTCCATTAACATATGAAATTTACCAGTCGACATTAAAATTATTCGGAGGTCGAGTGGGACTGGATGTTGAATTGTTGTCATCACATTCTCTGCGTAGAGGTGGGTGCACTTATTTGTCGATGTGTGGGGCCTCATTGGAAGAGATCCATACCAGAGGGGACTGGGCAAGCAATGCGGTTTTTGAGTATTTAAAAACACCATTGACTACACGGATCATGAATGACATGAGAGTGGCGGCCAGGTTGGCTGGTGATTAATTGAGTTGGGTTGGGGACCTGGTAGGTTTGGCATATTTATGAGTCCTACCAAAGAACTAATAAAATAGTACTCAGCCCAACTCTGGTTTCTGTTATCTTCCTGTTCGTAGTGACCTTTATGTGTATTATAATTAATTATAATAATATAAATAACGGAGACCACACAAGGTCTAATTATATTTATTATTGCTTGCACGCATATATTCTGTTAATAAGAGTCGCGCACCGACCTTGTCCGGCGCGTGCAAATGGGGTGCCACCTGTAGAGCGCCCAAATTGATTCACTGCTTCTGTGATTTTCATTTTTATAAGGTGGGCATATTTATGAGTCCTGCCAGAGAACTAATAAAATAGTACTCAGCCCAACTCTGGTTTCTGTTACCTTCCTGTTCGTAGTAACCTTTATATATATATATCTGATATATAATCTATTATTATATGAATATACATGGGCGATACGCCAGGTTTTGATATATTAAAATATCGAATTATATTGATACTGTGTACAGGCCGGGAGCATTGAGTGGTCGGTGCTGCCACCTTGCTGTGTGTTTAAAAAAAATCATTACAAGGGTATTGTATGGGCGATCTTGGGACCGAAATAAAACGATCGATATAGGGGAGTTGTCGATCTGTGGAGGTGGTCGGCTAGAGGGTTTTTACTGTATATATATATATGATGCATAGCGAAGCATGCAAGTATTAATTTAACGAAGATCTATTTCCAGTAAAGCCTCTCTAAATCGACCGACCATGGGGCCGGCTTTAAATGGTCAATTTAGGGAGTTGGTGGGTTTAGAGAGTTAGATTATCCTAACAATGGTATTGTAGAGACCGAAATAAAGCGTTCGATGTAGGGGAGTGGTCGATCTGTGGAGGGGGTCAGTATAGAGAGGTTTTACTGTATATATGAATCGTCATTCTACTTGATTAATTACCAAACACTACTGGTGACATAATCACATCTAACCTCATGATCCACTGGGCTAAGCTATGTGTCAGTCGCAGTGGGGGAAATAATTATGTAAATATTAAGTATTATTCACATATGAAATTGACATTGATGTGTATGCATAGAGGGAGTGCACGTGACATCATCACTCTGCAGTCAGCGGTCAGTAGCCAGCCATCTTGGATTACGAGCACCCTCCCTAGCCATGTTGTGAATGCATGCAGATGCAGTAAAACATAGTTTTCTTGTGTGCTGGGAAGTTTTGGGCAGTTTACATCCAATGTGTTTACTTAAGACACTTTAGCAACAACTTCTGAGGCCAAACTGCTCAAAGCAGTGACAAATAAACCAACAAATCAGTTAATAAGCACAGTGTAGGCAGTTGCAAGCCTTCTGCGTGTAATCCAATATGGCCACCGCAAGTTGTCTTGTGACGTCATTACACCCCCTCTATAGTATTTGGATGGCATACACCACCTGCTCACCACTGGACGCAGGGGCCCGCTCGGTAGAGCGCAAGCTTCTTGTGAGGAAGGTCGAAAGTTCGTATCCCAGCCGAGTCAAGCCAATGGCTTACAAAATTGATAGTTGTCACTACCTAGCCTGGCAATCAGCATTACTAAGGTAGGGCAAGGACTGGTTTGCTCAGTATCAGGATAATTTAACTGGGTGGGATATCAGATAATGCTGCCGGTGGCCTGATCTCCCAGTGGGGCAGTACCATATAGTCACCATGAGTGCACGCTTGTCACAAGTCGGTACTCGTCCTGATATGACCACAGTTGTTGCTAGGATGCAAAACCCAAACAAACAAACAAATCTGCTTACCAGGATTATAGCCAGATTCAAAATTAGGGATGGCGAGCAGATACAAAAAAAGCACCACAATGTATATCAAATAATAATTTCAAATTAATTTGACATTTTTTATTTTGTAGTTAGCGTTAACATACAAGGAAGGTACATACATGTTATCTTTATTTAAAATTTAAAAAAACCGTGGAATATATTACTTTTATCATACACGTGAAGTAAAGTGTTAACGCATTGTTGAAACAGTACCACTTTTGAAGAATGTACTCAGGGTGGCGGTGGTGGTGGTGGTGGGGGGGGTGGGGGGTCCCCCCTTTAGCTATGCTACTGCTGCCGACCCCCCCCCCCCCCCACCCTAACTCTTAAAGGAACATTCTGCAAACGTCGGACAATATATGTTGTGTATGTTTACTTAGGTCGGTACATGTACAATTATGTGAGTGCAAATAGTGTGAGTGAGTAAGTGATTTGGGCGTTTAATGCCATATGTGCAACTATGGCTATATTCATGGCGAGAAAGTGCAAATATGATATATGCCTATTTAGATACATCATTGTAGTCATGTTAGGTCGGTGTAAGTGTATAGGAGCAGCAGGTAAATAGTGACCATGCCCTAATAGTTGTTTTGAATGAATCACGCACATATACATAATATATAGGTCTGTGCAGATGTGTGGATGTGTGGATGTGTGGATGTGTGCATGCGTGTGCATGCGTGTGCATGCGTGTGCATGCGTGTGCATGCGTGTGCATGCGTGTGCATGCGTGTGCATATGTATGCCTGGGTGGTTGTTGGAGTTTTCACATCCTGGTAACATCCAAGGTCATACCAGGATGGGTACCGACTTGTGACAGTGCACACTAATGCCGACTTTATAGTGCTGCCTCCATGTTGTTGGTTGTTGGCATTTTACGTCCTGGCAACGTCTAAGGTCATATCAGGACGGGTACCGACTTGTGAGTGTGCACACTAATGGTGACTTTATAGTGCTGCATCCATGTTGGTTGGTTGTTGGAGTTTTACGTCCTGGCAATGTCCAAGGTCATATCAGGACGGCTACCGACTTGTGACAGTGCACACTCATGGCGACTATATAGTGCTGCCTCCATGTTGGTTGGTTGTTGGAGTTTTACGCCCTGGCAACGTCCAAGGTCGTATCAGGATGGGCGGGCACCGACTTGTGACTATGCGCACTCATCGAGACTTTATAGTGCTGCCTCCATTTTGGTTGGTTGTTAGAGTTTCACGTCTTGGCAACATTTAAGGTCATGTCATACCGGGCACCGACTTGTGACAGTGCGCACTCAAGGACCATGTTTCTGCAGGTTTACACTTGAAATATCTCCTAAGTTATTCACTTTAAAGCAAAGTTATTTCAAACTAAATTAAAAAATATATATGCTTTTACTAAATGTAGTTTATTCAGTGAATAATCTCTTTTTTCAGCACCAGAGCACTGGTCTTCCGGGCATTCAGTATAATTTGTTGGTACATAAATGAAACTATCAGTTGCAATAATACCCACATGCAAATCCTGTTTGATAATAAAAGTATTGTACATAATATAAATGAACTATTAGTTATAATAGTAACTGCATACAATTCCAGTGCAATAAAAGTAGTATGCATTTGGCGAATATGCATCACATGGTATTGCATGATTCTAGAATTTTCTTTAAACATTTCTTTCTTCCTTTGTTTTTCTCTCTTCTTTTCTTCAAAAACATATGGCACATCTCCAATACACAGTATATATATATATATATATATATATATATATATATATATATATATATATATTTCCTACAAGATGTAAGGAAAGACAAACACGGTAGTGGAGTGGTACAGGCAAGAGGCTGAGTCGTGACAGCTGAATAGGCCAGGTGGCAGCACCAGGCAAGGCAGGGAGCCTGTCCACTTCGCCTGAGTTGTTAAGTGTCAGTAGTTGTGAAGTGTCCAGACACGGTGAAACCAGAGGCACCATTAAAGGATAATCAGTTTACGGATAATTATACTCGTATAATCCTTATACCGCACATATAGTGTAAATATGCAAATCAGTGGATGCAATCACCAAAAATATAATGAGCAACCTAATATATTTATCTCAGTAAATGACACAAACTGAGAACCGCCGGACTTTGCAGCTTTGACCTCAACTCGCTGTACTGCTATATAAGTATGATGCCAATAGGGTGGTTGTAACATTATATGATACCAGTGCCTGTGGGCCATAAAGCACTCGGCACCGGAATCACCATTATGGAACAGTGCCACATGCACAGAACCAGAACCTCAACTATGCAGGGTCTCAGCTAGTTACTCCCGCAGTCCTGTCTCCAGGACAGCAATGTCTCAGGCAGCCCTGTCTCCAGGACAGTCCTGTATTCAGGACAGCTCTGTCCCCAGGCCAGCCCTGTCTCCAGGACAGCCCTTTCTCCAGGACATGGCTGTCTCCAGGACAGCTCTGTCTCCAGGAAGCCCTGTCTCCAGGACAGCCCTGTCTCCATGACATCCCGGTCTCCAGGACAGCCCTGTCTCCAGGAAGCCCTGTTTCCAGGACAGCCCTGTCTCCAGGACATCCCGGTCTCCAGGACAGCCCTGTCTCCAGGACAGCCCTGTCTCCAGGACAGCCCTGTCTCCAGGACAGCCCTGTCTCCAGGACAGCCCTGTCTCCAGGACAGCCCTGTCTCCAGGCAGCCCTGTCTCCAGGACAGTCCTGTCTCCAGGACACTCCTTTCTCCAGGACAGACCTGGCTCCAGGACAGCCCTACCTCAAGGACAGCCTGTCTCCAGGATAGCCCTGTCTACAGGACAGCCCTATCTCCAGGTCAGCCCTGTCTCCAGGACAGTTCTGTCTCCAGGGCAGGGCTGCTAAATAATAGACCTATCTCCTAACAATTCTTCAAATCACCTCATAACTCGACCTCACAAAGATACAGAGTAAACTGAGTAGCCCTACTAACACTAGTGCATGGGCTAGGTATATCCCAAAATGTCGCCAATGTGGCACCACAAGAACTATCATAATTAACGCTAGCCACTAACAGCTAAGATGACATTTCAACTACAAAACTGAGACTATTGCTGTTCAGCGATGAAAACAAGCCGTGATGTGACTTAGTCATTACGGACAGGGTAAGTAAATCATCACAACCCCCCTCCCCCCAAAAATCACAACAAAACCAAACCATTAGATGAAGTGTCGGAAAGCTGGGTTATTGATATAGAACCACATGAATTTGAAATCTAAGGTGCTAAGTATATGATTCAAATGCTTATCTGCCATAGCGTACTATGCTTGGAGTGAATAATTGATCAACTCATGTAGATTAATAGACGCTAAAAGTCTAATCGGAACACTCAGTGGCCCCCATCTTGTTTATTTTGTGGGTTTTTTTGTGAGTTTTATTTGTATGGGCTGCACTCTCTGCCATTTCATCAACTCTACTTCAATATAGGTAAACACTAAATGCTGGAAGCAGGAGCTCCATCTTTTAAAAGCAGTTGCTTCATAACCAAAGCAGTTTTACTTTATGGTGCAGTCACAATACGACGTGTATTCCGGTGTGCCGCCAAAGCGCAAAATATTTGCTAGCACGCGAGACACGTCCAACTTTTCAGCGTTTTGGGACAACGTTCGACGGGCCGCAGCGTGTTAGTGGCGGGTTGGTGGCGCGCTATTGGCGCATTTTTGGCGCGTTATTGGCGCGTTATTGGCGCATTGGTAGCGTGCCAATGGCGTGTTGGTGGCATGTTGGTGGTGTGTTGGTGGCGCGCCGGTGGCATGCAGGCAGCGTGCCAGTATCGTGTTAGTACCGTGTCAACGCGTAGACACCCGCCATCAACACGTCAAGACACGCCGGCAACACATCCAGACCTGCCACCAGCACATCCATACGCACCGGCAACACGTCCAACATGCCGAGAAACACTGGAGCAACGCCAATGGCGCGCCCACTACCGGTCAATGGGATGTTGCTGACGCGCCGACGGAAGGGTCGCATTTTGGCGAAAAAAAGGCCAACGTTAACTGACGTTGATCAGCGTTCTGCCAGCGTTCCGCCAGCGCGCCGGCAACGCGTATCGACATGCTGGTAACGCATCCGTAATGCGCCCTCCAACCCGTCGGAGCACGTCGGTCCACGCCGAAAGTTTTGTGCAAGCACAAAACGATCGGTGCCACCCGGCGCGTGCCGACACGCGCCGACGTGTCCATTCACACGTTACTATCACTCAACGTGTACCAACGTGTACCGACGCGCCATCAACGCGCCGGTAACACGTCCCGACGCATCCCGACGTTTCGCCCAAAAACCCAACACGTTGGCACGCGTTGTCCAACATTGGTGAAACACGTCGTAGTGTGACTCCGCCATTAGACTTAGACATAGTTGTCTGTTTGTTTGTTGGGGATTCACGACCTAGTAACATCTATTAGCATATCAGGACATCTACTGACTTGTAACAGTGCACACTCATGGTTGACTATGCATTGAGTGCTGCCCCACTGGAAGATTCGACGATATCCCACTCGGTCAGAATATCCTGACACTGAGCTAACGAGTCCTTTCCCCATCCTAATCATGCCGAGTGCTCGGCTAGGAAGTGACAAGCATCGATTTTGTAAGTCATTGGTTTGACTCGGCCATGATTCAAATTCCTAACCTTCCCCACAGGAAGCCTGCGTTCTACCAATTTGGGCACCACGTCTGGTCAGACATACTTGTCATCCTCCCCTTACCGTGGGTAAAGGGGTGAATGTTGCATCTAGGTCTCCGCTAATGTGTCACAGAACTGTTGATACTTGCCAGCAAGACCAAACAACATGAACCATCCATAAGCATATTCAGCGCTATACGGAGCGACCTAACTAGCCACGGTGCGACCCAACCAGCCATGGTTGAACTCGTTTCAGCCCGTTTAAACTTGTTTCCGGTACAAAGGCCAGGGGACCAGGTTGGAAACTGAGGGATCGATTATAGTGACTCGGATTATAGTGGCTAGGATTTCAAATCGAACACCACGAGTGGAGTAAAAGAAATACACGTGCAATCATAAAATACTTTGCTGTAGTTATATCGGGGTGGAAATAAATGGATTAAAGAGTTTGAAGTATATTTGAAATTTATCTACATCAATTTCTGTTTAAATTACACAATATCAGTCATTACAGAATGCGAAACTCATCCTGCAAGGGTATGCTCGATATGACCCAGTGGTCACCCGTTTTTGCTTCTTTCGTCGCTGTGGACCCTTCTCGAACCATCAGATGACTCAGGGAGAGCTCTGAACACCACCACATACCGAGCAGTCCCTCATGCGGAACGGACACTTACACATGTGTTTGCTTGTGGTTTTACATCCTGGCAACATCTGAGGTAATATCAGGACAGGTGCAGAATTGTGGTCAAGCGCACTCGTGGCTGCTTTATAGCACCATCTCACCAGGAGATATACTCCATAGCGAGAGTGAACAGTTGGGCACGCCCTTAGGGACGAATAGGGGCGGTGGTGGCGCCACCGGTCGCATAGTGTGGCATGCTGCAAATATCAGCATTAAATATATAGTAATAATAATAATATAAATCCCTTCCATGCCTTATACTCGCATAATACTTATACATCATATACACACCATGCTGCCGGCCACCATGACCCGATATCGCACTCAGTCGCACTATCACGACGCTGAACCGATCTGTGGATGTTTGGTGGGCAAGGTATTATTATGGTGGATTTCCACATCTTTTCACATCAAATATCTCCAGGGTAGCAATTGACAATCAAAGCTATATCATTATATAGGACCAGCCTGGTGTATTAATTTGTTTAAATATGGCAGAAACTCAAAGTCATCGGATTGTGCAACCTTATGCCAGGTACCCACATAGCATATAGGATTCGCGCACTAAAACTCCCGATCCGCTTAAAACTGAAATCGGGCCGATTCATTTTTCGAATCGGGAATCGCAATCGTAATCCTAGCGCACACCTACCGTTTTAGCCCTAAAAATCGGGAATCGCAATCGGTAGGTGTGCTAGGGGAGTGCACACCTCACGATTTTGGGGCAGTTTTAGGTCGTATACGCTAGGTGGGTGCGGGAAAACGATCGTATACGCTAGGTGTGTACCGGGCATTAAGTTAGCACATGTTCAGTAAATGAGTCTGGAACCAGCAACTTTCTACTCGGTGCTGCTCCCCATTTTTGCATGGACTACAGTAACTGGTGCTGTACATTATGCAGCAGGTTGATTGATTGATTGGTGGTTGCTTTACGCCGTGTCGGCAGCATAGGCCATATTCACGGCGAGAAATGTTTGATTTTTGTTCAAACCATCGCTTTTACATGTAAAAGCAGACAATCAATTATGTGCCAATAGACACTAATTAAATTAGAAAGCTCACAATCATATATCTGTGGTCAAGGGAAACAAATTCCCATAGAAAAAGAAAAGTTTCATTAATAATTAATAGAATCCATTTAGTAAACTATATAAGGTGGTACAGTCCAGCTGCCCTCAAAAAGGCTAAAATGTTTTCCTGTTTTACCTTAGTAAAAAGGTCATGCATACTGTCTGCAGTGTAGAACCGTTGGCGCAGGGCCAAAAAATCAATGCAACTTAGTAAAATGTGTTTGAGTGTCAGTGGGGACTGACACTCAAACACTATGCAGCAGGAGCCACTCCCTTAATTGTACAGGATCGGTGCTGTGACTAATACAGCACTGATCAAACTTAGATTATTTTAGAGGGCCGGAAGACCAGTGCTCCAGCGCTGACAAATGTCATATTCAGATGAATAAAAACTTTGCTCCCCCCCAGAAAAAACCACCAATATGTTGTCTGTCGTCCAACTTCATCGGATCCTACCACAACAGTCATTAGACCACTCAGACCAGATGAAGTCTCCCCTCCCCCTTTTGTACCATATAAAGGAGTCTGTCATTCATTCCTGACCAGACGAGGTGGCCGAATTGGTAAGAAGGGCATGGGCTTCCAGTGCAGAAGGTCAATCAATGGTTTCGAAACCTGGCCGAGTCAAACCAATGACTTACAAAATTGATACTTGTCACCACCTAGCCTGGCACTAGGCAGAGGACAGGGACTGGTTTGATCAGTATCAGGATATTGTGACTGAGTGCGATATTGGATCATGGTGCCGGTGGCATGGACTCTCAGTGGGGCCGCACTATGAAGGTTGCAATGACTGCAACACTGCCACAAATTTCCACCCATCTTGATTTGACCTTAAATGTTGCTACGAGGTAAAACCCCAACAAGCAGACGAAGTATCATTCATTCCTAATGGTACCAGTTACTTCTAGTTCTAACTGGTATTAATATTTTCAATGAGTTCTAGCTATGGTAGTTTACCAATCCATAACCACTGGATGTAGGAGTGAGACATAGCACAGGTGGTAGAGTGTCCACCTTTGAAGCTGTTGGTCATCGGATCCATCCTGCTCAGTGGATCCATTTGCAGTTTGGGTTATTTTCCATTCCAACCAGTGGTCCACAACTGGTTCATCAAAGGCTGTGGTATGTCCTGTCCTGTCTGTGGAAAAGTGCATATAAAAGACCCTTTGCTGCTTATCGGAAAGAGTAGGCTATGTGGTGGCGACAGTAGGTTTCCTCCAAAGAAATGTGTCAGAATGACCATATGTTTGAAGTCCAATAGCCGATGATAAAAATCAATGTGCTCTAGAGGCGTTGCTAAATATAATAAGTTGATTTTTATTTGGATCACTGGATTTGATGAATAAGCAGCAAAGTATTATTAGCCACTGCCTATATCAGCTCCCCCCCCCCCCCCCCCATTGTCTATTATCTAGTCGGTGCCCAGAAGTGCAATTTATTACATCAATGATGAATGACGGCAATAGAACTTGAATGGCCGCTATTAATTATTAACCTTTGTATTATACAAGCAAGTAAAATCTGAATCAGAAACAGAGTAAAAAAACGTTGGTTTGTTGTTGTTGTTGTTTTATGTCCTAGCAACATCTAAGGTCATATCAGGACGGGTACCGACTTGTGACAGTGCACACTCATGGCGACTTTATAGTGCTGCCCCCCTGGAAGACCAGGCCGCCAGCACCATGACCTGATATCCCACTCATTCACATTATCCTGACACTGAGCCAACCAGTCCTTGTCCTATCCTAATAATGCTGAGTGCCAGGCTAGGAAGCGACAAGTATCAATTTTTAAGTCATTGGTTTGAGTCGTCCAGGGTTCGAACCCACGATCTACCAACACGGGAGAGGGACACTCTAACTCATTCGGCCATCCTGTCTGGTCGTAAAGACGTTGGCCTATAAATCGCATTATAGCCCATTTCGTAACCTTTATTGTCTGCTCTATTTGTAATAGTACCCTTACTGAATTAACAGACCAGTCACACATCACTCATCAACTCTGATTTATCTGCTAAGGGTACCGGTGAATAATAAAATGCCGTCTTTGTTTAGTTAAAAAAACGACGAATCCTTGACAGAAATGTGAAATTAATATGAAATTAAGAACCACTTATTTCTAGTACCTAATAATACTAATTAAAATTCCACAAACATTTTAATGTTGCAATCAATAATTATTATGATATTTCCATAGTTAGATTTTCAGAATTTATCGATCATAGATTTGTTGTTTGTGAAAGGATAGTTAATTCGAGCTCAAACTCAGTAGGTCAGGATTGATCTCCCCAGCCCATTTGATCTTCCCAGCCCCATTAGACTTTGAGTATCCAATGACTATTATTAGTAGTATTGTGACGTCACAAAGGGAAGGGAAGTGCAGTCTTATATGGGGTATAAGGAATACTCAAAAGGCTTCAAATCTATTTTAGCTGATAGTAGGCTTTATACTACTTTTGAAGTCTGTACTATTTCCTAACCTACGTCACTTAAGATTAGTGGCTGTATCACAGAAATAGCAACAGCTTGAGAATAGAGGCTCTCTATTATGGCTCTGTCATCTAACAATAGCCAGCATACTCTGTGATAAAGCAGCTAAAGGCCTGATTCCTTACACGCGGCATGCGGCATGCGGTATGCGAATGCGACAAAAAATTGAAATGCCTTGAAACCTATGGGCTACATTCCTTACATGCGGTATGCGAATGCAAATGCGAATGCGAATGCGTCAACTCGATCGTTCCCTGTAGCGATCGGTGTGGCATGTGGTATGCGGCACGCGGTGTGCGAATAGAAACCTCAGTCGCCCTTGTCCATTAGTTTTAGACTAGGAGAAGCGACTGAGCATTACGGAACGGTCACACACATGGGTGCGGAGGGGACACACAGGCATAGAGGGGTGCCGTGTACATAGTGATTAGTGTGTGCTGAGGGGAAACATATGGTAGTAGTAGTAGTAGTTGGTGGGGGTTCGGGTTGGTAAAAATGCTACCATAGCCACACAAATATGAATACTTATCTATAATTTGGTAATTATAAAGGTAGGAACCCCCAGGTGATGTACCAAGAGTTACATAGATATAAATTTAGGCTACGGTAAGGAAAAGAGAGAGAATAATGAGTAGTGGTGGGGATCCTTCTTTTATTTTTGCTTGAAGGTCCCTTGGCCGGGCAAAATAACAGCCCTACCTAAAGCTAAAAATAAGTAGTGCTCGGCGTGCAGTCAAGGCTGGACTGAGCCAAGCGGCAATGAGATGGCAGTCCCGGGGCAAAAGAGTGGCCCGGAGCGAATATACAGTGAGAAATAAATAAGAGATAAATAATAAATAATTAATTAAAGAGAGAAGGGGGGAAACTCCGCCTCCTTTATATATATATAATAAATGATATTCTACATAAATTTAGGCTACGGTAAGGAAAAGAGAGAGAACAATGAGTAGTGGTGGGGAACCTTCTTTTATTTTTGCTTGAAGGTCCCTTGGCCGGGCAAAATAACAGCCAAATGGGCCACAGGCCCCCACCCAAAACTACTCAAGTTTTGACTGGGCCAGGGAGGAGGCCACCCTCAGGTCATTGACGATGCGCACCTGCAGTGGCGTCTTTAAGTAAGCATAAACCGTCTCACTGGCCCAGTCCCCTCTCAACTTTATCTCCTCGATCGTAGCCCCAGACATGGCAAGATAAGTGCACCACCCCGGCGCAGGGAGTGAGAGGTAAAGTGGCACTCAGCCAGACCCGCCCTACTGGCAAAAAGTCTCAACATAGATTGATACGAGCGATAAGACATGGGGTTTGAGCCCGACTCTGCCGGAAGCCTGAACGCTATTTCCTCCTGAGTAGCAGGTATCTCCTCAAAATGTTTTTTGGTCCAAAATACCGCACAAAGTGCCCGGTTAACGCACTTGGCGACTGGTATCTCTAGCACACGCTTAGTAAATTGGATAGTCTTAGAGTGCCTTACTCGAATTATCATACCCCAATCAAAAAATGTAAAATCTGAACGTCTAAGGGAGGCCTCTGAGTCCGTGACCTGGCTCTTCCTGAGTAATGCGCGGAAGGACAGCAAGATCGCAGCGCGCCAGGCGGTATGGCCAGAGTTCAGGGTCAAACCCCCAACAATTTTAACCAACATATGTGGTAAGAGGGGGGGTGCAGCCTTTGGTGCATCACCCTTTTCACGTCTTATGCCCTTCAAAGTTGCAGATACATAGTAATCGGCATAGAGGATAGTTTGACAACCATTCTGTTTTAAGTAAAAATTTAGACCTGACAAATAGTTCAATATAGATCTATAAGATAGATCCCTGGAAAGCCAGGTTGCATAAAGAGAAACCCACTTCGAGGTGCAGGGAAAAGGAGCCCTGTTTTCCCCGAACTGATCGACAAAGGTCAAATAACGCTTAATTTGAGCCGCCCTTGAAGACCAGGAATTGGCGGAATAAAACCGGCTCTCATATAGCTGCTGCTCTCTTGCCAGTGCTTCCCGCCCTGGAATGAAAAGAAAAGGGGGCCTCAAAAATCTTTCTACAACACATGAGCCATGCTTTATCAACAGCTGCTATCCTAGCAGCACTTCCAACATCCCCCAGCCTGCTCAATGCATCACAAGTGATATTTCTCGAAGTATGAATATAGGAAGAAATGAATACAAAGTTTTGTTCGATCGCCATCCAGAAAAGCTTTCGGAGATAACCCATGATCTCCCGTGAGCGGGAGCGGCCCATGTTCAGTGCAGCCTGGACCACAACGCTGTCAGTCATGAACACTATCGAGGCCCCCCCCCCAACCATGCGCCCAGCGTGTGGCTGCCTCAAATGCGGCCGCCATTTCTTTTACGTTAATATGAGCAGAGTCCAACCCCTCCTCGGGTGAGACGTGATGGTGCCCAGCATAGTCACCAAGCGCTATATCATCCTCTCCCTTATAACAGCCGACTAACCAATCAGCCCCATGGGTAGCCCCCATACCCCAGCCTGAGGCATCGCTATAAACTGAGCAGACCCGCGTAAATTTTCCTAGCATGGCAGCCTTACCGTTAAAACGTGCGGCAAAGCGTTCCCACCATTCAATGTCCTGGCGGAAGCCCACACCCAACCTGGTGTAGTGATAAGGCTCCCTGATGGAGGCAATGAGATCATAGATCCCGCGGCAGAAGGTACGGGCTCCCCGGATCACCTTGGCACAATGTGCAAGCAGACCCCCCAGTCTCTCAAGATCCTTCCGTTTTGCTTTCCTCCGACCCCGGAATTGAGCCAAAACTCGGTATAATTTAATCAGCTTATCAGCGGGGAGAGTTAATTCTAATTTTATAGTATCAATGTCGATCCCAAGAAAACGCATTTTCTGAGTCGGGGAGAGCAACTTTCGAAAGCTTAGTGAGAACCCCAACCTACGTATTATTGCAATTAGTTTTGATTGGTCAATAGCATTGTGATCACATGAATCACCGATAATACAGAAGTCATCGAGGTAATTGATGACCCGTTTTATGCCTTCCCTCTTTGCACATCTTACAATAAAATTAGATATTTTTGTAAATATAAAGGGGCTTGAGGCAAGACCCATTGATAGGCGATTGTCGACCATATATCTGACTCTGTCATCGTCCCTAAATTTCCACTTCAGACCCTGCCTTATGCGGTCCCTAGGGTTTATCTGGACGGCCCTGTAGGATTCCTTTATGTCAATAGAAGATAGGTGGTCCCCCCGCTCAAGATTGTCGATTACATTATCGACACTTAGGTATTTAAACGTATGGGCGACCTCACTAGTGGCCAAATTGACCGACCTATCACGGGGCTTACTACAGTCGATAACCAGCCGACCCCCCCTGCCCTCCTTTGGGACGACAAACATGGAGTGGACACATTGTGGTTTGTAGTCAACACAAGAAATGACATCCTGGTCTAATTCGACAGCCAATTTTGCTTCGATAATGTCCCGCTCCCATGCCAACAAGCATTTACTATTGTTGTTTTCGTAGCTGTTGTCAAATTCAGTATTTATCACCTGAAAACCGAAGACTATCCCTCGTAATATATAATAGGCTTCAGGATCAATGCCGCCCCTGAAAAACAGTTCAGCGAAAAAACGACAAGGCTTCAATTGACAAACACCCTCAAGGCGGTATACACAAGAACAAACACCGCTGTCACAGTCATTTGTTACATAGAACACGACGGGCGAGGAGCCCTCGAATTCACTGATAGTCACTTCCAGACAACCCTCACAGTTTCTGACTTGCATCCAGTCCTGTATGCATTCAGGTACTTGTAATCCTTGACTGTCAGATAATTGGTTGGAATCTATCACAGGCTCGGGGCTTCGTGGTGGGGTGTCCTCCTTATCAGCCCCCATCTTGTGTGTAACGTAGTTACCTGCAAAGACCCTCTTGTCCACATTATGAAGTTCATCTGTAGGAGTCCTATTCTCCACACAGCACATGCGGTCACCTACAAAGACCCCTATATCAGCACAGTCCTCACGGTCATCTACAAAGACCCTATTATCCCGATTGTCGAGCCGGTCACCTCCAAAGACCCCTTTCTCCATGTCGGCATCACAGGTGTGGTTTAAACCAATCGCCCTGTAACCCTGGTCACCTGCAAAGACCTCTAGCCCCTGTCTGGGCTCCTGAGAGTGCACCCACTGTCACTCCCTGCATGCTGGACGCTTGTGGCCTTTTCCGTTGCACTTTGAGCAGACATGGCCGAATCTACATTCACCCTCGCCTCGTGTGCAGCCCTTCTCGCCATTCCACGCGTAGCAAGGCCTCTTAGTTTGACTACCCGGCTTTCTGGTGGCGTAGCCTGTCGTTCCGGACTTCCTCGATCTTACATTGAGCGAAGAATAAAATAGGACACTCGAGCCCCTGTTGGCGCTAGAGAAAGCAGCAAAGCCTATCTCCTCGGCCAGTGTTCTAATTGACCGATCATAGTCAGTGTGAGCCGAGTCGAAATATTCATTTGTGCGTGCCCTATGGGCCAGAAACACAATGTGCTCCAACAAGGCCCTCAAGTCTTTAATGCCCAGCTCCTTTATACCGAGTACCCACTGGCCCGTGGCAGATAACAACTCGTAACAATTCACTTTACCGATATCTCTCTTTCCGACAGTGAACCTCTTGAGGCTCCACTTACTTCTGCGTCGTCTACTGGCACTCCTGCTGGACGATGCACTGCTCGAAGTCCTCTGTCGGCATATGGTAGATCGTGAACGGCTTACGTCCCTCCCGTAAGAGCAGAAGCCGTCTTCCGGTTTCCCGACGAAAGTCGCGTCCACGTAACGGGTCGTCTGGTTGGCCCCCCCGTCGTCGCAAGCGTATCCTGAGCTCGCGTCTCGAACGATCTCGCCCACCTCCCGTCGTGCTCCTGTGCTGGGTTGGTGGCGTCTCTCTTGCTTTAATAGGAGTATTCTTTTTCGGTCCTCCAAGGCAGCCAGCTCGTCCTCAACTTCGAGCGCCCTTACTTCCTTCTGCAGTTGTTTAAGTCGCTCCTCAGACGACATGGCGATGATTTCAACACCTCCAGTGTTCTGATCGTCCAACATTTTATGTTCAGTATCCGGTACCTGGCGGATTGAGCGTGACCTTGTTTTTGGACCCGCAGTACCCTGCTTTTCCTCACACTGTGTTTTATTTCCTTTCTCGTGTACTTCGCCACAAGTATCACAAAAATCTTTCGGCATAATAAATACTTGTGTAAATTATGTAGTGAAGCAGTACCGATGTTTGAAGTAGATCGAGTGTTAAAGGCGTTTCAATTTTATGTGAGAAGCATAGCAAAAGTCAATGGAGTGATGTTCTATGCTGCTGCCTATGTTCAATTCTTATTGGATGTACTGTAAAGGTGTATAAAATATAATTGGTAAGTATAAGAATAAGAACTATGTATAATATAGAGGAGTATAAGTGTAATGCCGGCATTCACTTAAGTTAGTTCATTTGTCTCTGGGCAATGTATGAATGACAATGCTTGACTAGCAATGACTAGCATAATGGTTGTAAAGAGACCTCGACAATCAAGACGCCATCTTTTTTACCGTCCATTTTATTTTAGAGTTCACTAATAAAATTATTTATTTAGGCACTCTGCTAGCTTAATCGACACACACATAAGTTTGTCTATAGCATTGATCAAGTATATGGATTCGTGGCCTGCTTAGCGTTATAATTGGCCGCCGTCGTACGTTTTTTTTTAGATAATCAAAATTGTTCCTAATATTCGACACACATGTACAAAAAAGACTGACTTGCAATGTTAAACTAGTCGACCATATATTCACAGTCGACAGCTTAGCTAACGAAAATGTGTCGAGCAATTCCCGCTGCCCGCCACCGCCGGCTGCATTCAAATTGGTGGCAATGAAACTCGACCCCGAGAAATTCGACAAAGTCGTCGAGGGTTGATATTACTATGTAATGGTTTTATCTCACGAGACTCCTGTGCCTTCCCTCAGACCTTGTCCTCCTCTTCCAATACAGGTATCAGGTTGACTGTATTGACTGTTGCTGACAGGTAGAAGCTTGACAGGTAGAAGGTAGCAGCAGGCAGCAGGTTGACAGCTACCTCTCACAGCACTTTTCACAGCTAAAAATAAGGAGTGCTCGGCGTGCAGTCAAGGCTGGACTGAGCCAAGCGGCAATGAGATGGCAGTCCCGGGGCAAAAGAGTGGCCCGGAGCGAATATACAGTGAGAAATAAATAAGAGATAAATAATAAATAATTAATTAAAGACAGAAGGGGGGAAACTCCGCCTCCTTTATATATATATATATTTATTTATTAATTTAATTTCTTGACATAAATTCCATATTAGGTAATTATACAGTGCATTATGGAGTATTCTTGTTTATTTTTATTTTTTTTAAATATAGCCAGTCGTGGCTCATGCCACTTGCCAGCATTGGCCGCAAGCCGATATGAGATAGGGTTTATTGCCATTCTATTGGAGGCCCGCTGACCGATGGCCATACTTACTCTGGCCAAATGACGCTTGACGCGTGCAGGTGTCAGGATTTATGCCCTTTACTTGATCTTGATCTATGTTTTTTTGTGTTGGGCGCTGTCCAGGTGCATATACCCAATGCTCAGTACAACTCATCCCTACGGCCCCAGCCCGCAATAAAGTTGTTTGAAAAGACACATAGTCCATATGCAAATCAGTACGACGGGACCTCTTGAATCACTCTACTATGCACATACCCCGTGCGTCCCTTGGGACTACCAATAGGCGACAGTCAACTTCGGCCAATCGGAATAAATATGGAAAATTCCCACTCCACCCACATCCCCATCCCCACCCATCAACTACCCCACCACCACACCAACCTCCCCAGTCCCAGCCACCAATTCCCACACACCACTCGTCCACCCACTTCCCAACCCCACCCACCAACTTCCTCACCCCCACACCAACTTCCCCACCCCCACAGCAACTTCCTCACTCCCGCCCACCAATTCCCCCCACACCACTTGCCCACACACTTGCCCACCCGCCCACCCACTTCCCAACCCCACCCACCAACTTCCTCACCCCCACACCAACTTCCCCACTCCCAACCACCAACCCAGCCACCCATTCCCTCATCCCCACATCAACTTCACCCCAACCACCACATAATTCCACATCACACACCCACCCACCCCCCACATAAATGTCCCCACTCCCAAACCACTAATTCTCCCACCCCATTTACCACCCACCCATTTTCCCACCTCACCCACCCATTTTCCAAACCCCACCACCCTTTTCCCAACCCCACCCCACCCACACACTTTCACCATCCACTTCCCCCTCCCCCACTTCCTCACCCCACACCAACTTCCCCACCCCCACACCAACTTCCCCACCCCCATTCACCAATTCCCCCACCCCACACATCCATTTCCCCACCCCACCATCCCACACACACCGCCCATCCTCTCCATCCCACTTCCCCACCCCACTTCCCAACCTCCACCCTCCACTTCCCCATCCCTACCCCCATCCCCCACCCACCTCCACCCACTCACCTCCACCACCAACTTCCCATTCTTTCTCTGGCTGCTCCCCCTCCCCCCCCCTCCTCCCCCCTTTCCCTCTCCCCCCCCTTCTCCTACCCCCCTCCCTCCCTCCCCCCTCCCCTGGCCGTGTGCGGTACACGGCCGTCCTTTGTCATCGTGTACGAAGTCCTCACTGACTGGTTGAGGAATGTTCTACCTTCTCATAAAGTATGTTGTCCAACTACAACAACAACAAGAACAACAAGAACAACAAGAACAACAAGAACAACAATACCACAAAAACGGTCACGTTACTACTACAAGCATGAGGGGCCTCTAATGAGTACCTTCTGTTTGTAAAGAGTCTCCTTCAATAAAACTCAATCACAGTGTGTAAGAAAATGACAATACCAGAGAAAAAAAGGAGGCGCATTTGGTTTTAAAGTGAGTGTGTCAGTGTGTAAGTTCGTGGGTGTGTGGGTGTATAGTTGTGTGGGTGTGTGGGTGTGTCTGGGTGTGTGAGTGTTTAAGGGTGTGGGTGTGTTGGTGTGTTGGTGTGTGGGTGTATGGGCGTGTGGGCGTGTGGGCGTGTGGGCGAGTGGGTGTGTGGGTGTGTGGGTGTGTTGGTGTGTGGGTGTTTTGGGTGTGTGGGTGTGCAGCTGTGGGTGTGTAAGTGTGTGGGTGTGTTGGTGTGTGGGTGTGTAGGTGTATAGTTGTGTGGGTGTGTTGGTGTGTGGGTGTGTGGATGTGTGGGTGTGTGGGTGCGTGGGTATGTGGGTGGCTGGGTGCGTGGGTATGTGGGTGTGTGGGTGTGTGGGTATGTAATTATTGAGTGATCACACAGGACAAGTGTCGATTGGAAAGTGTCAGTTAATTGTAAGTAAAGTGTAAGTAAATGTGATATTTTTGTGTGCAGATATATTCTTTTATTTGGATGGGTAGTGGGAAGGATTTCCGTCGCCCTCTGCGTGTATCTTTCTGTTGTATCTTTCTGTTGTATCTTTCTCATCTGTTTGTAATCGCGTGTCTTTCTTTAAACACCTTATCTTCTTTACCTGTTTAAAAAAATTGTTTATTGCTTACAGCTTATTTAATTGTTTGTCAGTGTTTTTTTGTTGTTGTATTCACATACTTCAAAGCAAAAGGTTTTCCAGCCTGACCTCACACGATTAAATATGCTCCATACGTCAGACATGTTGTGACGTCACGATGCACCCAAAGACCCCGTATAGGGCATGTATTAAACAGGGGGTTGGAGGGAGGGGGGTGGAGTATGACTTTCCCAGTCTCTCGATTGCAGTTGGGTTTGAAGCAAATATACATAAATCTTACTTTTTGTTTATTCATTGATTACGCGAGGAGAATTTCAACCACAGAAAATTAGGTTTCCTCATTACACTTCCCTTTGCCCGAGCACCGGGCTATGTAGTGAAAAGTAGAAATTTGTATCTCATTGGTTTGACTGGGCTCTCTCCCTCTCTCCATTTCTCTCTCCCCATCTCCTTCTCTCTCCCTCTCCCCCTCTCTCCCTCTCCACCTCCCCCTCTCTCTTTCTCTCTCCCTTCCGCTCTCCCTCTATCCCACGCTCCCCTCCCTCTCCCTCTCTCTACCCGTTTCTCTCTCTCCCTTTGCCCCTCTCTCCCCTCCTTCTTACTTTTTCTCTACCTGATTCTCACTCTCCCGTCTCTCTCCCTTTCTCTCCGCCCCTCCCTCACCCTCACTCTTCCTACCTCCCTCTTCCTCTCTCCAACCCTTTCCCTCTCCATCCCTCTTCCCTCATCCTGCCACCCCTCTCCCCTTCTGTCTCATTCTCTCTCCTCCCCCTCCCCCCTACCCCCCCTCCCCTCTACCTCCCCCTTCCTCACTCTCCTCCTCACTCTTCCCTCCTCCCCCCCCCACCACCCCCCCCCCCCACCCCACCCCACCCCCCCTCCTTCCTCCTCCCTCTTCCTCTCCCCCTGACCTCTCCCTCTCCCCTCTCTATCTCATTCTCTCTCCCCCCCTCTCTCCCTCCTTACCCTTCCATTCCCTCTCACCCTCTTCTCCCTCTTCTCCCCCCTCTTCCCTCTTGACCTGACTCTCCCTTCCCCTTCTGTCTCATTCTCTCTCCCTCCCTCTCTCCCTCTTACCCTCCCTCCCCTCTCACTCTCTTCCTCCCTCTTCCTCCCTCCCTCTTCCTCTCCCCCTGACTCTCCTCTGCCCTCTCTATCTCATTCTCTCTCCCCTCCATCCCTCCCACCACACCACCTCTCCCCACCCTCGACCTCTCTCCCCCCTCTCTCCCTCCCTTCCTCTCTTCCTGTCTCTCCCTCTCCCTTCTCTGTTCATCACTCTCCCTCCCTCTCTCCCTTTACCCCACTCCCGCCCACCTTCTCCCTCCCTCTCTCTCTTCCTTCTCCTGTCTCTCCCTCTCCCCTGACTCTCCTCCCCCTCTCTGTCTCATTATCTCCCCCTCCCTCTCTCCATCTTACCCTCCCTCCCCTCTCACCTCTCCTCCTCATCCTCCCTCCCTCTTCCTCTCCCCTGACTCTCCCTCTCCCCTCTCTGTCCCATTATCTCTCACTCCCTCTCTCCCTCTTACCCTCCCTCCCCTCCCACCCTCTCCTCCCCTCTTCCTCTCTCCCCTCTCCCCCCTCTCTCCACCACCTCTCCTCTCTCCCTCTCCCACCTCTCAATCATTATCTCCCCCTTCTTTCTCAGTCTCACGCTCACTTTAAGTCTTCCCTACTCTAGCTTCCAAGGCTGACCATGACCAATAGCAGGCAAGTCTAGTCTGACAAAGTCATGCAACTTGTGTTTATTTAGCCACAAAAGGCCCGTCTCAACCTAGTTTCCTTTGAGACACATCACCAAGGATGGCGAAGCGGGCGTGCTGGTCTAATCGGCAGAGCGCGGACCTCGCGTGCAGAAGGTCGGGAGTTCGGTTCCCGGTCGAGTCAAACCAAGGACTTATAACATTGATACTTGTCGCTTCCTAGCCTGGCACTCGGCATTAATAGGATACCGTAAGAACTGGTTAGCTCAGTGTCAGGATAACATGACTGAGTGGGATATCAGGTCATGGTACCGATGGCCACATTTCCCAGTGGGGCAGCACTATTCGGTAGCCGTCCTGATATGACCTTAGATGTTGCCAGGACGTAAAACTCCAATGACCAACCCAGCACGGCGTGCTTCATCACAAACTGTGCGTGTGGGTTGCTTCCAACAAAGGAACAACTATTGGCCACTTGGATATGTTTGTTGTACATGCACACCTAGACACCAGACAACATGGCGCGATCACGCCAAAGATTGGTATCCTCAGCAAGGCCGGTGTAAAGATTTCAAATTCCCCCAATATTCAAGTTCCCCCCCCCGGGAACTTGAAAACGTTTTAAAATTTCTCCCAGGGGAATTTTAAAACGTTTACAAATTCCCTCCCTCGTTTTAACTTTCTCTTCCCCCCCCCCCCCATTTTTGGGGAATTTTCTTTATTTTTGTTATTTTTTGTTATTTTTTGTTATTTTTCATGACAAATATTATAATATACAGAGAATAGCATAATGGAAATTATTACTAGTACAATCAAACATATTTAACCATAAATGACACAAAAAGTCTCCAAGATGGTTAAGAAAAAAATATTATAGGTCTGAAATTTAAAACGTTTTTTAAGCAATTTTAAATTCCCGGAGGGTGGAATTTGAAAATAGGGGGGGAATCTGAAAACTATTTTTAAGTTCCCCCCCAGGAATCTGAAAACGTTTTTAATTTCCCCGGAGGGAAGTTAAAAACGTTTTCAGATTCCCGGGGGGGAACTTGGGAAGGGAGGAAGTTGAAATCGTTACACCGGCGTCACGAACACATGATCGGCCATTTCCACCCACACTAGCTGATCTTGGAGCTGATTAGGGAAATGATGTTTTCTTCTTTTTGTCGGGTGTAATATAATATATAAATATATATATATACAGTAAAACCTCTCTATATCGACCGACCATGGGACCAATTTTAAATGGTCCATTTAGGGAGGTGGTCGGTTTAGGGATTTCTTTTAATCGTTACAATGGTATTTTATAGGCGATCGTTTGGGACCCAAATGAAGCGATTGATATCGGGGAGTGGTCGATCTGTGGAGGTGGTCGGCTAGGGAGGTTTCAGATGAATATACATATATATTTATATATATATATATGAGGCTGTCTCAAGAGGTGCTAAGTAATTTGGGACAAAACTTTGTCCATTGTAACAATCAACATACTATCTGCTTATGCATTTGCTCAGGATAAACTGATTTATGGTGTTTCATAATCCCAATAGATTTGAAGCATATGTCCTTGTGTTTTCAGTGTAACCGTTTCTGTGCTATTTTGTGTCAATCGTTATGTGGACAAAAAAAGAAAGAGATATCACCTTTTGAGACAGGCTCATATACATATGTGTATATTCATCAGATGAATATACATATATATATATATGTATATTCATTTGTATATTCATTTGTATATTCAGATGAATATACATATATATATATATATTCCAGTGCGCGAGTTTACAGTATTCGCGTCACTGGGGAGTGGGGATGGTGGCGCCACCTGTCCCACAATGAAGAGGGGTCACCCATAAAGTAGTACACAACATCAGGGTGGCCAATAAGGAATATTCCCTTAGGCACCTTTATACTCGCATAAGTTTTATACATCACATATATATATATATGTATAGTCATCTGAAACCTTACATTTGTTTCATTAAAATGAAAAACACATATCAAATGGGATCGCTGAATAAGTAGAGCGCCCGCCTACCATACCTTGGTAGTTCATGGGATTTGAATCCCCAGGTTCGAACCCCAATCGAGTCAAACCAATGACTTAAAAATGTATACTTTTCGCTACCTAGACTGGCGCGCGGCATTACTGGGATAGGGTATGGAGCAGTGAAATGAGGAAGACCAATTCTCTGTGATTGAAATTTCCTGTGTTTATTCAACTGATGTACATAGAACTAACAAAAAAAACTAACCAAATGTAGACCCAGCATTTAGTTAAATTAACGACATTGCAATGGATGATTTATTTGCCTTGAATAAATTCTCTATATTTTGAGACTTAATCATGAACAGAGTCTTATTAATCTCTCTTTTTTTAAATGTCAATAATTGTGATTTTCTAAATTCTGGTGGAATGTTAGTCGTGCAAGCTATGCTATATATATATATATATATATATATATATATAATATATATATATATATATATAATATACTATATATATATATATATATGGGGTCATTTCAGGGCTGGGCGACAATAGGTTGCAATTTGAGAGGTAAGACATTCCCGAACAAAGAGCGCTACCTATACCGCATCTACTCACCTACGGGACGGGATAGTCGAGTGGATAGAGCGTCTGCTTCCCATCCGGGAGGTCGTGAATGTGAGATCAGTGTTTGGCTGAATCAAACCAAAGACTTCACACATTGATATTTGCCACTACCTTGCCTGGTGTGCACTGTGTTACTAGGATAAGGGAAAGGACTGGTTGGCAGAATTTCAGGATAATGCCACTGAGTGGGGGATTATATCCGAATCATAGTGCTGCGCACTAAGAAATAGAAAATAGGATTTATTTGTTGGTTTGTTTTTGTTTTTATTTTGTCATTCTTAAATCAAAAAAGTTTCTCAATGCAGTTGATGTGTCTCTCCCGAGGCGAATGCTATCGCAACTAATCCAGCCAGGAGAGAAGCAGGGATCCCTTTGTGGTGATGTCTAAGAGCTACACTCATTACAGGCAACGACACTAGTAGGAAATAATGCCACGTAGTTTCACACTCCATTCAGACACAAAGCAACACCTCTTAAAACATGTATTGCCCGCCAGGCACACGTGACACACCACAGCGAATAGATACCAGGTAGCGCTTTGGATAAAATGACTTACACACATAGTGATTCCTCAGTTAGCACTCTAGATATTTTTTCTTGAAGATTTATACTGCTTATCATAGATAAGTCTGAATAGACTCGTTTTCGCCATTAGACAGTTGGTTGATAGAAAGCCCGAGCTTACACTTTTACCAATCAAGGGGATTTTTAACCTCCCACACCACATATACATTGTAATGAGAGCAACTGGCCTTTGATGACGCTGGAAGTTATATACACAGTGGTGGAAATCCGAATTGGCAGAGGTGATGGCATGGGGAATTGAACCACCAACTTTCAGATCAGGAGTCTGACTTAGAAAAAAGTCACACTCTAAACACTTTGCCACAAAGAAAATATGCAGTGCTAAGTGAATAGGGGCTATAAGAGGGGTCCTTATAACATAGCATAAATAGAGCATTTGGTTATTGGGGTTTTACGGCATAGCAACACCAGTTCAGCCACCACGTCTGGTCGCATAAATAGACATGCACCATTGAACAATATTCCAATGAATATAGGATAATAGGTCAGCATTATCAGGATAACACAGAACTAATGCATTAAATATCATTGTAACATGAACAAAAACTCAGAAGGTGTCCGGTAGGCATTTAGGAACCGCATTTCAATAATTGTCTTACTCAGGTGTCTAGTAGGCATTCGGCTTTGACATTTCACTAATTGCCTCACTCAGAAGGTGTCTGGTAGGCATTTGGCTATTACATTTAGATAATTCCCTCACTCAGAAGGGGTCTGGTAGGCATTCAGCAACTACATTCCGATAAATCCCTCACTTAGAAGGTGTCGGGTAGGCATTTGGCTATTACATTTAGATAATTCCCTCACTCAGAAGGGGTCTGGTAGGCATTCAGCAACTACATTCCGATAAATCCCTCACTCAGAAGGTGTCTGGTAGGCATTCGACTATGACATTTAGATCATTCCATTACTCAGAAGGTTTCTGGTAGGCATTTGGCCACCACATTTTGATTCTTGCCTGAGTCAGGTGTCTGGTAGGCATTCAGCTATGATATTTAGATAAATCCCTCACTCAAAAGGTGTCTGTTAGGCAGTCAGCTATGACATTTTCATAAATCCCTCACTCAGAAGGTATCTGGTAGGCATTTAGCTATGAAATTTTGATAAATCCCTTACTCAGCTGTGAGATTTCAATAATTGCTTCACTCAGAAGGTGTTTGGTAGGCATTTGGGTATTACATTTCGATAATTGCCTCACTCAGAAGGTGTCTGGTAGGCATTTGGCTATTACATTTTGATAATTCCCTCACTCAGAAGGTGTCTGGCAGGCATTCAGCAACCACATTCCGATAAATCCATCACTCAGAAGGTATCTGGTAGCATTGGGCTATGACATTTCGATAATATCCTCACTCAGAAGGTGTCTGGTAAGCATTCAGATATGTCTTTTCAAGAAATCTCTCACTCAAGTGTCTGGTAGGCATTCAGCTATGACATTTCAATAAACCCCTCACTCAGAAGGTATCTGGCAGGCATTCATCCACCACATTTTGATAATTCCCTCACACAGGTGTCTGGAACGCATTCGGCTATGCCATTTTGATTATATCCTCACTCAGAAGCTGTCTGGTATGCATTCGGCTATGCCATTTCGATTATATCCTCACTCAGAAGGTGTCTGCTATGCATTCGGCTATGACATTTTGACAATATCCTCGGTCAGAAGGTGTCTGGTATGCATTCGGCTATGCCATTTCGATTAAATCCTCACTCAGAAGGTGTCTGGTATGCATTCGGCTATGCCATTCTGATAATATCCTCGCTCAGAAGGTGTCTGGTACGCATTCGGCTATGTCATTTCGATTATATCCTCACTGAGAAGGTGTCTGGTACGCATTTGGCTATGACATTTTGATAATATCCTTGCTCAGAAGATGTCTGGTAGGCATTCGGCCACCACACTTTGACAGTTGCCTCAGTAAGAACGTGGTTTTGATAATTGTCTCACTTGGAAGGTATCTGGATAACGGGTGGATGGGGGTGGGGGCATTGCCCTCTGGCAATGTTGCCTCCATTAGCAGTTATTTATGCAGACGCACTGTGGAATTATATAGCTATATATATATAATTTGACTATATATGTATATGTTTATATAAATCATGACTGTCCAGTTTTATAGTGGACAGGATATCCATATATCGTTGTCTAATGGTGAAAGGGGGAAACAAATAGAAAAATAAAAACAAGATATGAGTTTTCAAATGCCTGCAGGTGGCAAAGTAAGCGCTAGATAAAAGCTTCACCCTGTACTGCAGTAGCCTGAGTAGGCTGAAGAACAATCCTACATCAAATCTGGCGAAAAATATCTAAATGCTGCGTAAATTAAATGAGCTGATACATTCTTAATTTAAGAAGCAAAATATATTATTCACATATATCTTAATAGTTATCCGCTATTTTTTATTTGACAAATATAATAAAACATGTAGTTTAATGGCCTTTAAAAGAGAAATCGAAGGTATTCTATGGTCGCTATCTTGACCGTTTACATTCTCTCCCATTTCACCAACTCTGTGTCGATATAAGTAGCCATTAGATACTGGAAACAGGCATTTACTTCCTGTTCCATACTAAAGCTATTTTCGCCTATATTTAGACTATGTTGTCGTTCACCCCAACTGCAAGTAAGCGGTTGGTGTTGCACTGCATTTGAGTGCTATTGTAAATTGCTGTCTACAGCCGTGTTCACACGGGAAAAGTTTAAAGCGATTTAGACAAGGCGAATCATATGAATCGATTTAGATGCGCGTTCACACGGACCGAGTTTGAAAGTGTTTCGCGTTCACACGGGCAGTGCTTTGAATCGGTTTAAGGCGGAAGTGGATATCTGCGCATGAGCAAGTCCAGACTAACCAGCGCCAGTTTGGGTTCGTCGACGTCGGCCGAGAGAGTGTGGGTTCGACCTAGATATGTATGGACTGAATCGTATTGGTTTGGAACAGTCAAAACTTCTGCTGGGCAGTGAAACCCTAAAAATAAATGATGAAACAAATATATGTGCACCTCTAGCAGCTTCATAAAGCAAATTTACCGGAAAGTCAACACACTCAGGTCTCGACTGTCACGTTTCCCTCGACTGCGCATGCGTGTGATGTCATAAATAACACGATTCAGCATAGATCGGTTCCTGTAGACCACCTTGGTAAGCGTTTTACATTAAACGATTTATATGAATCGATTCAGCCCTAAAACGACTCAGCCGTGCATTCACACGGCAAATGTGAGTCGAACTAGGCAAGTCGATTTATATGAATCGATTTAACTTCCCCGTGTGAATACAGCTTATGTGTGTATGTGCTTGTCTCTGTCGGTATCTACCTGCTTCTGGTTGTGTGTGTGTATGTGGGTGTCACCGTGGGTCTGCGTTTGTCTGTGTGTCTGTTTGTGTCTGTGTAGGTCATTCTGTCTATGGTTGTGTCTGTGTGTTCATATGCATGTGTTTGTGTCTGTGTGTGTGTCACTGCCTGGCTCTGTCTTATCCTGCTCAGTGGGTCAATTTGCAGTTTCGGCTATTTTCCATTCCAACCAGTGGTCTACAACTGGTTCATCAAAGGCTGTGTGGTATTTCCTGTTCTTCTGTGGGAAAGTGCATATAAGAGACCCCTTGCTGCTTATCGGAAAGAGTAGCCTATTTCACAGCAGCAGGTTTCCTCCAAAGAAATATGTCAGAATGACCATATGTTTGATATCCAATAGCCGATGATACAAAAATCAATGTGCTCTAGAGGTGTTGTTAAATAAAACAAGCTTTACTTTTTGTGCATCTCTGTCTGTGTGAGTTTACGTACGTCCCTCTGTCTATATGTGTGGCTGTGTATGTCTGTGTGTGTCGATACCTACCAGTGTCTGCCTATTTCTGTGTGAGTCTGTGTGTCTTTTATTGTTTTTGTTTGTGCCTGTGTGTCTCTGTGTGTATGTGTGTGTCAGTCAGCACCATTGACAGCAACACTGTCCACCTAGTACCACAGTCACACTACTGCTTTCGACCGCTTGCGATCACTTGCAACCGCTTGCAACCACTTGCGACCACTTTGCGACCACAAAATAAGAGTGGTCGCAAAGAGGTCGCAAGTGATCACAACGTGGTTGCAAGTGATCACAACGTGGTTGCAAAGTGGTCCTCAGTGGTCGCCGACCTACTTGTGACCATTTTGGTTGCAAAGAAGTTGCAGCTACTGCACTAACAACCTCCGTCACAAGGAGGTCGCAAGGAGGTGGGTTCTTTGGTCAAAAGTGGGTGCAAAGTGGTCGCAAGTGGTCACAAGCCGTAATGTGTGTGGGGTTTTAATATACAACTGGGAATGCGAGATGCCGTAGACATTTTGATCCAGCCTAAAAAATCTGTACAGGATAAATGATATATATATATATGGAGACAGAGTCAGACAAAAGTAAAGTAAACTGTAAACCTTCTTTTATTTAACGTCGCCTCTAGAGCACATTGATTTTCATATCATTGGCTATTGGATGTCAAACAGATGGCCATTCTGACATATTTCTTTGGAGGAAACCCACTGCCGTCACATTCATATAGGCTACTCTTTCCAATAAACAGCAAGGGGTCTTTTACATACACTTTCCCACAGACAGGACAGCACATACCACAGCCTTTGATGAACCAGTTGTGAAACCACTGGTTTGAGAGAGCGACAGACAGATAGAAAGAGAGGGAGTGATATATATATATATATATATATATATACAAATACACATCACTCTCCATGAATATGGCCACAGCTGCCGACATGGCGTCAGACATCCAAGTCACTAACTCACTCTATTTTACATACAGTCCTAGGTTAGCTTAAGGCTGCTGGTACCCGCAGTCATTGAGAAAACGCCAAGTGACACAGTCAGTACATGATACACAAAGCAAAACTGTTCACAGCAAGCCGACTCCTCAGTACGGGGTCGCGGGTTCGCTGCCCATTGACTCGTGACAGTGCGAACACAGACGCGCATTGTGGTCGTTATGAGGTACCCGCGCCCCCTAGCGGCAGCACGCCAACTGGGTCTTTCTCGCTTTCTCAGGAACCCGGCGCAGGCTCCTAAATCCAAACCCAAACTGATTTGTGCGCTTGGCGGGGGGAAAAGACTCCTCTCCCCAGATTGTTTCTTTCTCCACCTTATTCAATTGTCGCTGGAAGGATCAACACCTGTTTACTCGTGTATGTGTGTGTAATGGTAAGCATGTGTGTTGCAAGGTGGCAGGGTGGGTGAGTGAGTTTGTTTGTTGTTCTTTTACTTCCTAGCAACATCTTAGGCAATATCAGGATGGGTACCGACTTGAGACGCTGAAAGTGCATACTCAATCTTCATGGTGACTTTAAAGTGATGCCTCACTGGGAGACCGGGATGTTGGCACCATGTCCTGATGTCCCACTCAGTCACATTGTCATGATACTGTGCTAACCGGTCCTTGTCCTCTCCTACTATGTTTGTTTTTACTTAACCACGCCTCTAGAGCAGATTGATTTTTAGCATCGGCTATTGGACATCAAACATATGGTCATTCTGACATATTTTTTGGGGAAGAAACCTGCTGCCACCACATAGGCTACTCTTTCCGATAAGCAGCAAGGGGTCTTTTACATGCACTTTGTCACAGACAGGACAGCACATACCACAGCCTTTGATGAACCAGTTGTGGACCACTGGTTTGTCCTCTCCTACTAATGCCGAGCATCAGGCCAACTATCGACAAGTCTGAATTTCATAAGTCATAGGTTTGACTCGGCAGGGATTCGAACTCCCGACCTTCCGCACGGGAAGCCTGCGCTCTACCGATTCGGCCACCGCGTTCGGTTGGTAAGTGAATGATTAACTAGGGGTATTAGGTACTTGCAACATCTGAGGTGATATTATGACGGGTGCCAACTTGTGACACTGACAGTGATGTGTATTGATGGTGGCTTTATAGTGCTGCCCTTGCGGAGATATAATACTGCTGGCACTATAGCTTGATATCCACCAGATACAGTGGCTGAGTTGGTAAGAGCGCTGGCTTTCTGTACAAAAGGGTGGGGTTAGAATCCCCGCCAAGTCAAATCAATGACTAAAAAAAATTGATAATTGGCATTCCCTTGTCTGGTATTTGGCAATACTAGGATAGAACAAGGACTGGTTAGCTCACTATCAGGATCATCTGACTGAGTGTGATATCGGGGCAGCACTATAAATTCGTCATGAGTCCACACTGTCACAAATTGGCCCCCATCCTGATATAACCTTTAGATGTTGCTATGATGTAACCCCTCCCCCCCCCCCCCCCCCCCGACACACAAAAAACTATCATCATCATCATGCTGTCAGTTGCGATGCGACAAAGACTTATTTCATTACTTGACTGCCGCTCTCCATTTAGCTCTCTCCTGTGAGAGTGATGTCCATGAGTCAGTCTTACTGTCTCTCAGCTTCAGTTTTCTCTTGATTGTATCCTTGAACTGGAGACAAGGGCGCCCTCTCTTTCTGTAACCAGAAGACAGTTGAGAGTAGAGGACCTGCTTTGGTAGCCTGTCTGATGACATCTTCATGAGGTGTCCAGTCCACCGGAGATTCTTTTTGATCAGAAGATTTTCCATAGAGGGCAGCCCTGTCCATTCGAGTATTTCCTTATTTGTCACTTTGTCCTTCCAGGTTAGCCTCATGATCGAACGCAGATGTCGCATCATGAAGGCATGTAGCTTTTTCACCCGTCGTCTGTACACTGTCCAGGCCTCGGCTCCGTATACCCAACAACCCACAAAAACCCACAAAAAACCCACATGGTCGGATATCCCACTCAAGTTACATTAATTATCCTCACACTTAGCCAGACATAGCAGGTCTCGTAAATACCAAGCACCAACCAGGGCAGTGGCAAGAATCAGTTATGTAACTCCTTTGAGTTGACTCAACCTGGTAGCACACCCACTGACTCCCTCCCTCGCGGGACCAGACGGGATGGCCGAATGAGTTGGAGCGTCCGTCTCCCGTGCTGGTAGATCGTGGGGTCGTGGGTTCGAACCCTGGTCGAGTCAAACCAATGACTTAAAAATTGATACTTGTCGCTTCCTAGCCACGCACTCAGCATTATTAGGACAGGGCAAGGACTGGTGTGCTCAGTGTTAGGATAATGTGACTGAGTGGGAGACCAGGTCATGGTGCCGGTCGCCTGGTTTCCCAGCGAGACAGCACTATAAAGTCACTATGAGTGCGCACTGTCACAAGTCGGTACCCGTCCTGACATGACCTTAAATATTGTTAGGATGTAAAACAACAACAAACAAACAAACAAACCTTCCCTCGCGAGTAGCGGACGCCCCACCTAGTCGGCCATCTCCGAGCCTGTCGGCCCAGTCGGCCAAGTCGGAGGCGGGCATTGTGAAGGTTTCCAGGTGAGGTTTGCGGTCGGCCGGCTGTGGGGATTGCTTGTACCCGGTCTGAGGTTCTGCCTATTGACGACCGGCTTCCACAGAGAGGTCTTTGTGTCCAAGGTTGATGTCAGTTTGAGGTTTGCGGCTTTTATTAGAAGTAGGCGCAGAATGGAGTGTTCTGTGTGATCTGTGTGATTTGTATGATTTGTGTGATCCAGTGCGACCATGTGTGGTCTCCACCTCTACTCAATTATCAGACCCGTCCTGATATGACCTTAGATGTTGCTAGGACGTAAAACAACAACAAACAAACAAGCAATTACCAGACGGGATAGCTGACTCATTTCAGCGTCCGTCTCCCGTTTTGGTAGATCGTGTCGAGTCGAACCCTGATCAAGTCAATCGAGCGTTTCCAATGGATGCCATTTTGTTTTCTTTGCATTCTCTTCCAGTTCCTCAACTCTATGTCAATATAGATGATAGGCATTGCGTGCTGGAACCAGTAACTCTACACCTTGTTTAAAGCTGCATAATTCGATGAATACATCAAATTTTCAAAACCAAAGCAATTATCTAGATTTGATTCTACATATCTACCTTAGATACTGATGCACTTATTAAACATTTACCGGCACATAGAAGGGAATGCTGAGTCAATTAATAGAACCTGTTACTGCAGAAGCCTATGGTGATAGAGTTTGGGCAAGCTTGCCAACATTAATTTAGCATGTTTCCATTTCAAATATTTCAAAAGTTTGCGATTTAAAATAAAATTTACTTCAAACTAAAGTAAGGTAGATTATAATGAACAACCTAATATGTTTATCTCAGAAAATGAGAGAAACTCAGAACCATCGGACTATGCAACTTTAAGGTGATTATGCAACTTTAAGGCAGTTTTTGATTGGATTCAGAGATCGTCCGTCTTCGTTCATCTGCAGCGTTTCACTGTGCACAACAAAATTAATTTGGCAAGTTTTCAATTTAAATATCTCCAAAAATAGCCACTAATGATAAAAGTCATGTTAGATTATAACAATCAATCTAACATATTTATCTCAAATAACTCTAATTCAAAAGATCGAATTAAGTCGCCAGTAGGACGCAATTTGACATATGTTGGTGAACAACCTGATATGATTTCAGATGCACAAACCCCAACAAGCAAGGCTCTGCTGGCTATGATGTTATTTGATAATATCCACTTACACTCAAATACACACAAGTGGACAATTACTCATGCAACCCTGTTCCTGAGATAGGGCTGATGAACAACCCATAAAGGCACTGTCACACATCACCGGATTGGGGAAACGGAAAGAAACCAAACAAAGTCCGTTGATATCCGGCAAAGTCCGTTTGCATCTGTTGCAGATCCGTTGAAGATTCGTTGCATATCCGTTGATATCCATTGATATCTGGCCCAATCCATTAAAGTTTTGAGCATGCATAAAATTTGGAATGGATGCCACCAGATTGATGTCTACGGTTCTTGTCTGGTTTGAGTTTGTTTAGCCCACTTATCGTCCATTGGCTATCCGGTCATTTACGTTTCATGTCCCTTTAATGTTTGTTCTTTCGGTGGCCTTTGACCCGATATCGCAACATTTTGACACATTTTGATACATTTTGACACTTATCACGCCCGAACGCCACCTGACGTGAAAATTCTGTCCATCCAGCATAGCGTGACAGGCACTTTAGAAAAAGTGTTGGAAAGCTGGGTTATGGATATGACCACATATATTTTTAATCTATGAAGCAAAATATATTCTTCACATACCTCTTTATATTTACCCACTACTTTTGAATTGTAGAATAGATTAAATCATGTATTTTAATACACTTTAAAAATCAAACCCAGAGCATTCTAGGGCCTGCCATCTTATTGGTTGTTTTCTTGCATCCTCTGCCATTTCACCAACTCTACACCAATGTAGATGAATATTGCACATTGGAACCACTACCTTCAGAGGTAATCCCTGTTTGAAGCTGTTTTGCTCCGATTTATTTAGGCAGATTTGCTATTCACTATTAGCCTGAGATGGGGTGAATCTTTTATCTAACAAGTAGATATATATCTCCTGCAACCCTATTCCCTGCTCTTCACGATGACAACACTGATATCACAAGCAGATATAAGTGTTCCGATATTGGAGATGTCTGGTAATTGAAACCAGCTCACAGATCACATCAACATTCGATGTTTCTCCAGCCCTCACCGCCCACCTACTCTCTGTCAACGTAAATCAACCCTTCAAGTCCCCCCATTATCGCCCACACTATCATAAACATATACACCTGTCCTCCAAACACACACACCAACCCTTGGGATACAACTTGAAATTAATCAAGTAGACCTACAGTAAACCCTGTCTAACCGACTACCTCCACATATCGACCACTCCCCTATATTGATTGCTTTATTTGGGTCCCAAACGATCGTCCATACAATACCATTGTAATGATAAAAAAAAACTCCCTAAGCCGACCACCCCTGCAAATGGACCATTTAAAGTCAGTCCAATGATCAGTTGATTTAGAGAGGTTTTCTCTATGTTGTCTTGTGGATGTTTCTCCAGCCACTCATCACCGTTCCTAGCCAGGCGCACAGCATTATTAGGATAGGGCAAGGACTGGTTGGCTCAGTGTCAGGATAATGTGACTGAGTGGGATATCAGGTCATGGTGCTGGCGGCCTGGTATCCCAGTGGGGCAGCACTATAAAGTCGCCATGAGTGGGCACTGTCACAAGTCGGTACCCGTCCTGATATGTCTTAGATGTTGCTAGGATGTAAAACAGCAATAAACAAACAAACAAACGTCACCCACCTGATCAGTCAGAGTAAACCCTTCAAATCCCCCCATTATCGCCCACACTATCATAAACATAAACAGCTGTCCTCCCCCCCCCCCCCCCACACCTTTACACACCATTTGCAGTGATTTGCAATGCAACTTTAAATTAATTTAAGTACAAGTATTTGTAGTCTTGTGTTACACTCGCCATTACTAACATCAACAGCAAACTCAGACATTTAATTAGGAGATACCTCACGCTGTGGCCGAAACGGTAGCGCGCAGGCCTCGCGTGTGAGAGATCGGGAGTTTGGTTCCTGGTCAAGTCAAACCAATGACTTATACAATAGACTACATCGCCATTCCAGATGCGTGGTGCATTGTGGGATGCGTGGAAAATAAACAAACCTCTGCGAAGCACATGGCTAATGCTAAGACACTGGGTGCAGCTGTGAAATGTGCTATTTTCAGCTCATCTCAAATCTTGTTTGAAACATAGAATACCAACTAAAAATATATATACAATAAATTAAGATGTTAATCTTTTATCTAGCATTGCATTCAGATCAATCTAATCAGCACATCTTATACCATCTGCATTTAGATTGAAAAAAATCTGGGCACTCAGACTAGTGTTAGAGCCATAGCCAGAGTCAGCTTTACTAATTTTATTCATGTTTGTATATATATATCCTATGGTTAATAACATTTTGTTGGGCTAGGAAATGGGTAGGGTTAATCAGACATTGGTTATATATTTCTTTGAAACAAGTTTTTGTTGACACATTTGACATTTTAATCTTTAGAACAAAAATTACTTATGTCTAATCAATGGTGATATAAACATCAGCCTGTAAAGTGACTGAAATTGTATGTGTCTTAGCTCAAAATGCTTAATTATTGAGATTTGTGTCTTAAACATATTCATTATATTATTATATTGCACCCATCCATCCATGTTTGTGCCAAATTGTTATGATTTTGATTAATTTTGAATAAAATTGAAGTTTTGCCCTATGCATATCACCAAACTCAATGGCCGTACGCCCTTGCTTTGCTGCCAACGCCGTTTTCAGCGCATGCACACTCGGAACGATGATCTCATCTATTGATCCTTGTCGCTTCCTTGCCTGGCACTCAGCATTCATAGGATAGGGCAATGACTGGTTAGCTAAGTGTCAGGATAATGTGACTAAGCTGGATATCGGTTCATGACCTTCATGCTGCCAGCAGCCTTATTTCCCAGAGGGCATCACTAATAAAATCGCCATAAGTGCGCACTGTTACAAATGGGTACCCGTCCTCATATGACCTTAGATGTTGCTAGGATGTAAAACTCCAACAACCAACCAACACACATTTAGGCGATTGTCATTTTGGTTGTTCTTTGAGCTGCATCATTATGATTTCGGATGCTATTGTCGTGGGGGTGATGAAAATGGGAAATATTGTGCCTAGAGCGGGACTCGAACCCATATCTCTTTGCATTCCGGGCCAGTGTGCTAACCATTACACCCCCTAGGCTCCCTGATATCAACACACTACCCACGCCTACCTGTCTATGTGGCTCCTTGCCTGAGAGGTCAGTGCAGACCACTACACTATCATTGAGAAAAAGGTATCTCTTCCTTGCCTCCACTGTACTGCCCTTCCGCATTGAAGAGATCTACATTGGTGTTTCTTAAAGTCTTTTTTTTATGGATTTTTTAATTATTATTATGTTTTAATTATTATTATGTTTATATAGTGAACAAGCTTTACTGGTGATCCTATGAGGTGGTGGTCTTAGCAAATGTCTATCACTAGGCGTGCGTATGTGTTTATACTGTTTCTTCACCATTTCGCTGAGCTTTCAGATGTGCCACTTCTATTTCATGCCATGAGGTTTGTAGTCAGTGAACATCGATCATGGAATGAGCTGACGTCGGCTTTGATTAATGGACATTTCCAAATTCAATCTTTCAAGAAAAATAAGGGATTGTTATATTTGGAGGAATGACAGAGAACGAAAAAGGGATTAAAAATAATGTTGTTGTTTGTTTGTTGGTAAAAACAATTTATTCATCAGAACATACATTTTTTCAGCGCAAACGCTCTGGTCTTCCAGCCGTTTACATTACATTGTAAATAGGTAGATCAGCGGGTACTTAGGTCGAGCATATTAGTAGATTATGAAGGAGGTTAGTGTGTTACTGTTTGTGTGTTAGCCATAATATATTCAGTATTATGGGTGAAGATGGTCGATCACTGCAAAAACTGTGCTGCTATTATGGGTATGGTGTATATAAGTTTGTGTATAAGTTTGACACCCCTGCCCTGCAGAGTTGTAAACCACTGCCTTGTGGTATGGGTTCTTGACAGAACCAAAGGCTAAGGGAGAAAATCCTAAACAGGATACCATGTCACTGTGGCAGCATTAAGGGCGGTTGATGTATGGAACTCCCAACATCTCCCGACCAGCCACTGCAGGGACAAATAGTTTTGCACCTGTCTTGACATGTTCTTGCCGGTGTGAAACCTCTATTTGCTTGCCGAGAGAGTGCCGCTGGTAAGTTGAAAAAGCCAGCAGCACTTCAGCACTTTTGCAGGCAGCTTTCATGAAATGTCTGCATTCAATCATGAGGCTAACCTGGAAGGACAAAGTGACAAATAAGGAAATACTCGAATGGACGGGACTGCCCTCTATGGAAGATCTTCTGATCAAAAAGAATCTCCGGTGGACTGGACACCTCATGAGGATGTCATCAGACAGGCTACCAAAGCAGATCCTCTATTCTCAACTATCTTCTGGTTACAGAAAGAGAAGGTGCCCTCGTCTCCGGTTCAAGGATACCATCAAGAGAAACCTGAAGCTAAGAGACATTAAGACCAACTCATGGCCATCACTCTCACAGCAGAGAGCTAAATCGAGAGCGGCAGTCAAGTAATGAAAGCAGTCTTTGTCGCATCACGACCGACAGCATGATGATGATGATGACACACAATGCAACTCAGTAGATGTAGTTGGATGTGCAAGCCTTTGGCTGGTATTATAAAAAAAACCTGTTCACTACATAAAAGTTAAGATGTCTAGTGACTGGAGGCAGATTATATCATGCTGGAATATGCGGGCTCTCCTGAGTTATGTTGACCTACTTAGCAGCAGTCGTCTGGCCAGTCCATGGCACTTGCTGGGGTAGGGGGGAGGGGAGAGAATACCAAAATAAAATAAAGCTTATTTTATTTATCGATGCTTCTAGAGCACGTTTATTTTTTTATCATTGGCTATTGGACGTCAAACATATGGTCATTCTGACATATTTCTTTGGAGGAAACCTGCTGCCGCCACATGTTCCTGACACTGAGCCAACTAGTCCTTGCCCTATCCTAATAATGCCGAGCGCCAGGCTAGGAAGCAACAACTATAAATTTGTAAGTCATTGGTTTGACTCGACCAGCATTCGAACCCACAAACCCATGGCTTCGGATCCCCAGATTTCCCAAAACAGGAGACGGACACTCTACTCATTCGGCATTAATAGAATAGGGGAAGGACTGATTAGCTCAATGTCAGAATAATGTGACTGAGTGGGATATCAGGTCATGGTACTGGCGGCCTGAGTTCCAAGTGGGGCAGTGCTATAAAATCGTCGTGAGTGCAAACTGCCAGAAATTGGTACCATGATGTTCAATACCCGATGATACGAAAGTCAATATGCTCTAGAAGCCTTGTTAAATAAAACAAGCTTTACAAGTTGGTACCCATCCTGATATGACCATAAATGTTGCCAGGACATAAAATTCCAACAAACAAACCGACACACATTTAGGCGATTGTCATTTTGATCATGCTATGAGCTGCATCAATATGCTTTCGGACGATATCATTGAGAAAAGGCTATCCTTTCCCTGCCTCCAGGTGTACTGCCCTTCAGCATTGAAGAGATCTACATTGGTGTTTCTTAAGCGGCTGTCACACATCACCAGATTGCGCAACGGACAGAACTGTCTAGTCCGGGCATCATAAGTATCAAAATGTATTAAAATGTGTCAAAATGTTGCCATATCAGGTCAAAGGTCGCTGGACGAACAGACATGAAACGGACATGAAATGCGCATGAAACAAACATGAAACGGACATGAACGGATAGCCAAACGATGAAACAAACTCAAACCGGACAAGAACCATAGACGTCAATCCGGCGGCATCCATTCCAAGTTTTGTGCATGTTCAAAACTTGTATGGACACAAAACGGCCTATCAATGGACGTTGTTCGGTTTCTTTCCGTTTCCTCCAATCCGGTGATGTGTGACAGGGGCTTTAACATCTTTTTTGTATAGATGTGGTTCAATGATAGGGAAGCGAGGCCTTACCACGAGTTGATGAAAGTGTCATGAGTTAATGAATTATTAAACATGGTCTTTCTGACAGACTTAAATGCCGCGATCAATTTACGCATTAAGGATTGTGGCTTTCAGCCAAAGCTTTAGCTGAATCTAGAAGTGACTTTAACTTCTTTATGCTGCTGACAGATGGCACTGCCACCAGCTGGTGACAGTGCCTTTTCACGTCCAACACCCCTTTGGAATCTAGGGATAAGTTGGGCATATCCCATAAAGCAGTCTGTTTAAGAATCTACAAAAATTCGATAAAATTTGTGTTTTTTGCCAATAACTCCAGCAGTATTATCAGTCATGCTTAGCCTTTCTTCAAGGACTGCATATACACAAATATGCACAACACTTAATATATAGATTTTATGTATATATATATATATATATATATATTTATATATATATATATATTACATACATACACACGTGTATGCTCTTTTCTAGCTTAAATAATGGTCCAACCACAAACTTCACATCTTCACTTTTCCTTTCATGTGTCTATCACCCTCCCTAAGTCCGCCAATCCCAAAACCCACCCAGAACTACTTTTCAATGAAATGCTAATCCATCACTGCTTTGCCAGCTCAGGACAGACGTTGGTATCACTAAGTAACACTGAATTCGCCGTGCTAGTCTTTCTTAAAGGATCTCATATATATATATATCCACATAATAAATTATATAGTACATAAATAGTTCGTTCGCAAAATGAGAAAGAAAGGCTAGGACTTGGTTTGGGTTCAGTTTATTCTCTGGCAGGAGAATATATGCCCTACCGAAAAAAAGTTTTAAAGTGAGCAGAGTGACAGTTGGCTCACGGTATAGGAGGTGGGGGGCGTAGAGAATGACCCGCTCCACAGCAAATAACATGGAAGAAGATGGTAATGGGAAACATTTAAGGGGCTGCCGTTATTTATATCCACATAATAGATTATATAGTACATATATAACTACACACCTTTTCGTAACTGACCTTTATTTATCATACACCACGTGTTATTTCCCTACAATTGTATGCTCTTTTTTACCTGTTTGAAATGTAATTTTTTACTCAGATATGTCTAACAACTGCATGACCCCAAATAGCCAATGTTTACCTTGTGTGCTGGAGGTGGGGGGGGGGGGTCGCTAAACAACAAACAAACAAACAGAAATCAACTGAGTTAATGCTCTCCCCCCCCTCGACAAACTCAATATTGTCAGTTCCCCCTTTCTATGCCCATCGCCCTCCCTAGCCCTCTACCGAAATCTTGTTTTATTTAACAAGCCCTCTAGAGCACATTGATATTTATCATCGGCTATTGGACGTCAAACATATCAATCCTTCTGACATATATCTTTTAGAGGAAACCCACTGCTGCCAAATAGGCTACTCTTTCCAATAAGCAGCAAGGACTATTTATTTGCACTTTCCCACAGACACGACAGTTGCTGACCACTGGTTTAACCCTCTACCAACACTACTTCCCATCGTAATCCATAACTGATGGTTCTCACAGAAGAACTATTCCCTTCAATTTCAAACTGCCATCAGCAACAAACTGGGGGAAATATTGACCCGAAACTGAGACCTGGGGCCGTATGCACGAATCGGTGTTATGCTTAGCCGGAGTTAAGGCACTAGCCGCGGTTAGCTACCTCAGGGTAGCGGGGGGTTGGAGAAATGTGTGGATCGGTATGCACCAATGTTCTAGTGTGCATCGGCGGCGATATTGTCAAATAGCGGTGCTCACCGGGAACAGGCTCAGAGGGATTTCCCAAATCAATGAATAATTGCTAGGTTAGCTAACACCACCGCTGTTTGTACCCGTACATACCCCATGACCCATTTCCCAATACTGGTGTTAGCGAACCCAGCGGCGGCCCTTAACAATAACACCGGAGCCGATAAAAAGTTGTTCATAGATATGGCCCGTGGGGTCTAGGACAAAGTTGTACACTATACTTGTTCAGCCAAGAGGAAAAATAATATCAGTCTGTGCGGGTAGGCTACCTGTTGCATGTGTCCTGTCAGTCATTTTCAACAGCCATGATATTCGCCATGTTGCATGAATGTGTGGAATAGTTTATTTATTTTATCATATTATAGCATAACAGTAAAAGACCCCCTCAGGCTCCGTGACGACAATCTGATTTGAATTAATGCTGAATGGGGGACCTCCGACTTTTTAGTTCAAATTCCTGCCTTTCGCGTCTCCACTGAACTAGTGGGCCTATTCGGCACACTGTCACACTGCAAACCCAATGGCTATGAGCAATCTTCATACAGAAGAAGTCAAATATCTCTAAAACCACATGACCTAGACACAAACCACTTGGTATACATATAGAAAACATACAACGAATACATTATATTAAATTTTACAGGTTAGGGTTCTGTATTTTATTTCTTTATTATATAAATGAAATAAAATAAACGTTTTGCACTGGGCGTACCGCCGAAACTCAGTGCATTGTCAATGGCCGTGAGCAATCTTCATACAGAAGAAGTCAAATATCTCTAAAACCACAAGACCTAGAGACAAACCGCTTGGTATACATATAGAAAACATACAAAGAATAGATTATATTAAATTTCTAAGGTTAGGGTTCTGTATTTCTATTAATTTTGAATAAAATATACGTATTGCACTGCGCGTACCGGCAAACTCAAAGCATTGTCAATGACCGTGTTGGCCCACTACTACCGATGCGCCACCAAGTGTCGGAAAATGAACTACGCCACATGTCCCCCATTGGCCACTCCTGGAAAGTGTCTGAAAAAAACGGCTGTCCCATTTTATCTGCACATTGCAAAATACACGGCCTCAAACTAGCTGACAACTTGATTTGTAATTCTTAATCAAAATATTTAAACTCTAGTTGCTATGTGTACTCTTTGATT